>JBAGKO010000010.1:17196254-17206277 GCA_037177275.1 Acacia concinna
TTACATTACTTTAAGATATTAAAATTTGTCGTTTTTTTTAAATTATGTTGTTTGACTTATGAACTAATATATAATGTGATAAAACACAATATATGATATGATTAAATAATATAATTAGCTTTTTTAATATTTTTTTATGATTCTCTAAAATGTTCTTATTATTAGGATCGGAGGGAGTAGCATTTTTCAAGGGGGAAAAGCACATAACATTTTCGGAGGGAACAATGGAGATTTAAAAAAAGAAGAAGACAAAATAAAGTATTAACTAGGGGAAATTGCAATTTGGTCTCATAAGAGACTTTCTAATTAAACGGTCTCGTAAAATCGCGTAATTATAGAAAAGTCCTATAGAATTGTCAATACTTAATATAGAGTTGTTAATGACAATTCCAATTAATAACTCTATATTAAATATTGACAACTTTACATAACTTTTTTACAATTATCCGATTTTACGAGATCATGTGATCGTATTTTCTGTTAGCCAGGATCTAAATACAAATTTCCCTAATAAACTAGTAAGTATTGTCCAATCAGAAGCCTCAGGTGCCAGTGCCCGGTAAGGAACCTGAGAATTAAACGCTGGTCTTGCAAATTCCGTGACTTAATTGGAGACTTCTTTTCTCAAATCATGGTCCGGTGAAAAGACTTCTGCATTGTGCCCAATATCCCAACTAAATACAGAGTGTTATGTACAAAAGTGGGAATAGAAATGACGTGCCACTTGTAGAAATAAACGTTGGTGTTTTTTTTTTGACCAAATAAACATTGGTGTTATTATACTATTTTAGGGTAAAAATTGTGACTCATGTAAATGTACCTATATTATAAATTTTAATGCCTATAACTTTCTTCTATTAGCATTATTTGTGAATTATGAATAATTAAAATTAATAAAAAAATTTATTTTATATCAATATTGTGATATACTAATACTACTCACAATTATTTTGAAATACATGAAATATTGACAACTTATCCTAGTAACCATGAGAGGTGTTACTACTAACTATTTTATTCACTTAATATCACAATTATTACATCATGTTTTAATGGTTAAGATTTAATATTAATTTTTTCTAAGGAGATTTAATATTATGTAATAAATATATAATTATAGATTTTTATTCTATATAATATAATAATAATATTTTTTACATAACATTAAATCTTAAATATTAAAATATGTTCTAAGAATTGAGATATTAAGTGAAGAAAATAGTTAGTGAAAATATACATTCCCCATAGATTTTGGTGGGTGTCTTAGTAGCTAGCCGTAGCTTGGGTTTGAAATTTATCTATCCACACACGCACATGATTGTTTAGGTAATTTCTTATATAATTTTATTTCATATTTGATATTAATTGGTAAGATTTATTTTTAATGACAATTTGGAATTGTTTAACGGCCAGAATTCCAATATTTCTAAATAGCCTTTTTTTAAGGGGAAAAAGTACGGAAAATTTCCGGAGGGAATGATGGAGACAGGTAAAAAAAAAAAAAATGGTTGTGAGCATTGTCCAATCAGAAGCCTCAGGTGCCAGAATCCGCTAAGGAATCTGAAAGTTGATTTCAAGAATCGTTCGTTACAGCGGCCATGGGAGGAGAGATTCTCACGAGTCGTTGACTATGGTAATATTGGCATAGTTTCTGAGCGATACACGCCACTGTATTGAGCGAAGCTTATAGCTGAGTTTGCAAAGTTCCTGCACAAGGCTTCCAACCTCTCACGATCCTCATTTTCTCCCAATTCCTTCCCTCTATCGGAGCACTGATTCCTGCGAAACGAGAGGCTACCATGAAGCAAACTATGGAATCTCCTCTGCTCAGAGGGGATGGCTTAGGCAACAAGAAGAAGTCGATGAAAATTATCTTGCTCGTTCTTGCTTTTATGGCTCTCCCAAGTTCGGTCTTCTTTCCTACTCTGCTGATTTTTTAGTTTCTTTTTATTCTGAAATAGTCATAAATATTCCAGAGATCTTAAACAACATTTCACTTCTGTGCAAACCTTCTGGGTGGTTGCATGCATGTAAACATGAAGCCTTACTTCTGTTCACCCTGTTCGGGCCGGAGAAGGTGGCAATAAATCTTATCTCCGCCCATAATGACTGATTTTACAAATTTCTCTTACTTTTGGGTTGCATGATACAGAATTCATGAGCATGAATTTGCAGAGACATAAACTAATTGGGGAAAAAAGCTTGAGTCTCGTGATTTCTTACATTTTTCACCTCTTCTCAATTTATGACCGGAAATTCTTGATTGCTTCTTATTAGTGAAGACCAAATCTGATAGAAATGAAACGAGAATAAGGAAAAGATATGCCAAAACCTCATTCCGCAGGGGCAAATTGATTAGCGTATTAACTGACTTAACCTAATGCTTGAAATTGTTGTGTTCCAGTTTTGGGACTCGTAATCAGAGGCAACAGAAACTTCTGGGCTCCGAAAAATAATGTGGGGATTAAAACCAATCAACAGGATACCATCGAGTCCGAGCTGGGAGTTGTTGCAGCCGATGATCGCCGTTGTTCTGAAATCGGAGCCTCAATGCTTAGGCGTGGTGGACATGCTGTTGATGCTGCAGTGGCGACTTCATTATGCCTTGGTGTTGTTTATCCATCATCAAGTGGCATAGGAGGTGGGGCATTCATGGTCGTCCGATCTTCTGCAACTTCTCGGACACAGGCTTTTGACATGAGAGAAACTGCTCCTTTAGCTGCTACACAGGTTTGAATCCAACCCTTTCTGGGAAATTATTGCTGCTGTTAAACCTCACATTTCAATGGGGCCAATGGATAGGAACTATAGAAAGAACACGTGGTTTGAAGATATGGATCATGCCTAATGCAGGAGAAAATTATATGTATATATATGCAATCAAGTTTGCAACTCTTACTTTTCAGTTTGTTCCCAGTTAAACCTGATAATTCCTGCTTCACAAAAATTCTACAAGAATGTAACTTATTTTTCCATAACTATGTAAATGTTGTCAACCAAACAGAATATGTATCAGAACAATCCCGAAGCTAAAAGCCAAGGAGCCTTGTCAGTGGGAGTTCCTGGTGAGTTAGCCGGCCTTCATGAAGCCTGGTTGCAGCATGGACGCTTAACATGGAAAGCTTTGATCCAACCGGCTATAAATCTTGCTAAAAATGGCTTTGAAGTGTCACCTTATCTTGGAAATTACATAGCTAGCCATGCACTCAAGGTAATGAAGGATCCTGGGTTGCGAAATGTATTTGCTCCAAATGGCAATTTGTTAAAAACTGGGGAGACATGCTATAATGTGGAACTTGGACGCAGCTTGGAGGTAGTGGCGGAACAAGGTCCACAAGCTTTTTATAATGGAACCATTGGTGAGAAGTTAGTGAGGGATGTGAGAGAAGCTGGGGGGATTCTAACATTGGAAGATTTACGTAATTACAAGGTGGAAATAACTGATGCAGTCACAGTGAATGCGATGGGATATACCATATATGGAATGCCTCCACCTTCAAGTGGAACACTTGCTATTTCTCTGGTGGGTATATTTTTATCTCCTATTTTATTTTTCCTTGTTGTTCTGCAGGAAGTATGGCATAGCTGCCCTTGTTGACTTTAACCATCCTCACGAGTAAACAAACTTTATGTTGTTTAGTTGTACCAACTGCTCTTCATGGTTTCTTTGCTCTGAATAGGTTTTGAACATCTTGGACAGCTATGGAAGTCCAGATGCTGCAAAAGGGGAGCTTGGTGTTCATCGGCTGATAGAAGCTCTGAAACACACATATGCTGTTCGGATGAACTTGGGCGACCCTGATTTTGCAAACATAACTAGTACTGTATCAGACATGCTTTCCCCTTCTTTCGCTAAGAAAATACAAGAAAAGATACTCGACAACACTACCTTCCCTCCAGAGTACTATATGAACAGGTGATGTCCACTTAACTTCCCCTTATTACGCTTGAAAAGTAGCCAAGTCTGACATAATATGATGGGCAGATGGGCTCAAGTTAGAGATCATGGAACAAGCCATTTCTGCATTGTGGATGCTGATAGAAATGCTGTTTCATTGACTACAACAGTAAACTGGGTTTTTGGAGCTGGTTTGCTTTCTCCTTCTACTGGTATTGTGATGAACAATGAGATGGACGACTTCTCAATTCCTACTATTATATCGCCTGAAAAACTCCCTCCAGCCCCAACAAATTTTATTCGACCAAACAAGAAGCCATTGTCTTCTATGACTCCCATCATAGTCACTAAGGTATTTATTGTGGTTTGCGCACCCTGACAACTTACGATTTGGTAGTTATTTCCCCATACAGAATACTCCAACCGGTTCTGGCACAAGTTTGCTCATTGTTGATCCTCTTGCAGGATGATCGATTGGTTGGAGTTATTGGAGCCGGCGGTGGGTTGAACATCTTTCCATCAGTGATTCAAGTTTTTCTAAACCATTTTATCCTGGGAATGGACCCTCTAAATTCAGTTCAGAGGCCAAGGATTTATCACACGGTTTGAACTAGATTTTTTTAATTCCCAGAAAAACTATATGCGTGATGCTCCTACGAATTGCGCCCCTGAATTTAGTTTGTTTTCTTGTTATACAGCTCATCCCCAATGTAGTCAAGTACGAGAACTTGACTGATCCTTATGGTGACCATATCGAGGAATCGGAGGTAACAAAGCATTTCCTGGAAGACAGGGGTCATGAGCTGAAAGAGGTTCAATCACCATTAGCCATCACTCAGCTTATTGTCCAAGATTTTAAAACCAGTATCAACATGAACCGAAAAATCAGTAATGCAATGCATGGCACTCTAACTGGTGTAAGTGACCCTAGAAAGGGTGGTTGTCCAGCAGCTATCTAATTGCACATCAATTCATATTCATACCATCAATCACAAATGTGGGAGACATTCATGCAGTGCTTGAAGATACATGTAAAAGGGTGTGAACAGATGTTTGTGCTATTTCATAAATTTGAAATTACTTTGCTTCCCCAAATTATTTCTCCAAATGATAGAATAAAAATGACGACTTCAGAAAACAATCAATATATATAAGATTTACCATAATATGCGCTATGATTTAATTGACAACATAACTCATTTAAAGGTCTATTCAAGCACGAGTCAACATTCTATTCTTGAAATAAATAAATTATAAGAGATACAGCAATACATTTATAAGAAAATAACAATACATTTATAGACCTTTTTAAAAGTTATTAATCAATTAGTTACTTCACTTGTTCAATTAAAAATAAATATATTTTTTTTGTGACATCTTATTTTATTAATATCACAAATAAAAAAATTGGAATTTAAAAAAAAAAAGAAAAAAGATTACAGAATTTTAAAAACGCTCCCAAAGCTATTTAAGGTAATCGGTGGGGCTGGATTTAAGAACCTCTAGGGTTTAAGCTCGAATTTTTCTCCGGTGCCAACTCAATTTTCAAGAATTCTGCGTTAAACCAAACTGTGAAGGAAAACAAACCGGAGAAAGCAACAGAAAGTAGCAGGCGTGTAAACTGTAAAGTATATGGCCATGCGAAAATAAGTACATAAACCCGGTTGGTTTCTTAACCTCCTTTCTTGTTCGCCTTTGCCCTTGAGATATAAATCAATCTTTAATTTTTCAAGTGAAGTTATTGATAGATCAATCACAATAGTCTTCTTACAGCTCTAATCAAGGTTCATGAATGAAGGTTTTCTTATTCTTACTGGCAAAACTTTTTTGAAAAACTTCAACCAATATTTGAAATCAAGGATGATCAATCAAGATTTTACCACAATCAGGAGCGCCAACATATAAATTTCACGTAGAAGGCAAGCGATCAAAAGTAAATACAATCAGAACAACGGAGAGAAATATGAAATGGACTCAGAATTTCACCTCATCTATAAAGAAAATTGGAGACTGATTGTGCAAAGCCGAATTTATGAAGAAAACTATAGCTAAGGGGGCAGCTAATGTTACACAAATCACCGAGTAAGCTTTTTGCACACTTATTTTAATTTCATTTGTTTCATGACGCTTTGTCCATCAGTTGAATTGGTGTCAGAATGTTTGATTTGCTTGTCTCCACAACACAGCCATTCATGACCATCTCCTCCAACATAAAATGCGCCTTTTCTAAATGGAACATGATATCGAGCTCACACTGCGAGTTAAAGTGAACGAGAGATTTAAGAGAGGTTGTAACAAATGGAAGACTTACCACAGTGCCAAAGCGACAAATACTGGGATCTGCTCCCAGAAAATGCAAGTTTTTTAAACAAATTGGGGGCAAGGAGAAACTATGAAATTGAATCTACACAAAAACCCATAGATTGCAACAAATAGAAGACGTACCACATTGCCAAAGTGACGGTCCATGGTTTCAACTAAGAGATGTATGAATTCCAAAATAGCAAGCTCATTCTGCAACAGTTTCCACAGAAGATAGGATAAACGCTCAAGCTTAGTTTTGTTTTTTTATGATGATCAAAATGTCCTCTAACAGGACTAAACTTCAAGCTGCCTTTACAACAAAAATGTCACCCCATTTCTTAAGAACGTCAGAATTCTAAGCTCAATGCGGGACCATATCATATATAATGTTTTAGAATATAAGGAGATTTTGTGTGATGCTTAAATTAACATATTCACAATAGTATACGAAAAATCATTACCTCACCATCATCAACTCCAACCAGAAAAAACAAGGAAGCATAGCGCCTATATACAATTTTGTAGTTGCGATGCTCAACAAATGAACACTGTCGGCAGTGAAAATGTGTCAGCTAATAGGTAAATCAATTGCTGCCAACAACAATCAGAAAAGCCCATATTCCCATAGGCTGCACAGATCCCACAAGAAACATATATGTAATAAAGAACAGAGGAAGCACCAAAACCAATTTCATTTGAAGAAATTGAACCTATGAATAAGTAACATGTTAGCAAGAATATCAAATATGAAATACCCACAGATTGGCTAAAGGTCAACAGAAAAATAAGTTAAATCACTGTTTCTTTGTTAAAAAAATAAAAAAAAATAATTCTTGGCATCCAGGTCTTCCAAGTCACATAACAGTATTTTTTTGCAAAGGTCTCACAGCATCTACTGAAGCAGAAAATCATACAGCACTAGCTAAGAAAGTATGTAACAGCTTGGCATATTTTTAAGTGATAAAAAATGACCTAAATATAATAGCAACTACTGCTGAGTGTCAAAACTCAAAAGTACTTTATGTCGAGTTTTAATTAGCAGTTTGCAAGAAGGTTGAATGCCCAGTGTATTATGTCTCTTCACTGGATTAAACTACCTATTAACGCTTTGCTCGAGACTTTACATCCTAGATCGGACTTCAAAGGAAGCCACCAGTCTACCAAGGTGGTCAGTCAGGAATAAAAGGGAAAGCGTGCAAAGCTACAGACTATTCGCTAACAATGTACCCAAAAGAGATCTTCTGTGCCATATTATCAACATAACCCATGAACTAGTGCCACTCATACATATTTTCATTGAGAATTGCGGGAAATCATCATGTTGATTTTGCTGCAACTCTACTATTTTTCAACATAATTTCCGACAAAGAAGATCAAGATATTAACATCCATTTGAATTAAAAAGACATTTATGCCGAAATTAAGAGGATATGCTTCAACCCTCTCTCTCATCATAAAGTTCTAGTACGAAGTTTAAGAGAAATACAGAACAAAATAAGGCATGGAACTCTTCGCTAGGAGGGAAAGACGCCGATAACACATTCCTCTAAAGTGATATATAAATCGCAAAGATAGACAAGGACAGAAAGCGAATTAAATAAACCCAACAAGTCTCAGCAATCCCCGATTACCATGTTCTCCCGCTGAATTCTTCAAAATCAAACTAAACATTTTTCGTATACAGATATTCAGAGTTAAAATCCAAGTAATGAAGTTTAGTGAGCTTCCTCAATTGTTAATCAGAACTTATAATTACAGCATATATACGACGAGGAAAGGAAAATGAAGGAAACCTGCTGCTCATTACGTGCCAGGCATTTTCGAACGATTTCGCCTTCGAGGGCTCGCCTTTCTTCGAGAGTGAGGTACTCGTAGTATTGGGCAAGACGGGTCTGGCCCTGCTTGTTCACCATCAATACGAATCTGATCCCCATCCTTCACCAATTTGCGTCGAACGCTCACGCGGATTCCGATCCGAAAACACCTCCAGCTCGGGATCGATTAGACTTTCCCCCTTCTTCCTTTCTCTGATTATTTTTTCTTTTATCTTTAATATACACCAAACGAAGCCTTCAATTGGGAAATTTTGGATGGTTAGGTCTGGTAAAGCCGTAAAATTGAACCAATAGTATATTGTAAACAACTTTTTTTTAAATTGTTTTAAAAATAAATTACTAGTTAAGATTAATTAAAAATAATAATTATGAAAAAAATCTCGTATCTTTTCTAGATATGCCGTATTTATAAAAAAAAAAGTGAGAAAGAGAATATATAAAAAATATATGAGAGATAATGAATTAAAAATATAAAAAAAAATGTGTAATAAATTATTATATAGGAGTGGATTAGTGGTGAGTGGGGATAATTATTATAAATATATTTACTTAATAGGGTAAAAAAAGTTATACATAAAAAAGAGAAAATTGTTTTTTTTTTTAAAAAAAACCAAGGGTGGGAGTAGTGGTATAACTTGCCTCTAATATTTCCTATTAAATAATTACAAATTGTCCTTGGAAAAAATTTCATTGCACAACATAAAAAATTCATTTTTTATTTTTTATTTTTTAAAGTTTATTCATAATTTTAACAGTTTCCATGGTATTTTATTTTAGAAAAATTACGTTGAGATCCTAAATAAGAAATGTACATCAAAAAGGTTTTGAAATAGGAAAAAATTTATGTAAGGTTCCATAGAGTTGGGCAATTTTATTTAAATAAAGTGAATAGTAAAAAAATTTATCAAAATACTACAAAATTAAAAATATTTATCTATATACTACACTTAAAATTGTTCACCAGATGAACAACTTTTGAATTGTGAAGAAGTTGTTCACCTGATGAACCATTTCCATTTTTCTCTCTCCACTTGTCAGCTTTTTATTTTTTTTAATTTTTCTCTAAAGTCGTTCATACAGTGAATGACTCATGTTTCTTTCTCCTCCCCTAAAAGTTGTTCACTGCATGAACAACTCCCCCTCCCCTTTTCGTTTTTATTTTAATTTTTTAGTTGTTGGGAAAAATTACAATTACGTACCCTTTTTTTTACTCCACTTTTTACTATCTTTTGGATATGAAGAGAGTTGTAACTAATTCTTCTCCATTTACTATTTGCTTCTTTTATCTACCCTTTGTTTTATAAATATAAGTAAATATGAACATATTTAATCTCCCTAAATAAAAAGAATTTGGGAGAACTTTAAAAAAAATATTTTATCCTGACAACTGAATTTACAGAGATATATAAATATAAATTTTTTACAAATATAACATCGTATATCCAAAATCTATTTTAAAAATATGAAAAAAAAACACAAGATTATATACGAATAGAAGTGTAGATTTTGGATATACGATGTTATATTTGTAAAAAAGTTACATTTATATATCTATGTAGATTCAATTGTCAGAATAAATATATTCTTTTTATAAAGTTTTTCCAAATTCTTTTTATTTAGGGAGATTAAATTTGTTCCTATTTACTTAGATTTATAAAATAAATGGTGGAGGAAAGAAACAAATAGTAAATGGAGGGGAATGAGTTGCAACTCTCTTCAGATTCCAAAATATAGTAAAAAATGGAGTTAAAAAAATACTACGTAGGTATGTAGTTGTAATTTTTTCCCACAACTAAAAAATAAAAAAAGAAAAGGGGAGGGGGAGTTGTTCATGCGATGAACAACTTTTGGGGGAGGAGAGATGAACGACTTTAGAAAAAAATTTAAAAAAAATAAAAAGCTGATAGGTGGAGAGAGAAAAATGGAAGTCGTTCACCCTGTGAACGATTTTAAGTGTAGTATATGGATAAATATTTTTAATTTTGT
>JBAGKO010000010.1:17207440-17227594 GCA_037177275.1 Acacia concinna
GATTTAATTAATTTATTGAGAGATTAATATATTAATTAAATTAAACACCTATTTGGAGACTTGAGAAAGCACTTATAGGTATAATAGTATCCTGGGTTAGCATAATTGATCTTAGGAAGTAAATAAAAGAAGAGATTTAAATAAGTATTCTTGAAATATAAGGGGGATAATAATCATAAGTTTCTCCGATCTTGAAGAAAAATCGTAGTTTTTACTTTTTAGTTATTCTCACTTTAATTAGTTAGTTAGTTAATTGGTTAGTTAGTTAGTTAAATCTTAAAAAAATACATTCGCTCAACCAAATTAAGAATTGAATTAAGATAATTAATGATTATTTTGTCCTAGTCCTCGTGGAAACGATTTTTTTAATATTACTTGCGACCCGAGCGCTTGCGGTTAAGCTAGACAGCTAATAATTGCATTTTGAGTTAAGGTGCGTTTTAAGTTTTTTTTTTTATTGTGCATTCCATGTATGAACATGTATTTTGTATTGCATTCAGTACTCTAAAATATTTTTTTGTGGAGTGCTCATCACCTATAAAGTATTTTTGTACAATTTTGTGTTTAACAGTTTAGATAATTTAGGTGTTGAATGCACACACAAAAATTTATGGTGTCAGACATATTTGGAAAAATACTTTATGATACTTGGTGTTTAAAAAAATATTTTTGGGTACTGGATTTAATCCAAAATACTTTATACCACTTCATACATCTAAAAAAAATACTTCAAAATGTTGGATAAACTTTAAATTTTGCATTTTAAATGTTCATTTTCTATTATTTTTATGTATTTACTATATTTATGTCATTACATCTATATAAATATTAATTTCATTTAAGTATTATATAACGGTCCGACCGAACGGTCCAACCATTTAAACCATGACCCACTCACCTTTTCAGTTCAATCTCCAATCCAACTTTTAAAACATTGTTATATATTAAGTATTAAGTTTTCCTTTTTCAGCCAACCCATTTTTCAATTAGACATGACTGTGTTTCTTCTTTTTTTTTTATAATAAAAGTTAGATGTATTAAAAAATGATAGAACTACATGACAACTCATTGCATCACACATATGCGAAGACGGTGCAACAAGAGCTTAATAAGAAATAATATTCGTTGGCCAAAAAAACCAAAGAAAGAAATCAAGTGCATGTCTTACAAAAAAAAGGGAGAATACTTAAACAACATATGAAATTAAAAAACCCAAAAAGCCTATTAAAACTCTAAAAAGATAGAAATGTCATGAGGGAATCTGCATTTTGCAATTTTCACTGAAAAGACTAAAATACTCCTTTTGATATTGTGACCGAATGAGTATAATGAATTATTAAAATAATAATGGTATTCATAAGTTCAGTATTGCTCTTAACAATATCATTTAGATGTCTTAAAAACATAAATGTGTTGTGACCAAATGAGTAAAGAGAATGACTAAAATAGTAATGAGATTCACAAACTCAATATCAAATGGGGTATTTTAATCTTTTAAGCAAAAATTGCAAAACCCAGATTCCTCCTTATGACATTTTTATCCCTTTTAAAGTTTTAACATGCCTTTTTGAGTTTTCAAATTTCATGTGGTATTTAAATGGAATTTTCCTAAGAAATAAAATGCATGTAAAAGTGAATGTTTATACTAGCATTTGGAGAATACCCATCTGATCCTATATATAGGGCAAAAAAAGAATATTCTTTTTTGCCCTATGTATTCCCTCTACTCCTTATTATAAAGAAAAAATTACCAAAAAATTTTGGTCCTTATTACAAGGTACTCCTCTGGTTTTATATATAGTGCAGAGAGAGAGATTTTTTTGGTCTTATTTATAAGGCATTTCATTAAAGTTTTAATGTGAATGTATAATTTTACCATTCACTTATTATTATATTGACTTTATTTTTATTTGGTATTATGCATATTAAATAAGGGTAGAGTTTGAAAATTATTGATTTCTATGGTAGAATTAATGAAATTTAAGGTTTTTCTTTGTCTGTGTGAAAAATATTGAAAGTGGCTTATATATACAATCATAGGAGTACCAACTGCCTCTAACCAACTCATTTACCACTACTTTCCTATTACGCCCCTACTTTTAATTAACTTATTTAAATCCATATAGTTAAAGTAGGAATAAAATTAGAAATATTTATTAATTTTGGACCAATTTAATGATTCAACTTCCATTCCTTAGTTTGCGATACATGGTAATTGGCGCTTTATAATAAGGACCAAAGGGAGTATAAAGTACTTCATTAAAGTTTTGATGTAAATATATAATTTTATCCCCATTTATTAGTGTGTTGATTTTTTTTTCATTTGGTATTATATTTATTAAATATATAGGTGTAGAATTAGAAAATTATTGAATTTCATAATAGAATTAATGGGATTTAAATTTTTCCTTAATTTGTATAAGAAATGTTAGAAGTGCCTTATATAGAATAAGAAAAACAACTTTTACGATTTATAAAGTAGATGTGTAAGATGAGTTTTATCTCAATTAAAAAAAAAGCTTCTAAAACCATGGTTTGGTTTCCTAAACAATCAATAAATTTATAATTAAAGCAACCTGCCTGCTAAAAAAATAATTTAAAAGGAAGGAATTTATATGATGACATTGGAGGAGAGTACTTTTGAGTTTTGAACCCTTGGAAAAACTTCCTTAAGCATATCACTTACATTTGTTGTTTCGGTCTTTCTCGGGGGAAAAAGGGTGACAGTAGAGTCCACAATAAACTAGCTCTGAAACAAAGCAGACCAAACAATTGAGATCTTGATGATTTCTTCTAGTTTGGAATATTGATTGTCCTTGAAAGCCTATTATATTTCTCTATACTATTGATTTCTTCTAGTCTGAAATTTCCTCCCCTGCCTTTTATATTTCTCCAAATTAATGATCCATCCTTTAGGCTGAATATGACTTTGCTGACAAATGATTGTGGAGGTAACCGAACTCCCACATGATTCTTCTTTTTCAGCTGCTAAAGCCAGTGAAGCAAAGGCAACTACATGCTTGATTCCTCTTATAATTTTCATCGACCATCCTAATATAATTGAAACAAAGTTACATTTAATCCTCGAACATTTGAAATGAAGAAAAAGGCAAAGCGAATATTCAGACCGTCAAACCAAATTGCTGTAACTAGAGGGCATGTTTAAAGCAAGTGTTCAATGATTCTAGAACATTGCAGCAAAAAAATGAAGTTACCATTCATATTGATGTGGTGTTGCCTCAAAAGTCAAAACATTGATGGATGAAATAGCACAATTCATCAATTTCCAAACAAATAACTAGTTTTCCCCTAGTAGAGAGTACCAATGCTATATAGCTCTTGCCCCTTTGTCTATATATCATTACCTTGCTACGTTTACATTAATTCGATTCATCCAATATTTTTTCCATATATTCTAATATAATTTAAATGTCAAAAACATGAGCACAATCTTCTAGATATATACTGACGTTTATATCAGGCGGATACTGACAGATTATTTATTCAGTAATATTGGATTCGTTAGGAGCCAATCGGATATAAACAGTGATGGAGTCTGTACATTAACCAAAGGCAAACCATATACATAATAATTACATATATGTTTCATCCAAACAAAAATGCATTTGAGAATGATGCAGAAGCCCTTTTTTTATAGCTGATGTAAACAGACTCTGAGTGGGCCCAAAACAAATAAAGGGACTCCCAAGTCCTAACAACTAATGATGTCCCCAGATAATGTAATAAAGGATTAAGAGTACTTGACAGGCATCTTAGGATAGATGGAGACTTGTGTATTAACCGTAACGTCATTTAAACAAGCATCATCAATCTCATCTTCTAACATTTCTGCTTCTTCTCTCTGCTGATCTGCTATTACGTCCTTTGGACCCAGAAAGCTCGGCTGATTCGTTGAAGATAGAACCCTTGCCCACATTCTATCTGTTATCACCACACAGTGCTGTCTCTCCGTTATTCTCTGTTTAACCCACCAAAAAACAATGAAGAATCATTACTTGTGAGTATGATCCAGGAGGTTTAAAGGAATAATAAATCCAGTCCAGTCCAATTAATAAAATCACGTACGTAAAAAGGTATGTAAGTGTATCTTCCATTGACGAGTCCACTGGTGAAGCCTGTATAACCTGCCATTGCTCCATGAATTGCACTTTGAGCTAGAAGTGTGCAGTACACGTTGTCTGAAGCATTACTTGGAACTGCTCTTATCATATAGGTTGGATCTGTCAAACATTGAAAAGAAAGAAGAAAATAACCCACCCTATGATATTCCAATGACTGCATCTTCCAATGTATATACACATGTGATGTTAACAAAGTTCGATTATATCCAAACCTATATATTTGAGATTTATTTTCATGGTTTTATGTTTGGCAAAATGGTCCTGCAAGTCAAATTATATATGATTAGTACAAACAAAAGAGATGATGAAAATGCAGGGGGAGAGAGAGAGACCTTGATCTTGTGGGAAATCCAGAGGCCAACATCTTGAAGGAGCTTATTTCCGGAAGCATCCTGCTGCTTATTAATGGCCAGGGTTTGCATGCTATCTGAAACAAGGTCTTGTGCTGCCCCTTCAGCAATCACTATCACCATGTGTCCATTTTCTTTTAGCCTTTTATCTATGAACTCATAAAGCCCTCCTTCACCTTCTAGGTAAAAGTTTGACTCCGGAATCAGGCAACAGTCCACATCTCTACTTGCCAGTGTTGCATACATTGCAATAAAACCTGCAGCATTAAGGAAGCAAGTATATACAAAGCAGAGAAACTTAGGGAATGAACTTTCTTGCTCTGTGAGTTAGAGTATATGCATGGGCTTTAATTTCAAGGTCATTATAGAAACTGTTAAACTCACCACTATAACGACCCATCAGCTTCACAACTCCAATGCCATTCTCAATGCTTTCAGCTTCAACATGTGCTGCATTTATGGCACGTTGAGCCTCCTCAACTGCCGTGTCGAACCCAAACGATTTGTCTATAACCTACCAACCAACAGACCAACAGAACCAAGGCATAACGTTCGATCATTAACTATGTGTATTAGTAAATATATTCAGAACTCCCACCAGAATTAAAGAGCAAGAAACAAGGTTTAAGCACCATGATATCATTGTCAATGGTTTTGGGAATTCCTGCAACTGCAACTTTTAGGCCTCGCCTTCTAATTTCCTGCAAGAGATGGTCTTTTTTATATCCCTAAACATCACAAAAGTCCAATAAACTCGTAGTTAAAATGTTAGAAATATACCATACCTCAAAAATCAAAGAGGCTCCCCTCTGAGTTCCATCTCCTCCTATTATATAAACCTGATCAGATCAGATTAATTCAGAGAAAAAGTTACTCTGACATGATAAGATGTTTTCTTAACTGATTTTCTGGTAAACACTGACAAGGACAGACAAACCTGATTGATCCCCCGATCTTGAATATTGTCAACTATCTTGGCGGTGTCATGTCCACCTCGTGACGTCCCAAGAACAGTTCCTCCACGTTTATGTATATCGTTCACGTTCTTAGGATCCAAATTAACTGTATTGCGAGCGTAGAAGCCCCTGTAACCTCCCTTCACAAAGCAAGGCAAAAAGTTGATTGTGCTCTAGAGTTAATTAGGATCTTTCCCATGATCTCGAAATTAATTTAAGTAAATAAAACCACACACACAAAACATATACTTACATCTATTCCCAAAACTTTCTTGACACCGTACATATGGTAAAGGGCACATACTAATTCCCTAATGACAGTGTTGAGTCCAGGGCATAGACCCCCGCAGGTGACAATGGCTGCCTGAACTTCATCTGGTTGGAAATACACCTGAACATTATATATCCAAATTTATAATTAATATGACCATATAATGAGTAAACTGTCTGATTTTCTTATCAAATATTGCAGAGACAGATCTTCACGTATGAAAACTTTTATATTATATATACCCTTTGGCGAGGTCCAGCACGCCGAAAATGTACTCCTCTTGGACTGTCTTTGTGAACAACCACCTGTCAAATGAAAAATCTAAAAACCCATAAAATGTAGGTACGAGGTACGTACTTCAAGTTTATTTACAAGATAATTGTGTTGAAAGGAAATTGCATGAAATAAATCGCCTACCTTATGTGGAACAGTGTCATCTACGTTGACGAAATACTGCCTGGCAAATTATAAAACAAAGTTTAAGTTAATTATACTAACCAGACAAGATATCACCATGCAGAAACGATAAGAAAAGGGTAAAAAGAAATATACTAGTATAACGTACTTAACTACTGAATAAGCAGGATTGTTCTGCAAAGGATTAGCAAATGTCTGCATGGACCCAGAAACAGAAAAATAGAGTCAATGGTTTCGTTAAAAGCTTTGAAATTCCTTCATTTTCATATCTGGTGTTCACACCTATGTATAATAATCATGAACGAGAAAACATGAGATAAAGTAATAACGTATAACAGAATTGCATATATATTATGCACCGTAACGGAAAGACGAAAGAGACGAACAAGAAGAATATAAAGGCGACGTACGGGAAGGTTAGGAATATAATCGGACAAATGTGGAACATCTTCGAGGACATAGCCCAAGGGGCCGGTGACGACTTTGGGTTTACAATTAACACTGGAAGCCATAGGGGACCATTCAACCTTGGTGGTGGTGATAATGGTTGGGAAGGAAGGAAGGAAGGAAGGAAGGAATAGGAGAGAGGGATATCAAAGAGTGTGTAATGAGAGAAGAAAATTAAAGGTGGCATAAATAGACGCCATCATTCTAGGACTTAATGAATGGTCAGAGGATACATAGTCGTATTATTTATAGTAAAATGAGTTGACGGAGAGAATCGAACTTAGAGAGTGCCATTAATCTAGAAAACAGATTCCCATACGAGAAAGACAACGATATATGAATTGACGAGAAAAAAAAAAAGACGACTTTCCTTTCACGGTGGGTGTACTCATTGAGAGCAAATGAGTGAAAGTGAAACAAGTGGCAGAGAAGAAAAGTGGTTTCGTCTATTTTTGAAGATGTAAGAATTACGGAGAAGGATTCTTCCACCTTCCGATACATTAATTATGGTGTTGTATAATTGCAGTTATAGACATAAGAGTGGATATATATATATATATATAGGAGATTATTTTCAAGACATACATATATAAGCATGAACCAATATTGGATCGTCTATCATCTGTCACTGCCTTAATTAGCATCACAAGCTGCTAGTTGAAGAGATGAGGGTTTAGAAAGCACTGCGCCTTCTAAATTGTGCCATTCAAGCATCTATAAGCATGCGTTTTACTACCTTCCCGTGTGTATATCCAACAACGGTTTTGTATAAGCTAGCAAATTTTGTTAATTTTTGCTCTGGTGATGCCGAACATATTGTAGTGCACAAACCACAGATCTGTGCATGTCGGCTTCACTATCTATAATGTACTTGCAAATTTAATATTCTTAAAAAATTAATTTATATTGTTGATAGAAAAAAATATTTCACTGGTTTACAAGGCTATTCCACTTATTCATGATATATAGACATTTGTCAACTATGATATAAAACAAGTGGAGACTGGAAGATGATTACATATGTTTTGATAAAAAGTAGATTGGGACGGAAGATAATTATATATATTTTAATATAAAGTAGATGGGGACAAAAGTGATTACCTATATTTTTTCTTACATTTATAAATCAAAGAGCAATGGCAGCTCAGTGGTCAAACGCTCTTAAAGAGCTTTAGGAGCCACAGGGGGCTATTTGACATTAATTTGCTACAGAGGTCTCTCATTAAAGTTTTCGCTTTAAACGGTTGAACAAACTCTATTGATTTACGATTAATAAGTATATCATCACAAGTCTCACATCATATCACAATTTTTTTCTTTTTTCAATCACTTTTAATATTTTCTCTTACATTTTATTTTTTTTTTGGAATATGAAATCGTCAGATTCTTGAGAGTATTTGACTATTTGTACTAGTACATAAGGTAAACCAAGTACGATAAGGCACACTTGGTTAGTCAATACAAAGGAAGTCAACAACAATTAGTTTTTTACCTGGAAAGTCAACAATTAGTTGAACTTTAACTAAACTAAAAAACAGTTTTTAATTTGCCCCCCTCTTATTGAGTGCCAGATTCGTCCATGGCCCAAACTATCCCTCTAATATTTGGTGGCCTAGATAAGACAAAGTTTTGAAATTTTAACACATTCCAGAAGGCACTCTCAGCATTGCCCCTGCATTTTCATTTTAATTATCTGACCATTGGGCTCTCTGCAGTTTTCATTTCTGCTGTAGGGATAAATTCACTTGTTAAAGCTTTGAAGCTTTAATTTCTGGCCTATGGTTTTTCATATGCACATAATGATTTCCGAAACTTGTAGTCTTGTATATTAAGGTTGACTGGAGACGAGACATTTGCCTTCTATTGGAGTTTTGCCTAGAATTTTCGTTTATTCATTATTTTGTAGTAACAATTAGAAAGGGAACTCTGCTTCTTTTACTTTCAGTTGTGACGGTAACACTTGGTTAACCGGGCGTGGGTTATAACGCACTTTTCATTCAGCCATGAAACTAGGCCCGTTCATTTTAATTCTATGATTGCTCATTGTTTATTTAATGCTTTATCATCAAACCATGAAGCTGGGCCCCTTCATGGACTGGGGCATCAGCCAGATCTGCAAGTTCAAGTTCAAGTTATGGCTTAGGTGGTATATTTGGTTTGTTGGCTTTATCTATTATGATCTGGCTGGACATTGATTTTTTTTTTTTCCCTCTTATGCAAGTTAAAATTTAATTTGTTGTTTATTATTATTATCCAGACTCCAGGAGCCCGAATCTATAAGCCACTATTGTCTTCTGGGACAACGCATTTGCTAGAACGTATGGCCTTTAAGAGCACCAGAAAAAGTAGCCACTTTCGCATAGTACGTGAGGTAGAGGCAACTGGGGGCAATATGCAGGTGTCAGCCTCCAGAGACCAGAAGGGTTACACCTTTGATGCTTTGACGACATATGTTCCTGAAATAGAGGAGCTAGTAATTGAATGTGTGAGGAACCTTGTGTTTCTTGATTGGGAAGTCAATGAGGAGGAACTTTTCTGTATGTCTATATTCTTCTTGGAGACAACTTAAAATTCTCATACTGGTAATTCCCCTTGTGGTCTGATTCAATGTTGTCAGAAGAGACTAAATGCTTGTGGCAATCATGTATCTCTTAAGTGAGGTAGCCATTTTGATGAAATAAACTAAATAAATAACAAGTTTCTATTGTAATTATTGTATGTAGGTGTGTCAAAGGAAGAAGTCTAATATAACTCAAGTTGGGAAAGCCTGGTATACAATTAAATATAAGCTTGAGTTAGTAAAAAGGCTGATAAGAGGAGTCCTCAAATTGACCGTTGAAGATTATCGTTGGAATTTTAATTAACAGTTTTAATGACAATTAAAAGGTTTTATTACATTTAATTACAATTAATTATTGTTTTGTTATTGTTATTTTAATTGTCATTAAACTGTCGTTAATGGTCATTATTATTGCTCAGCGGCCATATGGATTTCTACCTATAAAAGGAAATGTGAGGAGTGAGGTCACTATGCTCTGAGGTTAGCTTTACTGATTGCACCATATTTTTACATGCTTTTTCATAATTAATTTTGGAAATTTGATGAATTTCTTATGTTATTATTGCATGATTAAGCATGAATTTAAGAAAAGAAAATACAAAAATTTATGCAAATAATTTTATTGGACTTTTGATTCTACCCATTGGATAATTTTACATTGAAAGAAAGAGAGGACGTAAACTATGTCTACCATCCACCTCCTCTTATTCATCTACCTCCTCTTCTCACATGTCTATCTATTTCGGTTTTTGAAAAACCACATATATACATATATTTGAAATCAGTTATTTTTATTATCTATATATTATTGAAGATATTGTAAACTACTATAAAAACACTTATTTGGCTCATAAGAAATAAAACTAACGATAATAATAGTATTACCAATTCAAATATTTAAAGTAAATTTTTTTGGTAAAAATAATTGTAAGCTTTTAGGAAATGAGTTGTTTCTTTCAAGTGCATAAGTAGTGGTTTTTAACAGCTACAAACGAGTTCAAAATTACAAAAAGTTCATCTTTGGAAGAAAATTTGTCTTGCCACTTTTTTCATTACAATTCTGTTCCACATTAGTAGCGGTTGTGTAAAGTAACGTCACATTAGTCGTGGTTAGTGCAAACCATAGCAATTCTTAGTGCGTTTTGACCAAATGGATAGCAGTTCATAATAACTGCTACAAAAATGTAAGTGGCAGCAGAGTTTATAGCGGTTTTTAAAACTACTACACTACTAATGCGCATTTTTTACAACACATCAATAGAAAAAATTAATTTTTTAATATAAATGGAAAAATTATTTTCCTAATGAATATAACATCAAACAACAACAACAACAATCCTCTCCTTACTTTTATACATTATTATTATTCAAAGAATATAAGTTAGGCTTAAAACAAATCCAAAAAAACTAACAATATTACAACTATGTAAATGAGAGGAGATGGATATGAGTATAATAGTAGTAATTTTTTATTAATATGATAATAAATAAATTTTATTTCTTCATTCTATTTTTTAAAATACTAAATATTTTTGGGCACGGGTGTGTTACCTCCATTGTTTTAAGCCGCATGAAAGCAACTCCTTGGCACAGCCTTCACACTTTCTTCTTCCTCTCACTCTTTCTTTTTCCTCTTTACTAGCGTTGATGGCCGAATCAATGAGAGACTCTGTGACTAATGTCTTAAATGTATTTATTGCTGGTGCATGAATCTAAGTTAGCATTTCAAGTTTGCCTTGAGTGTTGTCCCTTGCCTTCAATAAATGTCAACATTCCAATCATGGTGAGGCGTCACTGTTATTTTCAGTTGTTGATTTGTTTTTAGGGCAAACGTGCGCTGAGCACCTCAAAATATTTTTTGAAGGGCAATAAACACCTAAAGTATTTAAGGGGCAATGTTGCCCCTCAAGTAATAAAAACACTGCAATTTTGACCCTACTTAACAGACCCTTTAACATCAGTAGAAAGAATCATAACAAGATTATTCAAATTTCAAGGAGGTTAACATCAGTAGAAAGAATAACAACAATGGTTGAATATAAAATAAAGACAACAGTGTTTTTTATGCATCTAGATTATTCAAATTTCAAATTCAAGAACAAGTGTTGATAATGCTTGAAAGAAAGCTTAGGATGGAAATAAACACAGGAAATGTGCGAACTTCCAAACAAAACAATAGCATTGCTATGACTTGAGAATTAAAATTGAGGATTGGCAGGGCTACTTCCTTGCATGAAGAGCTCTTAGCTCCACAGCTTTGGATATGGCACTCTAAATTTCCTGCCGGCTTATTTCAAAGATGCCATTGTCTTTGTTGTGAAAAATCTAGGAAGAAGGAGCAGCTACAACCATGAAACACAAAAGAGGAGATGAACAAGGAGGGGTGGATTTGTATATGTGTGAGTTCTAGAGAAGATTATTTCTATTACAATTGACTTATGACTTCTATCCCTCTATAACAAGATATAAATGTTAAAAACATAGCATTCGGAAACTGGCAGGTAACTAAGGAATTGTAGTAGTGGACGAAACTATTAGGGGAGTGAGAAAAGAATAGAAAGTATAGAAGAAGTATAAATAAAATAGGAGAACAAGGGTGTGTTTGCAAACTGTGTGATGAACGAGGGGGTAGTACAGGGGAAAAAATGAGCGTTGCCTCTACTAGTTGGCTCAAGTCACAAACAAGCCGAGTGCATGTGGTCAATTTACGAACTTAGATTCCACATGCACAAAAAAGACAAAAAAACCACTTTTTTCCTTAGGAGACAAGGAATTGGGGTAGAAAAAGCTAAAGGGGGATTGGGGAAGGAAACAATGTTAGAGGTGGGTTAAGTTGGATAAAAATTACTCTAGTTTTATTATTTGAGGGGCAACATTGCATCCTTAAATACTTTAGGGTGTTTATTACTCATCAAAAAATATTTTGGGGTGCTTAACGCCCCTTAATCCTTGTTTTTATTGACATTCCAACTCAAAATTAGCGTTTTAAGGCCTGATTTGCACAATGTAGCTTAAACATAATTCTCATTGTGTAAACGGTTTTGATTCGTGTTAATTGTTGTACGACACAAATTGGGATGGCTCTGCTTAAAATTGTAGAAATGCATGGATTGTTTGTTATTCATGTATCTTTCAGTGATAAAAGGAAGGATGAGAATGACATTGTTGATGTGAATGGGAAGAAGTTATTTTTGCAAGGCCTTAATAACAGGGAGGTAATACTTACATATCTGATTTGGGTATATCCATATTTGATTGCAATGTTTTTTCTCATTTTCACCATCACGAATTCTGAATTTGTTTTTTGTCTTCTCGTTTTGCTTAGATGCAAGCTTATATGCTAAAATTTGGGATGTGCTTTGTGATGGCGAGCACTGGTGGAGATAGGGATTTATTGGTTCAAATGAAAAATTCGGTAAATCAGAACTTGAGAAGCCTTGAACCATCATACACTATTGTTTAATTTGTTTCTTTTATTGAATGTTTAGATATGGTCTTCTCTAGATACTTGATCTTTATATATAATTGGAGCAAGTTCTTTGCAATGATGTGCGTGGGCGCTCGCTCGCTTCATTCTTGTGAGATACTGGGCATTAGAGTCCCTAAAAGAAAACATTTCAAATTATCAACTGGAAGGGCCTCCTTGCCTTTTGCGAGTGCCTTCTGACTTTTATCAAGTGCATTACATTACATTGTATGGTTCATCATAACTATATGAGATCCTCTTCAACATCACTACACCTCTTATGCTTATTCTTTATATAATATGCTTCAAATTAAGCTCCAAATTTATTCTAATATAATTTGTAGGAAGAAAGAACTTAGGTTGTTTAGAGCATCTTCATTTTGATCAAACACACTAACCATTTGCTTTATATGCTGGTGATTAGTGATGACATTGTATCACATATGTATAATTTATACTAGTATATAAATTCTAATTTTAAGTTAACTATTGTTTATATTGCTAATAATATCATCTCTTTATTATTAAAATGATTGATGTTAGTTTGTTCTTTTAGCAGAAATTGATGTTTGTATTTTAAGTTGGTAGTACAGTAATTGACTTCATATTTCTAGATAAGTTATTTTATTAAAAAGAGTTTCAAATTAGGATTATAATTAAATATTATGAGATATTAAGATTAATATTATCATATTTTAGGGTTGAATTTAGATTATATACTTTGTTATTTGTCAAGCAAAACAATGATTCTAATTTCTAATAGGTAAAAGTTAATAGTCATTCAATCGAAAAAGTTTAACATGCATTATTATTAAAATATTTGAGTTCTTCGATCTAAATTTAACAAGTTTGATGTGTCTTCTTTCTTTCAAAAATGATGGGCTCTTAGTATTTTTTTTTTCCTTTTTCATTTCTCTCCTTTCAAATTTTCCAGACTAAATCAATTAAGCATCCTTTGCCACAATTGGAAATTGAAGACTACTCAGATTTTCACAGGACTCATGAGTACACATTGATATGGCATAAGAAAACGTATGTAACAAATATAATAGGCCTTCTTTAGTCATTCTTAGTAGGGTGAATATAATCTTTAGTCCCTCAAGTTTGTCCTCATTTTGGCCTTGGTCCCTCGAGGATAAAATGGTCTAGATTTTTATTCCATGATAGGGATCAATATGTTAAACAAATGAGACTTAAAAGACCAAAATTTTAAGTGAAATGAAACTTAAAGGACTAAAACCTCTAATTTTAAATTTAAAGGACTAAAATTAAAATTAGGGTAAGTTTGAGGCACTTAAAATTATACTAACCCTTCTTAGTATTCATTTGCATGTATATGTGATCCTTCTTCTATTATTGACAATATGTCCTTACTTCGTTGGCATTTTACATAGAGCTGAGTTTATGTCTGAAATGTTCATTACGTGTGGATCAAATTTCCTTCGTTGCTACAGAGGCAGTCAAGTTTTTGGCAAAAGATAGCTTATTTCTTCTATATGTTCCTCTGATTGTAAATTTGTTTCGTGATGACAATTTAAGCATGATATGATGTTTTTATCATTTATGATATTAGTCCTGTAGTATTTACTTATTACTGATATTTATGGTTTTATGGTTCCATGTTACTTTACAGGTTTTGTGACTTTCATAGATTGTAGTATCTGAAAGAACTTTAATTCGATCAATTGCTCAAGATTAGTTCAAATTATGTGACCACACAAATGCCTATTTGAACATTCCATCTTCAGTTTTTTTAATTCACATATGTAGACAAGTCCAACTTCTTCAAATAAATGTTTGAAATAAGAAATATATAATAACCTTGGATACTAGAATGCTAGAATGGAAATAAGTTGCCCACACTACATGAATGGACGTAAGAATAATATTATATTCTCATTTTTATAGATATTATTATCAACTTAATATTATCCAAACCTGATGTAATATATTCTCAGATCTAAAGTGTTAACAAAACAAATTATATGTAAAGTGTGGACATTATATAATTCTGATGTACTTACACAAACCAAAACATAGCATCATCTCATGACTAAACTAAAACCTTATTCATATTATTCAATTATTATTCAATATTCAATTCAATAGGCACCTACACTCCAATCTGTTTTTTAATTTACGTCAGCTCAGTAACAACGCTCATCAACAGTTGGCCCGGTATTGTTATATTGCTTAGTCCTTTTCCCTACTCACGCCACATTAAAACTAGTTAGTCTCAACAGTTAGATTATGCGATTTTTGCAACAAATATAGTGACACCATTACAATATAATTTAGTTTTATTTTTCCTTTGAATCTGTGAATTGTTTTACAGGTCATCTAGAATTTTACTTATTCGTTCTGTTTTAAAAATAATGACTGTGGCTCTCCCCATGCATGGTACAAGTGTACCTGCTTGTTCTCCTAATATCCAGTAACATTGCAGTATGGCATTCCATTAAGCAAGGAGACACTGACAGGATCTTTTGGGAATACTAATCAAAGAAGAAACTGAAAGAATTTGATGAAAGACTTGCAATGTCTATTGGCAATGATACATGAATGAGCAGTTAAAACTAGGTTAATCAAAGGTCTCCCTCCCTCCATCTCTGTCTCTCTCTCTCATATCTAGTGGACTCCACTTCCTCTCACTCCCACCGAATAACTTGCCATGTGGCTTTGCAACATATCCTTGTTTCTTTTTGGTAGACATGTTGGCCTTCAAAACTTTAAACCATGGTTTCAATGAAATTATCACATTAATTTATGTTTTTTTGTAATTTGCACATTAAAGAGTCATTCTAATAACAAACATCCAAACATTATCATTTTATTTTGACAATCTATTAAACTGAAGAAGAATCTATTCTCTAAAATCATTTTCTTTACTTTTTTTACATAAGATAATCTCTAAAAGCTAATTCAAATTTTGGGCTAGTGTGTTTGGATTAGTTTTTGGAAAAAAATATAATGTAATATTGTTAGAAAGTGTTTTATTAGTCGCTCATTTAAGTGATTGAGTTTGTTTCTTCCAAAAAATATCCCAAAACATAATCAAGTGAATAAAGTGAAATTGTACGGTTACTAATTCATTTTAAATATTATTAAATTAACTCTATTTTTTTCAATTCCCACTTTCTTTTGGGTTTTAAAAAAATTGGTATTGTTTGTTTTGCCTTCAAAATAAACTGGTATATTTTGTTAAGGAAACAACCATATTTTAAGAAAAGCAAGTGATATTTATATAATTAACTAATTTCACTATCTCCTTTTATCTAGTTAAATTAGTTCAATTAAAGGATGAGGAATATATGTGTATATAAAAGAGAAAACCTATTGTTAGGTACTAATACTTTTTTTTTAAATTTTTTAATTTGGTACCTATGCATTTTTATCTTGTAATTAAATCAATAATTTTGCTCAATTGATACTATTAGCTCTTGCAAATTTGTTCTATTAGCACTATAGGGCCCTATTCAGGAGTTCGTTGTACTAAATGAGCAAAATTGAATCATTTACGTATGTGAAAAACTTGCAAATACCAAATTGAAAATTAAATAAAAGTATAGGTGGTGCAAATGGGTTTTCCCTATATTAAAAAGGATTCGGAATATCTATCTGTTATCTACTGTCATCTCTATAAAATTAGAATTCCATAGTAGCCCTCCTTGCTTGACAAGTGGTACCTTGCATGTATTTAGTGAAGTGTCAAAGTGCAAACCTATGAATTTATATTAAATGTACGTGATCAAATACTCAAACTTTTCTAACATACAAAAAATATATATATAAACTTTAAAAATCGAAGTAAAAATGATACAACTGTTAAAATTATATATTCTCCTCAAATTTTTATGGTATGATCTACTATATATTTTTTTTTCTAATACGAGTAACAGTGGTTATAACTAATTTTAAAGTTGAGTATTTTTGCAGCTTAGAGAAGTATGCAACTATTTTTACACATTCAATATAAATTTATGAGTATTTTTGTGCTTCAATCCTTTATTAAAATAACTCCTCTCAAAATAGTCCAACTGTTGCAAATATGCCTAATAGAAGGAATAAAACCAAAAAAAAAAAAAAGAAAGGAAAATGTCCATTTTTGCCCTAGAAGTAACTACCCAAGAACTTTGGGTATCCGAAAGTTTTTGGAGAGCTTTTTTACCTTGGAAGTAACTAAAATGGGGCATTTTTGTCATGAGGCGACGAAGACCTAAAATGCCATCTGCCACGCAAGATTCGAATGGCCTCTATTTTCTTCTTTTTCCGAGTTCTTCATTGTTTGGTCTCAAATAGGCGTACCTCATGGACAACTCACCAAATCGTGGATAATACATGTACAGTAATAGGAGTGAGCACAGAAGAGAGCGAATGGGAGACTTATCAGCATTGTTGATGGCAGAAAGTAGAATGAGGGTTGCACTTCTCAGACGGTGTGGTCAAGAGCTCCAATACGATGGTCTGAAGAGGATATGTAATCATGGAGAGGTGGCTCCTCTTTATATTTCATTGGCGGAGATTAACCTAAGAAGGAGATTTTATAGTTGTTGAAATTATTAACAGCTAAGGGTTTATTTCAATTCAGAGAAGGAAGTGAGCATTCTTCATTTTTGTTTGTGCTATGGGATTGATTTCTTGGAGCTGGGTAAACTTTCATGGAGGGGGCTATATGTATTTCAAATGGCATGATGATGAATTGGGTGTTAGAGTGATAGAGGTGATCAATGAGTTGCTTGGCCATGTGGATAGACTATATGATGACAATATGAGGTAGAGAAGGGATGATAACAAATAAAGTGGTGATGTGGACTATGAGATTGCTCACATATATATGGAAATGAAGAAGACAAATTGCAAACTATGGGTTGCATATTGGGCATTGTTGGTGACCTGGGTTGTGTTTGTTTTGTTCATGGTGGCTTAAGGGATCATTGCAATTAATGAATTAGAGGGATAATAGATTTTTTTTGTTGAATTGTTGTTGTCAATTTTTGTCAAATGTATGGGTTTAATTTAAGGTTGAATCAATGCAATAGAAAGATGTGACACTTGTTGTAATGAATGTTGAAGTTCATGGTATTTTTTATCAATGTGAACCTTATATGAATATATGGAAATGAAGTTAATGGATATAATTTGCACCTATGGAAAATAAATTTAAATTATGAACAAACTAAAAATGATGAAGAAAAATTCTCATAAAAGCTACCAGATTTTTATTAAATGACCTCAAATAAAAGAGGTTGATGGCAAGTTCATACTACAATAAGTCTTAACAAAAGAGGATGAAAGATGTGGCTGATTCATTCATATAACCCTAATGGATGTAACTTGGAATACAATAACACAATCAACTCCTAAGTAACTAACTTTAAACAGCCACAAATACAAAACTAGAATATGCCATTTATCATTAATAGCAACATAGTAACTATCTTCTACTGCTGCCCCTGCCCCTGCCCCTGCCTCTTATTGACTTAATTTTCTTTCTACTTGTTGAAGCAATCAACATCTTGTCTTTGTGCACAAGAAGCCGTGATGTAGTTATAGCTCATTGATTGTACCATATTTTTACATGTTATTTCATAGTAAATGTTATGATTTTATCATGATAATTGAGCTAAAAGTGCATTAATTGTGATAAATTTGGATTAATGAGTAATTACATGAAAAATGTGAAAAATGAGCTAAAATGTTCCAAATTTATTATTATTCATGCAAATGAGTTGTTGGACTTTTGATGCTACTTATTGATTAAATTTTATATTGTAGGTATTTTAAAAAAAAATACATATACATATATATAATAATAAATTGTATTTTAATTTCCTTAGTCAAAATTCAATGTTTGACTAAGGAAATTAGGTAAGCAGCCACAATCTCAGTTGAGGAAAACTTGAAGCCACAAATCACGACCAACGAAAAAAGGGCAGATCCAAGAGAAAATCATGGAGAATAATGAGTTTGAATTCTTTTTTTTTTGGCTATTGTGTGTGCAGCAAGGGAAGAGAGTTCGGATTATTATTCTCTTAAGTTGTGTTGCGTGAGAGACTGGTTCAGAGGGGAGGCCGTGAAGACTGCAACCACAGACAGCTATCATCATCATCATCATCCCTAACCAGCCATCACCTTTGGCAGAGAGCCCCACGAGCACCATCCTTCATTTTCCTTCTCACCGAGAAACCAGTAACCACCGTGAACCATTTCTTTCATCATAATCATCGGCAAAATACAGTCACTACCACTCTTCATCACTCCACCATGCGCCACCAATAACTGGGGTCTGCATGCAAAGCCGAGGGTGGGGGAAGTGCAGAGCTTTGCCGTGACTGAGAGAAGGGTGAGTTGCAGAACCACCATCGCAGCTCCATCGTGACCCTCATCTACCATCGGTCACCACTTTCTTTTTCGACCATCATCATCTACCTCGGCCAAACCACCACCAACACAGACACCTTCACGTTCAATCTCCTCCACCGTGAACCAACCGAACAGACCCCTTTCATTCTCATTTCCCATCTCCTCACCATAACTTCACCATCATATTCTTCCATACCTTCCAGTCCACCGTAGAACCACCACCACTCGCCACTGCAGACTCCTCTTCACTCTCACCTTGATCACCTCTCTCACATCACCATCAGCCATAGAAAAACAGGATCACGGGTGCAGTAATGACGCGGTCTGGTTCTGGCAGAGGAGAGGAGTCTGGTTAGAGAGAGAGAGAGCTGCAAGTTCTGGCTTTTGAAGGAGAGAGGGAGTGCAGTACCGTGACTCAAACTCATCTCCACCGTGACCTCCACCCAGTAACCAACCATTACCGACCTCTCCTCTCTCTCGGCCAACTCTCACTGCAGATTCACATCATCTTCGTCCTTCCATAACCATCACCGCCATTCACCACAAACCATCATCTCCTCCATCGCGAAGGAGTTTGGTTCGAGAGAGTGCAGACCAGCTTCACCATAAACCACCCACCACCGTGACTGTAGGACCACCATCAGTCATCGCAAAGAAAAACTGAGAGTGCCGTAGAGGCAACTGCAGTGAGAAAGAGAGAGGGAGAGAGCCGAGAGAGAACCTTTCACCATAACCACCAGCCTTCCATATCACAGCCACCATCACCGAATACCATCACCAACATTCACCTTCGTCTTGCTCTGTTTCTCTTTCCTTCACTGAACCAATCACCATTTACTTCTGTTTCTTATTTCTCTCTCCACAGAACCAGTGCTCATATTCTCTCTCTCATTTTTTAGTCAACCACAAGAGTTGACCGAATGGATCTATTTGATTGTAATGTCTGCGTGGCAGTATCCAAAAATATGAGTGGCTAAATTCATCTGAGTTCTTGGTGGTGAAGGAAGTGGCTAGAGCTTCAACGAGCTACAAAGGGGAGTCCAGTAATTTTTCATTTACTCAATTTATGTATTACATTTTAATTGTTGAATTATTTCTGGACTGGTACATGATTTTGAGACTTAGATAAATGTTTATTTATTTAAGTTGGATTGAATTATTCTTGTGTTGGATTTTGTATTA
>JBAGKO010000010.1:17235328-17253171 GCA_037177275.1 Acacia concinna
CGGTTCTAAAAAAACCGCTACAAAACGGTTTGCAACACATGATTTAGTCGCGGTTTTTTTAACTGCTACTAAATCAATTTGTAACGGTTAAAACCGCTACAAATTCTACATTTTAACTGCTACAAATGTGTGTTTTTTATAGTGTGTAGTTAAGCTTAATATTACAATATATACGATTGAATTCAAACTAAATATATTATACACATATTTTGAAAAGATAAATTAATTAATAGAGGTAAGAATACATAAATAAAATAATAATTTAATTTAAAAATAAAAAAGGGACCGGGATCATCTCGGGATCACCCATTGCACACTCCTATTTTTTATAAGTCACTTCTTCTACCTCTAATAAGTCACTTTTTTTACTCCAATCCAAACACAAAATCATGTATTTTACTCCCAATAAGTCAATTCTGGTACCCCCAATCCAAACACGTACAACAACTTTTAAAAAGTTGCTCTTTTTTTCTAAAGTCACTTCTGATAAGCCACTTAAAAAAAATAAGTTAATTCTAATAAATCATATCCAAACTAACCCTTAGTCATATTGTTCTATTTTCATTGTAGTCATGTTTTTTTTTAGTTGCAAGATTTTAACACATAACATCATTTAATATTTGAATGAAAGTTGATCTTCTTCTAGAAGAAGAAGAAGTGAGTAATATATGTTTAAATATATGCAAATATGACTTCTGTTCTAAAAATTTTTGTATATAGCTATAAGTACATTGCACATAGTTAAAGAAGAGTTAGATAAAAATTTTTGTATATAGCTATAAGTACATTGCAACTATCATATTAACAAAAATGAATAGTCCATATTTAATATTTTATATAACTATTATTTTAAATATAAATAAATAAATTTCAACTATTAAGACATGATCTACATCATTATAATTGCAATACAAACAAAATTTGTAAAAATTTTAATTAATAAAACACTATAATAATAATTTGAGAAAATGTTAAATTTAATTTTTTTTATCTAAAAGTAGAAATGATATTCTGAAAAGAAAATGAGAGAAAAGATTATGAGACTCCCGAGGTTATCCAATGAACTTGCATCAGATTTCCCTATTTTTATATGGATTTGCTAGAGATGCCGTGTCAGATATCCTTATTCTAGGTTTTACCCGTTATATCATTTCACTCGTGAACAGAAAATAACCTTTATTCCTATTAATCTCTTATCCAATCTGGGTTTTTTTAGAAGAATCTATTGCATTCGATTGTACCACGAAAGATTTGTGAGATGGTGGCATTCTAAATCTGGACTATTATGTACATCACAAGCTTGGTTATTCCACAAATCGTTCTAAATCTGGACCATACGTAAATCCACAAGTTATGATCATTTTAATTTATCTCACCTTCCTCCCCACAGTTTTACAAAGCCATGATGATGGCCCAAAACGTAATACAATATCCAAAGCATATAAGAAATATATTGCTATTAATATTGTCACCAAATTCCTACCAAACATGTCATGTTCCAGTTTAATTACATGGAATTTTCTTCTTCTTCAATTCCTCTCATTCTTATTTTTCTATGTGACGTGCTGGATTTAATCTTAACTTCGTGGTCATTCAAGAACGTAGATTGGTTCAATGGTCAAAACAACATCTTGACGAGTGAAAATGCGGAAACATATATTATACTATAAAACAGCGTAACATTAATAATTTAATATAATGAAGACTGGAGAGTCATACCCACCTCTTAACTCACCTTAATTATATCCCTTCTTAATTATATTCCCTTATTTACCTCACACACACACTACTTGTTACCCCACCATTAATTCTTCCTACATACATTATTTACCTCACACACACACACACACATTACTTGTTAGAGAAAATTGCAAGTAGGTCCCAATTAGTAAATTTAATTACAATTAGATCCCACGAAATCATTAAATTGCAGTTAGCTCCTAAAGGACCTAGGTGCAATTAATTATAAAAGGGAAAAGATAGATTTGTTCTCTATTATGTAAAACAAAACCTTATCTTCTAAACCTAAAAATTGAAAAATTATAGTCAATCATCAAATAATTCTTACATTTTTCAAAAAGAGATATATTTTTTATTAAAAATGTATGCTACAAAATCTTCAAAATCGGTGTATTGAATTTTAATTGAAGAGGGCATATTTGTCTTTTCACCTTTAAAATTAATTGCACCCAAATTTCTTAGGAGTTCATTATAATTTGGTAATTTCGTGAGACGTAGTTGCAATTCAATTTCCTAATTGAGACCTAGTTACAATTTTCCCTACTTGTTACCCCACCATTAATTCTTCCTACATACATTACTCTCTTTCTTTCCTCCCTTTTATTTATTTTTTTTCTATTTCTTTTTAAGGCTTATTTGATCTCTTACCTCCATTTTCTGAACCAATCAAATGAGTATATCTGTGGATGATAAGCAATCAACATTAGATGGTCCCATAACCTGAACTAAAGATGCCTACTAATTGAGTGCTTAATTAATATATATTCAACCCCATCTTGTCATTACCAAGATTCACACTTTACGGTAAGGGACTTTCAGAATTTATTTATTTATTTTTGTAAAAGGATAATTTGAAATTAAAATTCATTCAGTCTAATTAAACTTTTTATTAAATCATAGTTACTTAGTAACATCTACATCTGGACAAAATTATTCGACATGTGATATGAAATATTGTTGTTTTGAGCCCCATAGGAATGTTAACCAATCCGATTAACAATGAAAAATGGAAAATTAATAATTCTAAGTTTTCAACAAAAGTGCCACGTATAACTAACAGATATGTCTTATATAGATACAAACACAGTTCCATAAAGGTAGGAAGAGTCAACTGTTTATGGTCGATGGGATGGGACATACACATCAGGTGAATATGGTTTTGACATGTGTGTTTTCTTAATAATGTTATTGTTAATCACACCCTAATTACTCGGAACTTATTTAATAAAAACTCTAATGATGGCATTTTTGTCTCCCATTTCAAAATGTTTATGGGTGCCCTTGTGTCTGGTTGTTTGTGAATTGTTGCGTTAACATTTTAATTATATAAAGAATTCATCTCTACCCATAATATCTTTTGTATTATTGATAATAATTGTATTGGTGATCAAAATAATTACCTTTCATAATATTCCAATATAATCAAAAACATCAAAGAAAAGGGAAATACCGCAAATTAAGAAAGCTATAGTTCTGTTTAAATTAATCTACTTTTGCCTATATATGTACTTTTACTCTGTATCAGTTAAACAATATGAGAGAACTATACTATGGCCTCAAGGAATGAGTGTAATTATAAAAAAAAGTTTCACAATATATAACTGAACAACATGCAATACTATTAATAAGTTTTGGTGTAGGAAATAACTATAAATTCATACTACTCACATGTTATTGAAACTTGTACGTGATTATTACATTTGTTACTCTTGAGCTTGTAGTGATTCTCTTCTAAAATGATGTACTGTGAAGTATCCTTAAAATAATTGTTGAGTATAATCCTACAAGGGAGAATAGAACACTAATTTAGATTATTTGAGACACAAAACTTGTATATGAGTGATAGTGAATATGGGAAAATTACCTTACTTAAGATGCATGCATGTACACATACATGAGGGCTGCTGAGGCAGCCATTAGGTATAGGTTAGATATGGGTAAAGGTCAACTTAATTAAAATGGATATGATAATGAAAACAATATTTTAATGTGTGGTAAATTTATGTCATTGGTCAAAGAGAAGAAACTATATAGAAAATGATGTTGCACGATTTGAATATATCTTTTATTTTTTGAATCAGGAAAATTGTAGGCTCCTAAAGATAGAGGACATATTCCTGATGTGTGAAATAAGGCAATTCTGTGGTCAAGGCTAATAAGAGGAGTAATTAAAGCAAGATAAAAAAAAATTAAAATAATAAAATAAAATAAGAAAGGAAAAGAAGCTCTAGACAAGGGGACAAGAGGGGAAATGATAGCCAACTTCATCATTTTGGCTCCTCACAGTTTTTATAAACGTGAACTCTAACCCATCAATCTTATTATCTATTACCCATCCATGTCGGGTCCCACACGCTCCCAATCTGGACCCCACTCAATTACTGTTCATCCATACTTTATTATACGCATTCCCTCCTAACGAATCACACTCGTGTCATTAAGTATACAGGTAGAAGACAAGCACAGCGCAATACTATAAGTATTCATAATTATACGCTAATCCCACTTCTAATTCCCATCATTCATATTTTTGCATATATCTTCTTCAGCTGCAAATAAACTACATATGAAGTATTCCCTCTGGTAAAACTCAATCTTCAGTATTATTTACGTACTCTCTCCGACTCTAATTATAAGGGCCTTTTAGATAATTCTAAGAAAATCTTAAAAAAGTAAATTATATTATTTTAAGATATTAAAATTTATTGTTTTTTTTTAAATTATGTTGTTTGACTTATAAACTAATATATAATGTAATAAAATACAATATATTATATGAGTAAGTAATGTAATTAGCTTTTTTATGATTTTCCTAGAATTCTGTAAAAGACCCTTATAATTAGGACCGGAGGGAGTATCATATTCAACATTGAAATCCACATATGACAATGTATGTGTATGTATATACATATATAGATATTTTGAGCCACCCCAATAGAAAAAAAAAAGGGAAATGAAGTAGAAATGGGATAGGGTATATAATATAATAGAATGGTCCACGTTGGGGAGAGAGATTAGAGATATTTCAATTAAATTAAATTAAATTAAATTAGAAAGGAATAGAAGTAATTAGAAGGGGTGGTGGTGGTCCATCAAGTACACTGGTGGATTTGGGTTCTTGCTTCTCAAGCAACCTCATAACATTCATGGCGAAAGCATAATGATCACTCCTCCAGCTCAATATCCATGTGAGTTCCTATCATCCCCTTTTACCCGTATTTTAATCTCCTTGTCTCTCTCTCTCTCTCTCTCTCTATATATATATATATAACTCAAATCTCACAATAATCTCTTATATATATATATATGTTGCAAAAATTATATATCTTACTGTTATTACTCATTTTAAACACAAAATTCCAATCTTCATTTATCCAACGTAATAAGAAGAGCTGATGAGAAGTTGAGCAGCAATTAACTAACCATCGTTAATAATCTTAATATTTCTGTGACATATATAAACTAATATATCGCTATCTAATTCCTCTGGACGGCTGCCATTGGAGTTTTAGTTGAAAATGTTAACACTGGGGCATGTGTTACACACAAATGAAAATTCAAAGGGCCCGCCAACTTTTAAAGTTTAAAGGATAAATTACACAGTTGTCTTAAAATGAGAAAGATTCTTTATGTTTTAGGTGTGTCAAACTAATCAATTCTTTATATATATCAGGGAGTTAAATGTGGGGATATATATGTGTCATGTTAGTGTAAAATGATGTCTTTCTTTGATTAACTATTATGTTTATCGTATTTTGAAGGACTGATCCTATAAATTATAAATTGAAAGAATTTGTTTGTCGTTGTTTGGGAGATATCAAATTAAAGTTGATCTTTTAGATCAGTTCATATGTTTTTAGATTAATTATCAGTATTTAATTTTTAATGATGATCTTATATTGTTGAAAAGGCATAATTTTAATCATGAGACGACTAATCACTTATTCATATACAATAATATTTTGTCTATTTGAATTAAATCTTCTATATTATAGTGATACTTATTAATCACTCTAAAAAAACTTACTTTTTTCCTGAAATTAAATATAAATTGTTGAATAATCTAATCAATAATTTTATGAAAAATATATGTATCTCGAAAACATAAATAAAATCCAATCTTATGTTGAATTGCGTAAAGTTAATTAACAGAAGTATATTAAGTAAAAATTAATCGGTGTGCTTTTGAACAAGAAGAGGGGTTAGAAACATTTTGGAGGCAAAAAAAAAAAAAAAAGAGGGGTTAGAAACATACAGCTTGAGATGGCCGTTTAATTTTGTGCCTTTTGCTTTAGTAGTCAAGGCTCCAACAAAGGTGTAGCCTGAGGTAGGAGAGAGAATTTCTAGCTTTATAGAGAGAGGGAGAGAGATAAGAAGAAGAAGAAGAAGAAGAAATAATAATAATAAAAATAAAAGAAGAACCGGGTTTTCTTGCTTTCTATCCTGTTTCTTTGTTTTTCCTTGTTTCTTTCTTTCTTTTCCTTCTCTCTGTGTCTCTTTCTTCCTTCTCTCTCACAAACCGCCTACATACTAATACACACAACATGCGCTTCTTAAATTGGCAAAGGCTTTAAAGGTGACTATGTGTGTTTGAAGCAGGCAGCTTTTTGTGTTATATTAGTATTTTTCCTCACTGCCCCCCTTCAGTTAAAGACTCTAAAGTTGAGCCAATTCTGCTGTTTTCCCTGGTTAAAGCAGGTTTATAGTTCAATCCCACCCTTACAGTTTCTTTTTTTTCCCTCTTCTTCTTCTTCTTCCTCCTCCTCCTTCTCTCTCCTTTCGTATTTCTCTCCTCTCCTTCTTCTGCGCACACACATATATATAGATATACTGTCGGCTTTTGGATTGACTTCTTCTCTGCATCCTTAAGAATTGATCATAGTTTGGGGCTGCTTAATTTCAATTTGGTTGTATTGAAGGTTCGTCTCTCTCTCTCTGTGATGTTTGTGTTTTTGATTATTAGCTATGTGGACGTCATATAGTTTCTCATCAATAGAATTAATCGTCAGCCGCAGCGGAAGTGGCTGAAGCATCCATATCTTGATATAAGGTTGACAAAAACTTGTGAAAATGATTTGGGCAGTATCACCAACACGATCTTTTGCTGTTATTATTTTCACTTCCCAGTCATGGAAAACGATTGAAACTCACCCTTCATCCATTTTTTAATTTCCCCTTTGCTTCTTTCTGGAAATTTTAGCCTTTGGTGGATCTCTCATGAATCAAGCTCCTGGACTAATAGTTGCGACACAAGAGAGAGCGCACAGAGAAGTTATTGGCTCAATAGTGGACTGTTATATAGAAAGAGGAATAATCGTGAAGAAGAAATTAAAAGATTACGAGGAGGATGAACAAGATGAGCAATTTGAGCTCTGTGAACAGTTGTGATCTGATAGATGCGAAGCTTGAAGAGCATCAGTTGTGCGGATCCAAGCAGTGCCCTGGTTGCGGACACAAGTTTGAAACCAAACCGGTACAAATCTCTCTTTCTCTCTCCCCCTCTCTATGATTCTTTCCTTCCACCAAAAGCCTTTGACAATATAGATATATATATATATTTTCAAGAATCATATAGTAAAAAAGCACATTATATATATGGGAGCTTATTTATTTGTATCCCTTCTATTCTCGGATTCATTTGTAATTTGTGATCTGGTGATATATATGATGCTATATGCATGTATGTGTGTTTTCCTTTTCCCGCTCCGCTATCTCCTCCCATGGCTATTATAATTGCTTTTAAGGTTTTGTTAAAGCTTACTTCATCTTCTTTCTTTGATTCTCTACTCTTTAATTCTCTTTTGCTCTTTCTCATATATTCTTCTCCTTTTTTTTTCCTCCTTCATTTTTATTTTGAAATTCAATCCACGCACAGGACTGGTTAGGTCTTCCGGCTGGTGTGAAGTTTGATCCAACGGACCAAGAACTAATCGAACATCTTGAAGCTAAAGTGGAGTCCAAGAATGTGAAATCTCACCCTTTGATCGATGAGTTCATTCCTACCATTGATGGAGAAGACGGAATCTGTTATACCCATCCTGAGAAACTCCCAGGTCTCAAAAAAAAAAAAAAAAGTTCCAAATGATAATATTAATATATATACATATATGCTCTCACTCTAAATTCTTAGTTAATTACGTTTCCTAATTATAGTTGATCCAAGTGGCTACATTTTACTCATTCTTATCACTCAACCACCTCAGTTAGTCTGTCACTTAGGCTTTTACTATACACAAACACCCACAATCAAGTGTGTTTGTATGTGTTCTCTTTTTAATGGATAATTATGTGAAGCAGATGAGCTAATTAGTTAACCTAACTTTGATTTATTCATTAGGAGTAACAAGAGACGGATTGAGCAGGCACTTTTTTCACAGACCATCGAAGGCTTACACGACAGGAACAAGAAAGAGGAGAAAAATACAGAACGAAAGCGAGATGCAAGGAGGAGAAACAAGGTGGCACAAGACGGGGAAGACGAGGCCAGTCTTGGTTAACGGCAAGCAAAAGGGCTGCAAGAAGATTCTAGTCCTCTACACCAACTTCGGCAAGAATCGAAAGCCCGAGAAGACCAACTGGGTCATGCATCAGTACCACCTCGGACAACACGAAGAGGAGAAAGAAGGAGAGCTCGTCGTGTCCAAGATTTTCTACCAGACCCAGCCCCGACAGTGCAACTGGTCCGACCGTAGCGCCACCACCGGCGAACCCAGCGGCGACTTCGTTACTGCCAATAGTAGTCGAAGAGACAGCGGCAGTGGAAGCTGCTCTTCTTCGAAGGACATTAACAACGTTGTTGTTACGACAGCTCACAGAGACGACCAGATGTCGGCGGTGGTCGGTGTTGTTCCTCCGCCCATGTCATCGTACGTTCACCATCATCCTCACGCCTTGGATATCCAACAACACCTCAAACCCGACCATTTTGGATTCATTCCGTTCAGGAAGAGCTTCGACGAGGTACACAGTACAATGTTTCAGATGTTTGGTAATCATTAACGTGAAAGAGAATATAATTAAATAAAGCATGCAGGAAAGTCTTGAGGGTAGATATGCTGTTGATTTTCCTCTTTCTAACCAGTTGAGTGTTGCCTTGTAATAGCCTTTGCTTGCATACACAGCATGACCCATATACTTTGTGTGGTTTAGGCTTCTTCATAAATCAACGTCACCTAACTACCGATTGTTAATTCACCAACCGAAAAAGGGAACCTATATAGTCGAAAATATCTAGCATTATATATAATTGGGTTAAATATATATATATATATATGATATATATTATATATAGATACAGATCGATCAGAGACTAACAAAATAGGTGCGACGAGTAATGGCAGGTGGGAATAGGAGAGGGTTCGATGGGGAGAGATCAGGTGCAGGCATCAGGAGAAGACGTTAACGAAGGACAAAGGCAACAACATCATCATCAAGTGGCTCAGCATCATCAGAATATGGCGAACGCAGCGTTTCATATGAATAGGCCTTCCCTTCCGATCTCAACCCTAATCTCTCCACCTCCTCTACATCACACTTCTATCATCCTCGATGATAACTCCTACCATGTCTCCAGAATTATGCTCCAAAATGACAACTTTCAGGTAAAATAATTCTCTCCCAACTTTAATTTTCCTTTTTGGTACATTAATGTCTTTATATAACTCCTCGTCCTATTTCAAGTATGTATAACTAATACATTTAATATGAAAAGTGAGAGTGAGAGTGAGAGTAAAACAACAAGGACATATATAATTAAATGGCCCGGACGATGGAGGTTATGTACTTCCTCCGATCCTAATTATAATGGCCTGTTAACTTTTTTGAAAAATTATAAGAAAGCTAATTACATTACTTTAAAATATTAAAATTTGTCGTTTTTCTTTAAATTATGTTGTTTGATTTATGAATTAATATATAATGTAATAAAACACAATATATAATATAATTGAGTAATGTAATTAACTTTCTTAGGATTTTTTTAGAATTCTCTAAAAAAGTCAACGGGCCCTTATAATTAGGATCGGATGGAGTATATTATTATTATGTGAACTTATGAGTTAGTTTATGCGTCTCTGATATTTTTCATGAGACATTATATTATAGGGTTATAGGTAGGAGGAGTGAGTAAGCGAATGAGGAAATGAGTCTGAAATAGGTAGGAGGAGTGAGTAAGCGAATGAGGAAATGAGTCTGAAAGAAATGGAGTTTTTTATCGAGTCTGCATGGAAATTATGCATGAGGAAGATCGACTAGACTCACAAGGGGGGTAGCTTTTAGTGTAGGCTGCGCTAAATCGCGAGCATGAGACTGTGTGTTTTGACCTTTTTAATGTGGTAGAAACATGATGATTAGGAATTGTGCTTTGAAGTTGATGATGTTGTGTGTGTCCTTGGGTGTGTGTGTGAGTGTGAGTGTATAATAATAAATGGAAATGGACATTATGGGATGGCAGCAACAGGAGCAGCAACATCATAAACTAGGAGGGAACTCTGCGTCTGGTTTGGAGGAACTAATAATGGGATGCACTTCTTCAACTGATATTAAAGCGGTGAGTAGTAATCACTTTTTGACTCTGAAATATATGAACTTTGTGTCTCATGATGCCCACTTGAGAGATAGAGAGAGAGAGAGAGATAAAAGGTACCAGCTACTACTAGTCTACTATATATATGAGGAACTTATTTTCTTTTTATTGTTTTTTAAAAAAGAACATGGTTATTTTTTTATTATTTTGTTTTGAATTAAAGACTAAAAACCTTTTCCATCTTTATCTCTTTATCCCCTTCTATCCCATCCCTTTAATTTGTTCTCTTCGTATTGGCATATCCAGACACGGAATATTTCTTTTTCACACAGTAATTAATTACACTTGAAGAATTTTCCTTTTCTTTCCCTTCCTTTTTTTTTTTACATTAAAAAGGTAACTGAAGTATACACGAGAGTTGCCACACGTCTCGATTCAAAAAATGGGGGAAGAAGGATATTTTTATTCACATTTAATATTTTTAACTAAATATATAATATAATGGAGATATTAAGGATAATGAATCAGGAAAAACTTTAATTTGAATTTAAATAAAAAGGTTTCTTTCATTCTCCCTAATTATATTTAAATAATATATTTATGCTTAAGATATATGATCCTTTCCCCTTGACTCAAGGAAGAAAATATGGGGAATAATGTGAACGGTACGGAAGCTCAAAGAGAAATATGGCCTCTTTATTTCATTTTTGAACAGGTCACAATATATAGAAAAGCATTAGCTGATAACATTTTTTTCTTGCCAATGATAAGACTTGTCCTAAATGTCGGTTCTAAATGTTATTTAATTATTTTTTTATAATAATGGAAAAATATAATGGAAGAAGAAGATGATAATGACTGAAAACCCTTTTCTCATGCCTTGCCTGGTTAAACGTAGCTGGTGGGCATTGACATTAATTGACCATGAGGTGGAAAAGCAGCCACCCCCTCAAGTGCTCCTTCTTCTTCCTTCCATTTATCTCTCTCTCTCTCTCTCTGTGCAAATTAATTATATATTACATGCAATATAAAACCCTAACCCTAGTTTTCTTTCCATGCGCATGTTTATTTTCTCCCACAGGAATCATCCGTCTCCGTCACAAACCCACAAGAAGCTGAATGGCTCAAATACTCTTACTGGCCCGACCCGGATAACCCGGATCATCATGGGTAATAAAAATACACCAGATTTTTTTTTTTGACAAAAGAAAAAAAAACGATATTGATCGGCCATGTCAGTGTCGTGGCCGTCGTCATCATCATAAGTACGTAGGGGAGGCCACACTCAAGTTTCATTCCGAACAAAAAGGCCAGGAGGAAATCAAAATGGTCCCTGGTTTGCTCTTTTGCTTTCTTTTCCAATGGTGGCCTAGCTTGTTTTAGCTCTCAGAACTGTAACTCTGTGAACAAGCTCTGGAAAAATCACACCAGAGAAAAAGGAAGAAAATCAGACGAAGAAGAAGAAAAGGCTAGCCCTACCTTCTGACACAGTGAGGGATGAGTCCAAAGTAAATGCATCCTCCATCAAAATCATCACTATTATGATTACAATATATATTTATATCTATCTATATCTATATATATATCATATTTGTTTTTAATTATAATCTGCATATTATTTTATTATTTTGAGATGTTTGTATAATTTTTCATGTCTTCTTGTCGTTTTATACCAGAAATATACGAATGAGTTTGTGCAACCAGCAAACCGCCCAAGTCACTTTATTTTTTGCTGTGATGTAGTTATTCATGTTTTGTTTAATGTCATGAATACGATTTCTTACGCAGAAATTAAGTGTCGTGAACAGTTTTCACGTTGGGGCTTCACTTTCCACTTCTTTTCACATTTTCGAAAGATGCAAAGTTATCATACAGGTCGATGTAGGTCAAAACTTACGTGCAATATTGTAGCATATGATATGAATTATATATAAAATGTTGTCAATAAAAGCTACAGTATGTTGTAAAGAGAGAGAGAGAGAGAGAGAGACCCTAGCTGTTCAATATTTTATTATTTTTCACTAGCTCACTCGTTTAGAAAGTGATATATCTATATGTATGTTTGCATGCATGCATCACTTTAAATCTCTCTTTGTCGTTTTTATATGCAGGCATGGCTCACTCGTTGTGTATATATATAGATATACGTACTAAGGCATATCTTAATGTTGGTTAATGAAGCAACTTATTAATCTTCGTATTTCTATCGGTGGTCTTTAATTGTTCTATCTAATTTTACACCATGTACAGTAGTCTCCACAAAATGACAGTCTTGGAGCTTTCGTTAGTTCCAATGTGCTCACCGGCCAAATATAGAAAGAAAATTAACTTTGGGTGATGAGTTTCGAGAAAATCTTTTAGTCTTGATGGGTCCCCTGAACCGTCGAAAGATCTATATACATGTGTGTGTGCTTGCTTAAAACTAAACTTAACGTTACAATTTGGACATGAAACTAATTCACTTTTGATGATTTGACACCATATACCATACTAGCTCAAGGCATTTATCATCCTCTGCTTGTGTCAGTCACAAAAAGGAAAAAAAGAAAAAGAAAGTTAGAGAACAGAAGTTCAAATATATCACTCACTCAATGTCTGAATTTTATAAGCAAGTTTTATTTTATTTAATATTTATTATGATATGGTTTTGGGGTTTAGGATTTGAAAGTGTTATGGTAGGAGACAGAGGCACCTTTATTATATTGCTTTATTCTGGGTTAGATTCGAGCTTTTGGTGCAGTAGTAGTGGTACTATTAGAGTTAAAGATATGGTTATGTGCCACCCACCCATACATATATATATATATATATATATCTCACCCAGTAACGTGCATGCCATATATATCTTTTTTTGCTTCATGGAACATGCATGATGCATGCAATAATAAAGCTAAAATTCAAGATGTATGAGAAGGGAGCAACTTCATTGTAGTTTCTCCGAGGGAATAAAGAGGGAACAAAGAATAATAATGAGACAAGAATAAACTTTTTGGTGCTCTTTTTTTTTTTAACATTTTCCCTCGTCTTTTATTTTAAGGAATGACAGTACAGCCACCTTCTTCGAACTCCCTAGTTCCTGCCTTACTGGGAATCGTATATTTAATAAGAGATGCGTATATAAACGAAGAGGTAGCTATCTAGCTTGCTTTGTGTGTGTGTGTGTGTAAAATCTAGTGGTAGGAGAATCTGAGAGGGATATATATATATATATATATATAGGTAGAAGGGGGGAGTTCCAAAATAAACAAAAAGAAAGAAAGAGTTGGTGACATGAAATAAATTGGGAAGAGGGGGGTTGCCATAATTTTAAATATAATAAAAAGCATGGCTAAAAAGGTGATATTCAGGTTGTTGAACTTTAGAATAGTCTTTGGAAGGTAGAATTTAGAGAGTGTAGTGTTACTGGTCAGCAGTGTTAGTGTTCGGGAGATGCTGGAGGAAGGAATATAGCAACATGGCTTGGTCTAGCTAATGCCCCCCACCTTTTTTGGATTCTTCCACAAGGCCACTGCTTTGCTCTTTGCTTTCGTTCCAAGTTCAACACCCCTCCACTTTACTCTATTTTACTATTAAACCTTTCCCTCCATAATCCCCAACTTATATTTCATGTTTTCGGCTTTTGTTTTCAAGTTCTTTTTTGAAAAAATGACTCTTAAGTCACAAAGAACAAACATAATTATTAAAAAGTCCCACCAATTTTAGCCCCTTACCAAAAAGTCTTAAAGTAGAAAGTAAAAAATTAATAACTTAGTAATCTCAATTTACAACTTTGACAGCAGGTTTTAACAACTCCATTTCAACTACTAAAAAGTCTCATCCCAATTTTATCTCTTACAAAAAATTCTCAAGGTCACAAGAGAAAATTAACAACTTAACAGCTGAAATTGACAACTTAGTAGCTTCAATTTACAACTTTGACAGTGGATTTTAACAACTCCGTTCCAACATTTTAACAAATATCACCTGGGCGTTGTAACAACTTAGCAGCTGGAATTGACAACTTAGTAGCCCCAATTTACAACTTTGACAGCGAGTTTCAAAAACTTCGTTCCAACATTTTAACAACTTAGCACCTGAGCATTGTTAAAAATGTTGGAATGGAGTTGTTAAAACCCAATGTTAAAGTGGTAAATTGGGCCTACTAAGTTGTCAGTTACAGCTGCTAAGTTGTTAATTTTCTCTTGGGACCTTGGGACATTTTAATAATTATGTTTATTGGTAGGACTTTTTAATAAATATCTTTAGTCCTTGGGACCTAGATGCCATTTTCCCTAAAAAAAATTAGCTTAGCATGATAGATTCACAATATATATAAGGTGATAGGTACACCTACAAAATACTTCTAGATGCTACACACACCACAAAATACTTTTAGACACTAAATACACTTGAAAAAAAAAACTTTAGAGTGTTGGATATATACACCTTAACCCTATTAATTAGGAGAGTTTTATTAAGGAGTAGTGCCAATACACAAATTAAAAAGAGTATTTTAGAAAAAATAACATATTTATTATAAACAACTTAACTAAAGTTATTAATATTTATAATTAGTTATCTAATTCCTAAGAGATGAAGTTTATATTGTAAACGCCAACTACTATATTAGCTGGAATGCCAGTGGCATTTGACCCTCTAATAATTTGTAAAGAAAAAAAAAATATTCTGAGTTTTCTGACAAACAAAAGAACATAAAAAAAAAACACAAAAGTTAGTGAAAATGAAAGTGTATTGTATCAAAAATAAATAAATGAAAGTGTGTTATTAATAGCAGCATGGATGTCTGACAATACATTTAATTGTTTTGTTATTAATGGAACCTCTCTGAAGCAAACACCTCATCGGATTCCTTCTGATATTTTTAAGAAAATTACTTTTATTATGAATATATAGGTGTGTATGTATAACTTTCTTATTAAATGTGTGTAATTACTTAGTAATTGATTATGCTAAAAGATGTACTCCTCAGATTTTATATATAGGGTAAAGAGAGAGAAAAGTTTGTCCTATTTATATGTCACCTCATTAAAATTTTAATGTGAATGTACAATTTTATCCTTTATTTATTATTGTGTTGATTTTATTTTTTTTGGGTATTATGTATATTAAATAAATGTAGAGTTGAAAAATTATTGAATTTTCTAGTAAAATTAATGAGATTTAAGGTTTTTTTTAATCTGTGTAAAAAATATTAGAAGTGACTTATATAGAGGATTAAAGGAGTAGCAATGAATGGTTAATTAGGATATCACATGGGGAGAACGGGTTTAACTTTAGCTAATGAAATTTTTCAAAAGATCTTTTTCATATTCTTTTATATAATGCATTTAATAGTTTTAACAATTTATTAATTGGGGTGGCAAGTAGTTTTATAAGAAAAATATAAGTTCAAATCTCATGAAGTGTACTTATAAAAAAAAAGCAAAAATCCTTCACGCTTTAAGTTTTAAAGTGAATAGTCTCAACTTCAAAGTGGTTTGAAATACTCTTAATCAAAATTTTAAAAAAAGTATTAATTTTTTTTTAATGTATGAACATACAAGGTAAGATGTTATAGTTATATATAGGATTGAAGTTTAACATAGTTAATTTGCACGGAAAATATAGAAAATATTTTAAAATTTTAATGCGCTCAACTATTTTATTGTCATGCATGAATAAGTTACAACTTAGTTAGATTCCTGTTGGCTCAAATGGTTGGAAAGTAATGAAATTAAAAGGAGATGCATATATTTTGACATGATATTTGGTTTACACTATAAAAGAAAATGGGTTTATTGGAAAATACTTGTTTAATTTGAAAAAAATGAGGTAAAAAAATAAGCTGAAAGGCTATTGCTAATGGAGTAAAAATATTATATAAATGCCAAAAGACCAACAGACCTCACTTATCTTTTTATATGTGTCACATCACAGGCCTTTTGTGTCTTCAGGCAATTTCTCTCCACATATGAAAATGGGTACCTATACTGTTTCTCATTCTTTGATTCTCTCCTTCGGCTTTTGCCAATTCTCCCATTTCCCTGTCCCCTAAGAAAGCACCTCCTTCCTCCTCCTCTTCCAATTAGTCTGCCTCTCAGTGACTTCAAACTTTTCATAATCTTCTTCCTTGTTTTAAATTTTTGCTGTTGTCACTCCTCGTATGCAGTTCGGTAAAAGACAGCTGTTTATGGTTTGAAAATCCAATTTTCCATTTCCCTTCTTTGATTTGGAGGAATCAAAATGCATTTTATTTGAATGAATGGAAAGCATTGAATTAATAACATAAGCTTTTAAAAATTTTAATTTAAAAAATACGTTGCAAATCTCCATTTCAATTATGAATTGAAAGTTATGCTTAAAATTTATATGATCTTCTCTTGCCATCTAACTATCCTCCTCCTCATAATCCTCATGATATATAAAGTTTGTGGTCATGACCATGTATCTTGATTAAAAAAACCGTGAGCCAATGCAAGGTGCATTTCCCACACCTTTTATATTTTATATTAATTAATTTGTTTATGTAAAATATATTATTTTCATGTCAGTTTTTCTATCATTTTCAGAGAAACAAGTAGTGCAAATTATGCACTAGTTGCGGCTTCCGAGATTAATGGCGGCTTTTATTTTTTCAAAACGAAAAATGGACAGTTGGATGACCTTGGGAAAGACAAGTAAGGGGAGGTTGAATAGTCATGAACTCTTCCTGACCCCTAACGCGATATCCACGTTTAAAAAAAAAAAAGAACCTCACATCTTTATCTATTTGAAGTTTGATTATTGTTAACTCAATTTTGTGTAGTATAACAAGTATAAGAAATAGAGGGGAAAAAAGTTCAAAACCTTGGTAAAATTGGAATCGTTATACTTATTTCTTCTTTTTAAAATGATTTAAGGTGTGCATCTACTAATAAAATATTTTCTATGTGAAGTTGGAAGCTCCGCTACCGAGGAGATGCAACCATTATATTGTGTAGAAGACCTTGTAGTAGCAGATGGCACCATTGGGAGTACATGTGTGTGAGGACTATTTGCTAAACGAAAAGTATTGATTGACTTAGTAGCCGTAACACTATATTTTTGAGAAAATTGAGTTTTAGTCCTGACTAAGAGATTATATAATAAAATGGTCCCGCAAAATCACGTAATTGCAAAAAAGTCCTAGGGACTTTTTTGTAATTAATTGCCTTAATAAAATAATATTTCTCTCTCCCCTCTTTGACATGACAACTGATGCGCGTCAGTCAACTCCCTCTCTCCTCTTTCTCCCCCATTGACAACTTCATCTGGCCCTATTGACAACTTCGTCTGTTTCCATTGACAACTTCGGGTGGCCCTATTGACAACTATAGCAAACACTCTCTCCCCCATTGACAACTTCATGTTGCCCTATTGACAACTTCGGCTGTTTCCATTGACAACTTCGAAGGGAGAGGGTGTGTATTATAGTTGTTAATAGGACCACCTGAAGTTGTCAATGGAAACAGATAAAGTTGTTAATAGGGCGAAATGAAGTTGTCAATGGCGAAAAGGGGGAGAGAGAGGGAGGGGGATAGTGACTGACTCGGTCACATTCTCTCCCCCCCCCCTTTCTCCC
>JBAGKO010000010.1:17276180-17288026 GCA_037177275.1 Acacia concinna
AATTCTAATCCCACATTATTTAATCTTATGGTCCAATAAAGATCCCTCTTCCAAGGCTAATCTAAATTCCCCAAATTACTACTTAATGTTAATCAGCCATTAAATAGAGACAAATAAATCAAGATTAAATAAACAAAAATAATATTAAAATTCATCTAAAAGGTTCCAACATACTATAATCCAACAATCAATTCATAGCTACCCTAGATCAAGAAAAGAATTAGCCACACATCACTAAAATAAAATTCAAACTCAAAGAACAAAGAGAAAAGAAGATATGTGTATTGGAATGAAGCCTTTGGGGTCCTATTTATAGATACTTCTTGTAGTGCTTTAGGAAGAGTCTTAATTGAAGAATAAATGAATAAAGATATATATCTATCTTAAATCTTTGTATCTATATATTTTTCTTGGATCTTTATCAGCATCTTTATTTTTTTCTTGAATTTGAATTTGAAAGATGATATAAATAAGTGATTCCAAGTTCTATTTAAAGCTTAGCTAATGCCCTTTGCAGGAAAAATAAACATCAATCCTATGAGGGTTAGAATCGAATCAGAATTGCCCCCACTAATTTTACTATTCATATGGTCATTTTTTAATTTCCAGGACCCTTAATTTTCAACATGCATAACTTTTTGTACATAAATTCAAATAGGCTATCACTCATTTTAAAACTAAAAATGTGATCTTTTAATCTATAAAGTTTCATAAAAAATTTTGCCCATTTGGTTATAGAACCAAATGGCCAAAGTTAAGCCAAAATTAGGGCATTCTAACCCCTTAAGGGTTCCTACCATCCAATTACTAAGCACATGACCAATTTTAACTTAATCACCATATAATAGCAACCAACCAACAACTTATATTGATTTGAGCTTAAAGGTTCTATTATATAAGCATGACTTTATTTACAATACATATCTTTACAATATTCAACATATAAGCTACCCACGAATAAGTCTTCTCAAAATAACTTCTTCAATATTTCAACATCACTCCACCTCTTGTCCTCTACCTCTCGAAGAACTTGGCCCTATTTCATGTTTATGGAAAGGGTGAGATTGCTTGAGAAATCTTAGTAGCACAGAATCAATCAACAACAATAACATGCAAAGAGCCATGCTACCATGTCTACACAATATAACCAAGCACAAACAATCACACATGTGAGCATACGCCATAGATAGGGAGCATACCACAAGCTCAACTTCAACAATTAGCCAAGACACAATTGCAAGGAGATATATCACATATCACACAAGCTCAACCAACATCAAGGCATACCAACATGCATAACACATTAAGCAACAACACACAATGCAAGTTAAAGTTAAAGTTCAAAATTCTAACTACTTCTTTGCTCAAAGACAATCTCTCCTCCTTTCCTTGCCAAAGACCATGCTCCTCCTTTTCAAGACCTAAACATAATTACACACTAAGAGCATCATTACACAATGCTCTAACTTAAGACAAGTATAAATCACACTTCTCCCTCTTCTTTTAATACATTTTGGTTTCTATATTTTTCAACCCAAATTAATTCTTCCAAGCCTTCCCTACACAATTTTATGTGTAGAATCCATTTCCAAGCTTGGTTTTACAAAATTCCTTCTCCTTTCCTATCAAACTTGCCAAAACTGAAATAAAAGGAAGGGTTCTTGACAAAAATTCTATTTTGCAATTTAATGCTTCCAAGGGTGTTCTTTCAACATCTGCCCACACAAAAACATCTTCTAAGCATCTTGGGAGCATTAAATCATCAAGAATCAAATTCTAACCTCATGAACCCTGAGAGGCTGAAATTCCTCTCTTGTTCTAGCTTAGGGATTTTGACAAGTTTCATGTAGGATTATCATATTCTACTCCCTTCATACTAGATTAACCATTAATAGACTCTTCCTTCCTTTAAACTTTTTGAGAATTCCAGAAAAGAGGAAGAGAGGATTTTGCTTCAAAACTCAACCAAAACAAGACCAATCTTAGGGCAAACTATGGCAAATCAAAGCTCATACTTACCTCTTGATGGTGCTTTTTGATAGCTATGAGTTTTCCTTCTTCTTCCTCTTCTTTTTGGCTCCAAGAATCAAGTTTACAAGAGTTTTCCCTAGGGTTCTTCTTTTTTGTCGTTTTTCATCTTTTAAGAGGGGGTATTTATAAACCATTGATTATCTAATTGCCCTTAGTTTTTAACTTATTTACATGGCCTTTCAACCCTTCAATCTTGTCCTCTAATTAAATCTTAGCCATTGAAAAATGTGTGGTCCATATTCGCTCTTAGTTTTGACATGGTAAAAAGATATATTATTTAAATCCTTTCTTGAAAATTCTAGGGCATTCTAAATGACCATTTTGCCTTTCTTAAATAGTGTCACATCAGGGCCTCAACTTCACATAGGGAAACTCAGTCCACTAATTTCCATAGTACCGACTAGTTGATTTTTTTAGTATCTTGTCCCGACTTAGTACCACAAAAATTTCCTACCTGTCCCTTATTAGACTCCCCTCTACTCAAGGAACATGGCACAAGTTTTCTTACTTTAAAATTCAACTCCTAGCTCAAGTTACAAGCGAAAGTTGATTCGTCATTTGAAATCGCCGAACTTCTTTTATTGTTATTCCTTAGACTCTTCAGACTCTGTTAGAGCCCTAAAGTTAACTTCCTTTCCTGAGCTAGGGATTCACCATATCAAACCTGACGTTTGACTTTTCCATACCTTTCAAAATTATTAGAATTGGCTCTCACACCCGATCCGGCCAAAAATACTGAAAAATAGAGAAAATCTTCATAGCACCTATTTCAACCCTATTTTCATTCCTGAGCCCCAATATAGTGTTCTGGGACATTTTGGAAGCTTCGTTTACCCATTTAGCCTTACTTCCTTCTAGGTCCAAAACTTCTTGAATTTTCAATTTAGTCCCTATTCAGGTTTTCTTCCTATCACACCTTAGATTTCATATTTTCACCCTCATTGCCTTCAATCCCTTATAGACACCACACCTAGTAGGTTAGAAGTTTTTGGATATTACATTTCTTCCCCCTCTTTAAATAAATTTCATCCTTGAAATTTAGAATGTACCTCATACAAAGAGTTCAAGATATTGGCGCCTCATATCTTCTTCTGTTTCCCAAGTTGTCTCCTCCTGAGCTGAGCTCCTTTAGATCACTTTAACCAATGGAATCCATTTATTCCTCAATTGCTTGATCATTCAATCCACGATCCGTTCTGGTCGAACCTTAAAACACAAGTCATCTCGCCACTCAATGTCATCATGTTCTATTACATGAGTAGGATCTGGATTGTACTTCTTCAACTAAGAAACATGAAAGGTATTATGTAACTGGCTCAAACTATGGGGTAGGGCCAACTTATAAGCCACCAATCCAACTTTAGAGAGAATTTGGAAAGGCCCGATATACTTAGGTGTCAATTTCTTCACCTTTATAGATTGACTTATTCTTGTAGTTGGAGATACCTTTATGACTGGAAGAGTATCCACTAAAACTTCACATGAGGTTCTAATATAATTATTTTTGGTATTATAGTGAGGTGTTACAAGGGTGTTACCATAAGAAGCTACAAGTCAAAAATCATATGGAGTAAGTCTATTAACTTCACAAAACTCATGTCAAATTGGCACATTTACCTCTAAATTCTTGCTTGTTTTAGTGAATTTGTACATATTAAAGATCACATGTAAGAGAAAAATGGGCACATTTGATAATTAGGATAAAAAATCAAATTTGTTGTTATGTTGGCTTTATTTAAATCTTTTTCTTTGATAAAATTTTGTGTGTGCTAGGATCAATTTTTGGAACCATGAAGGAAGCCCTTCTCAAGCTTATGCTAAAGTATTAGAAGTGGAAAAAGTAAGGAAAGATGACAAGGGAAGCAGAAGCAAATCAATTCTTGATTTTCAAGTCAGAACCTTTCTGGCTGTGGCCAAGAATTCCAGTTAAAATTCTTACCCGCAGCCAAAAACTCATTTAATGGAGTTGCGCAGTTTGCCTCCTAGTCAAACCAGAATGCTATAAATACCCTCTACCTAGAACAAAACACGATTCCTACGACTTCTAGTGTTTCTTTAGAGAATTTTGAAGATTCTCTAAGCTAGGGCTTGTGGATTTAGAGGGAGAATCAAGTGAAGATAGAAGATTTGAAGAGATTCCATCTCATTTCTCTTGGTTCTTCTGATTTCTTCCCTTCTTTTCTGAATTTTTCTAATATGGCTGTAATGTTTGACAGATTTTATAGCTATTTCTTGAACATGAGTAGCTAAGTAACCATTCTAGGATTATTTCTTCTCAGCCTTGACGAGGCTGCACTATAACTTTTTATTTCAATTCCTTAAGGAAGTTTGCCTGTCAATTTCTAACTCATCTTTTCCCTGGACTACTCACTCACAGGGTTATATGGGGATTATCATAATCGATCATCTCACATAGCATATATCATTCACATCCATCTACTAAGTAGTATCTATTTAAATGGAAGACAGGAACACATGAGTCAAATACGATCCTCCAAACATTACCACTTTGCTTTATAGTTATCTCCTCAAGAAGGATTCTAATGACAACTCACCTTTTGGAGATTTGTAGGGGTTATACACCTACCTATTTGAATTTGGCTTGAGAGTTTCTCGGCATCTTTGGACCACCTTGGTCTTTGATCTTCTTTTCCTCCAACATCACCTAATTGCCAATTTTTCTGATGTTGGTATTATATTATAATCTCATATGTCACCCCTTTAAGAATGAGTTTTCCCCTATTGGTTTTTAGCCACATGAGCCGCATTTTCCTGGCAATATAGCTTTTCACAATCACAATCATTTAGATATAAAATTACACACCTGACAATTACCTCATTCTTAAATTCTACCTTGTAAATCAATATTCCCTTCATCAATTTCCATGAAGAGTTATTGTTGGGGAAAACATCAAAGACTGTCTAACAAAATTTGACATCACAATAGCAGCAAGGACACCAACTGGTCTGCCAGAAGGAATAAAAATTGGGTCTTGTCTCTAACTTTTACTCCATACCCCAATTCAATTATTGAATTGTTGCAAACATTTTCAAACTATTCCATCATAGCAATTGACAACATCCTGAAGGATGGCCATTAAATTCTAACTTTGGTTAAAAGGCCTCTACTTTTCTGACTTAGCTCTCTTGAATTTAGCTTACAAACATAACTATCTGGCTAAACTCAGAGTCATACATTAACTCTTGGAGGCATTATCGAGAAGATTTTTGCTTACCGCGTCATCTAACCCCGCTTCTTCTCGTCTTACTATCTCCTGGGGTTCTCTACATTCTCTTAAGAATTATCTCAAGTTCCTAACTACCTTGCCTCTAGATCTCATCATTCACCTAGGGCACACATTACTATTGTACCGCCATACTAGAGTATTAAACTCATACCCCAATTAGCTTAATTATTCATTCCTTTGACCATTTCTCACACACATGCCGCATTTGCTCTTATGCCTACTATTATAAAACTTAGCATATATATCATTCAATGATTGAAGCTAAGAAGGCAATACGATCATGCATCTAATACTTTATCAGTTACTCATAGAGCAAAGAATATCAATTCTAATACTCAAATATTTATCTTAACAAGAGGAGAGCTATATTTATTAGGGGAGATCACTTCAACTCATAATCCAATACGGACCGTAATCCGTACAATCCATTTCCTCATTGTTCAACTATACCTCAATCAACTCAATCCTTCAATCTTTTAGGGTTATTAGGATTATTCAAGCCTAGACATCGTCTAACCATAATTCATTATCATCATGGCACAAATCACAAGGCCTAGCCTATTATACCAAATAATCATGTTGCAACTTCAACATAAACATCATAATTATGCCATTTATGGCATTCCACTTTTATTTATAGAGAATGGTCATAGTATACAAAGAAGCCTTTCAAATACTGCAACTAATCACTACATTTAACATTTTCTTATTAGTTGAAATGATTACTAAATCTAAAGACATACATTTCATAGTTGAAGTGTACAAGACTTCTCTATCTCATTCCTCTTACTCTCAATTCCTTTCTCTAGCTTTCTTTTAACCATTTCTAGCTAGAAACTACAATCATTCAGCTATGAAGATGTACTCATCTATCAACATCTGTCCATCCTATCACTGGACACTCATGAATACATCACTATACTCTTAATCACTTAATCAACCTCAATTCAATGCCAGGTACACAATCAAAGTTTCTTAGCTAAATACCAAGATCCCGCTCTGATACCAACTAATTGTGACACCTCTTTCTACTCATAGTCCTTATAGGTTAATTTATAAGGACTTTAAACCACACAGCGGAAAGTAAAACAACTTCACAAATAACTTAGTAAATTTAAATCCAAACACAAGGTTTGATCCTGTAACATGAATGGATTATTCTTAAAAATTTTAAACTTTTTAAATCACCTTCAAAATATCTAACCAGTGGTTCAAACTCTTAATATTAACCTTTTATTTTATTAACTATATGTGGTAGTAACAACACTTTCCTTCTTTAACCGCTTAGTTACTTATTAAATTATGGACCTTTTCATTCATAACCATAACTTCACCATGAATTATACCTGATAATTACAAAGTTAATCCCATTATGCTCACTGTAATTACTATTACCATAACTCAGAGTTAATTATGCATACTGTTACTACCTCTTAAACAACCACCAATAATGACGGCATATACCTGCGGTACCTGGGCATTGATATTTCTCCTTAGCGAGGAGATTACAATTCACTGATTTTATACAAATTTATCTACCACTATTCTTTATACAACCAACAGCCTTACAAGGCTTATCAGAATATAAATATAACAGGGAATTAATATACAGACAACTAACTTCACCGCCTTCTTGCTTACCCTCAATACCACTTCCTTTGCCTTCTGAGCTACCTACCTAAACTGTAATTTGTTTTTTGAAAAAGGGTGAGATTCATGAGAATATAGTAGTAACTACAATGTCATTCATAAAGATACAATATCACATAGCATGTCAAATAGTCATCAATGGAAATATCACAACATTCAATGCACAACATGTATATCACCATAGCGCTAGGTATCTCAAAAGGCACCAGTGATACCACACAAGCATCCACACGGGCATCACAAGGCAACGAGTGATACCTGTGCCATATCTCACACAGCATGGCGCCAGGCATCCACTCGTGTATCACAGATCGTCCTGAGCGTCTACCCGTGTAATAGGCCCCGGGCGAGCACCCCGCAAGATCACATGTTATTGGCTTGAGCGTCCACCCGTGCATAGGCCTCGGGCGAGCACCCCGCAAAATAACACCACATGTTATTGGCCTGAGCGTCCACCCATGCAATAGGCCCCAGGCGACCACCCCACACAATAACACAGAATATACCAGATAATTCATGATGAATAAAAAGACATGAAGTGTATCTTATAACAAATGAAAGACATAGTTAATACCTGGCGCACTTTCCAGCTATCTTACCATCACCAGTCACCTTCTCTACTGGTTGTCTCTTGTAGCTCAGGCAATATCAATCCTTATATTTCATAATTTCACATAGAGTGGTCAATTTCTATTCTAGTCTTTAATAACATAAGCGTATTTATTCTTGACTCACTCTTAATCTTTATCCTTTTACTTTATATTATTGGTTGTCAATAAATAATTCCCTTAATTATTAACATAATCTACCCCAATTCACACTAAATTTAGAAAATTTATATCTTAAGATGGGGAGATGCAAATAACATGGTTCCTAAGTCTAATTAACCCTTAATGAGCCTCCTTTACAGGACAAATAATTTACAAAACCACATTATACAAATAGACCCTGAAAATAGGTTTCTATTCCAATCACTCACACTGGCTCTCAGACTTTTCCCTGATTGAGAGCCCTAACTTCTAAAACTCATAACTCTCGTTCTAGACATTCATTTGGTACATTCTTGGACTCAGTTTAAACCTTAGGATGTATAATATTAACTCACCAATTTTCATAAGAAACGAAAATGTTTTGCTCCACTTAAACCTTGTACGAAATCCCTAAGTCAGAATTCACCTTGACATATTCATGCCAAGTTGTAAAATTTATATCTCAGCCTAACAAATTCCAAATGACTTGGGTCCAAGCGTATTTCAAATCTCTATATGTCTATTAATTTCTCACAACATTTCATAGAAATACAAGGTCATTTGCCCCTGTTTTCGAAACATTCTTTTTCAGTGATCAAGGTTTGACTTCCAGAATTCAACCTTAACATTCAAAATTATATCTCCCAATTTACAATTCCAAACTACACAAATTAGGACTTGTTTTAAAGCTTATTAAGTCCTATATCTTACTGCCAAATTTTAGAGGAAATGGAGCTCATTTGCCCTGTCAAATGTTTACACAAAACAGAACAGCTCCCTGAATCCGAAAATATAGACTCTCAACTATAACATTTATATACACACCCATACTTTTATATTCTTAATTCCTTAACTCAAAATTCATTTTCAGAATTAAGATAAAATTATGAACTCCACAAAGTGCACCTAAAACCCTCCACCTTATATATATGTATACATGGTTCAGTGCATATATATATATTTCCATTCTTGGTATTAATTCCAAACAAACATATTCATTTATTATCACAGTTTTCTTCTTCTAAAACAGAACTCATCGCACGCATATACACATATATTTGTGTCCTGATTTTTGAAAATCACATAACCAAAGCACACACATGCATGCTCAACTTTCAATTCCACAATAATCACACCTCATTTTCAGTTTCACAATTCCAGTCAAAGACTTTCGATTTTAGACACACCAGCAACATGATATCCCTAATTTCAGACATAAGCTTTCAATTCCTACATGAAATCCCTAATTTTTGAAGATAAAACGAAGGATGGAAGGGAGATAATGGATTTCAAACTCACCCTTTACAGCAGCAGCGATTCATTCTTCTTTGGCTTACACTCATATCAGCTGCAGACCGAATTTCTCCCCTTGCTCTCACGGCTTACTCCCTCTCTTTCACTCACGACTTGCAGCAGATTTAATGGCAGCGAAAAAGAAGCACGTTGAAGAAGAGAAACAGCTGCAGATCCTTGACCAAAGCTCTCACTCAATTTCCAGCTACAACGCCGAAGTTTTTCTCTCTCTCAACTCACCCGTGAAGATATAGATGAATAAAGTGGCTAAAACTCTCTTCTCTCAATCGTGGAAAGTGAATGACTTAATGGATAAATATAGGGCAAAGGAGCAAAATTGCCCTGGAAGTATTGCCCCAGGGGCAATTTTGCCCTAGAAGTTTCAAGTGGGGCAATTATGCCCCTACCATTAGTTGACTGTTAGTTGACCAAATATGTTAAGCTAACAGTCCACAGCTCATCCACTATATTTTTTCTAAAATAAAAATTTGTACCAGAACTTTTAAAAAAGATAAATTAGATGAAAAATAAATTTATAAGACAAATTTTTAGCTTAAAAAAAAATTGGATGGCATGTAGACTACCAGTTTAGCATATTTGGTCAACTAATGATCAAAATTAACAAATTTAAAACTCTCAGGTCAAATTTTCACTTTAACAAAAAATAAAGTGGTTCCCTGTGGAGTGTCAGCTCAACATATTTGGTCAACTAACCGCAAGGGCAAAATTACCCCCACTTTAAAAATTTCTAAGGCAGAATAGTCCCACCTAAAACTTTCAAAACAAAATTATTGTTAGGCAATAACTTTCAGAACAATTTCGTCCCTTGCGCAATTCGTATATATAACTATTTGTTACCATTTGAGATGAGTATGAGTATGACTTACCCGAATCCATGGCTCTCGTAGTAAGGCAAATTAGAGAGAAGAGTCTCGTCGATGTCGAATACCCAGGCATCTCTTCCGTCTCCCCCCAAAATCACATTATTCGCAAACCCCGACGAGAAGCTCGCGATTACATCTGAGTCCGACCGATAACGCTCGCCGGTCATGTAATCCTCCACGAACCGCTCGCATCTTTCCGGAATTTGTTCCCATATTCCGGCGTTGTTGGTTTCGACGGAGAGTCTCCAGCTGTCGCAGTACACACGATCGTCCACCTTGATCTTCCGATTGCCGAACGTGGCTCCTTCCGACGGGAGTTTGATCAATGATTCGGAAGAGATGGATGGGATAAGACTCATCGTCAAGAAGACTAGCATGAACAGCATAACGGAATCCATGGCTGGAGACCAGAGCAGGCTTGTTGAACAGAAATAGGCTTCCGGGTTTTCTCTTCGGTCCTTTTCGTTATTCGGGTCAGAAGAAAACCATTAGTGGAGTCCAGTTTTAACCTATAAGTATTGTACTGACTTATTATAAGGCGCCAGCTATCTAGATGAGTAAGAAAATTAAACGTGGCTGGGAAGGCGAGTGGATATTAAAAATACATTGTTATTGAATTAGGTTTAAATAAAATAGCCTAAATTTAAATTAACATTGCTGTAATAATTAATGTGTAAAAGGAAAAATGTTTTTTTTTTTTAACTTTGATGGAAAACTTCAATTTATAATTTAGCATAGCCTTCGCTAAAATTAAAATTAGTGTGCTTTGATATCTTTTTATTCCTATAATAATTACGATGAAATTAATAATATTTCTTCAACCCCCCCCCCCTCCCTTGACAAGTATATATTCTATGTTCTGTCCAATGTTCAATTTGGTGCCCTATCATTTCATCCATGTGTGTGTGTTGCCAACATTTCATCAATGTTTAAATATTTAAATACATCATAGCGTTGATGCTTCTGTTTCATATTAACTACTCCATACAGCAGTTTTAGGCTTTAAAGGTTACAATATTATTTGACCAGTTTCTGTTCCACGAATAGCTAATCATTCCCCAAATTAGGATAGGCATCCTTAACCTACAATTATAGGGCCTCATATGCACTGTTTTTATACTACCTCCATTCTTAAATATAAGATTTATTTTTGTGTCACAAAAATGAGTCTTATGTTTAAAAACGGAAGGAATACTTTGACAACATCAATGAAAGCATTCCCATCAATTTCTTGCATCTTGTAAGTTAGTAAAACAATCTCATATTAAAATTATTACTAAAATTAAGTATGTGCATGGGCACCTCAAATACCTTCTATATGATGTATGTATATTATTATGTTATTTTGTATTTTATGCTTTTTATTATTGAATGCATAGTATTTTTCCATAAGAAAAAACATCATAGTGTTATTAATTTTTCAATAACTTTCGTGTGACACAAATCAAACAATACCAGCCACATGCTCTGCCAACCATTGTCCATAGTTGAATTCATGGGTTAGAGCAAATAACACACGTTAAGCCTATTGATTATCAGAGAAAAGGGGGAAAAAAACAGCACACACACGTTAAAGCCAATTCATTATATGAGCTGTTGGCAAAAATAAAAATAAAAAATCATTACATGAGCCACGAAACGTGAACATAATCGAAATATATAACTCATGTTAAAAAAATGTTAAATTATCCAAAACCCTTTCGAACTTGAGTTAGATAATCTCCCATTTTTTAAAGTTTAAGAGCCGGTTTGGATGCGGCTTAATTTAAGTGGCTTATTTTTTTTATGGGTTTATAATAAGTAGCTTCAGAAAAATAAGTGACTTATCAAAAGTTGTTGTGTCTGGATGTGACTTTGCAGAAGTAAATTTTTTTTTCTTTTATGAAACATGTTTGGATGATAAGCAGAAAAGTAACTTATAATGAAATTTTTAAAAGAATTTTTTTATTTAAAAATAAGTAAGAGATGTGTAACATCCCAAATTTTTATTC
>JBAGKO010000010.1:17308042-17319517 GCA_037177275.1 Acacia concinna
AATATTTAGTGTATAGTTGTCACCAAAGTCATTTTCATCACTACTTTAACAAATTGTGTGATGAAAATATATTTACATTTATTAATTTAGTGATATTCTGCTGTGGCATCACGGTAAAAATGAATTCTTTTAAAAAAAAAATCTTCTTAATAAGGTGGTATATAAATATATATTAAATTATCTTTTTATACTTTTCTTTGAGTAGAAAAATCAGTATAAGATATATGAGAAATATATTGTTGTAATTATAAATAATTACTTTGAAGATATATAATAAAGGGAAGATTTAAAAAAAAGACAAGTGAAATAGGAAAATCCCAATTCAATACAGCGAAATCAGAAAATTTCAAATCAATCTATTTTATATTTTTTGAGTAATTACGAAAATGCCACTGAATTTTTCACAACACGAATTTCGTAATTCACAACAAGGGTTTTGTAATTCACAACATCAGCACAAATAACTCATAGTATAAATACGTAGTATCTGGTGTTGTTAATTTAAATACTCATGTTGTGAATTACGAAACTCGTGTTGTGAAAAATTCAATGACATTTTCGTAATTACCTAAAAAGAGTACAAAAAAGCTTATTTTAGATTTTTTGATTTCATTGTACTGAATTATCTTTTTCTAAAATTCTCCTGTAATAACGCAAGTGTAGTTTTTATTGTATAAAGTACTGTACTATTATCGTTGCTACTTGCTAGTTCGATTAATATTTAATTTCTGTTTTTTTTTTGCCATTTTTAATTTTTAGTGTTTGGCCCAACTCTGTAATTTATAGTGTTTGCCATAAATGGGGTAACTCAAAATATGCAACGTCAGTACGTCACGCCAAGCCCGTGAAAGCCTGAGAGGAATGGCCGACTGGGGGACCTGAGTATCTGACACGTGGCAATTATGAGTTACTAAATTAATGTGGAAAAATAAGGTAATTAGAGAGAGGATGGGAAATAAAGTAGAAGAGGGGGTCCTAAAATCAAGGGGAACGTGAAACGTACCAATTGGATTGACCAAAGGGGACGGTATTATCCCCTAATCCTCGCGTCTCTTCCTTTTGTATTTAAAATAAAAAGAATTTCCAACTTCACATTCACAACAAAGGATCTGAACACCACCCCCACCACCACCACCATTACCATCGAGAGAGAAAGTTACCGAATCCACACATCCAAAATATGTCGTGGCAATCTTACGTAGATGAGCATTTGTTGTGCGACGTCGGCGATGGCCACACTCTCTCTTCCGCTGCCATTACCGGCCAGGATGGCGCTGTTTGGGCTCAGAGCTCTACTTTCCCTCAGGTCCTACGCTTTCCCCCTTTCTGGAGCATTTCGTTCATTCCGTTCTTATCTGATCTGATCGTTGAATCTACTACGTCCTCGTGTGACTTTGGTGCATGCTCTTGTTTCTGAAACTGTCCCGAATGTTGCCCTCTCTGTTTCTATGTTTACTAGTTTTATCTTTTATTCTTCAACTGATCGATCGCCCATGAGTAATCACAATGTAGTTGTATTGTCGTCTCTGATTTGTTTGAAATTGGTTGCCTCGTTGGCTCTTTTCGTTACAGGATCGCTGGATCTACGATCGTCATGGAAAGGGCGTGTTATTTGCCTGGACTCAGTTTTTGATTGACGCTTCTTGAAATGTCTATATTACTTTCTTTTCTTTACTGAGCTGATTTTGATTAGAGATTTGTGACTCATTCACTCACATTTTCTGAACTACTCGACGTTGCTCGTTGTGATCGCGTTGCATATGAGCGCTTATGAATTCATCGATTGTTCTGAATGACAGGATTCATCTATTTAGGCTCTGAGAAATGCATCTCACCTTTGACTGACTGCTTCCTATCTCTTATTCATATGCGGGTGGTGTTTGAATATTACATTTACAATCTTTATTTTTCACCATGTCTATATTTACTGGTGACGCAGGATTGAGTTGTTTAAATTTGTGTCTTATTTTGTGACTACTAAGCTTTGAAGTTCTGATGCATCGTAATATCTTTGTTTTTCCCAGCTTAAATCTGAAGAAGTCAAAGGTATCATGAAAGATTTTGACGAGCCCGGTCATCTTGCGCCAACAGGATTGTATCTTGGAGGTAACAAATACATGGTCATCCAGGGGGAGCCTGGAGCTGTCATTAGGGGGAAGAAGGTAAAATAATTTTTTCAACAAAACTATTCTATCTCAACGCAACTTTAGGAGTTTAAATTTCGTGATAAGAATTACGGTAACCTTTCTTACCACCTGCCATGTACTGCACCTTCGAACTGATGCATATTTCCAGAGCTTCAAATGATGCTAATACCATCTTACCACTGTTTTGATTTTTACTCTGCATGTTTTTCGAAGACAATAACCATGCGTGATTCAGTATACTAAAACTTATACTATTACCTCTTGGAACTTGTTGGTAGTCGCTTGACTGGATTTACTCTGTTGATAATTGTCCTTCCATGTCGTCACATAAAAGTCAATTTCGATTTCCTCAGTTTAAAGAACATTTTTTTTTTATCATGAACTGTAGTTCATTACATATGATATGAGGCCTTTCCTGCAGTGCCTCCAAAATCTTAGCAACCAAGCGTTGAACTAATTAACCTATTGAGCAAGCTCGCATGTTTTCTGTTGATGTAGATTTTTTCCTCCGTCTTCTTAATTGCTTTCCTCCATCCTCTCACGAATTATTTGAAAAGGACAAAGATTCACTTGAATGAGGGAATATCTTACTTATATTTTCATTTCAAAATTCAAAATAAGCATCGTAATTACATATAATTATGAGTCCCTGAATTATATAATCTTGAAGTTCTCCAAAATGTGAAATTTTGTGTCACGAACAATTAATGCAATCGGAGAGAAATCTGGTTGCTGTTGAGTAATGTCCTCTATATTTTTTTTTGTGTGGATTTGGGCAGGGATCTGGAGGCGCCACCATAAAGAAAACTGGGCAAGCTCTAATTTTTGGCATCTATGAGGAACCTGTCACTCCTGGACAATGTAACATGGTTGTTGAGAGGTTGGGAGATTACCTCATTGATCAGGGTCTGTAGACCTGGATCTCCCATGATTGGGATTTTGAACAGTCATATTTTGGTACTATACTTTTTTTCTTTTTCTTTTTTTAATTTGGCCATGCGCCACCTACTTTTCACCTCCTTAAAAAGTTGGGAGTTGTTGCAGATAATAACCATGTGAGAATTTAATATTTGTCTGTTGTTTGAATATTCTGATTTTATTCTGGTATTTTCAACAATCCTTGTGACTACTAAGCGCTCCTCTCTCATATCTGTTCCTCCTGTATGCGTGCTTAATTCTGATAGTGAAAGCACACACTAGCTATAATTCACCTAAAAATTGGCGGAAAAACAGATAGCTACCTGCCTGGTAGGTTTGATGGTCCCAGAGGAATTGGACAACCCTCCTAGTTATAAAACATTGAAATTTTTTATTATAAAAGTCCAATTTGAGATATATTTAAATCATTTTGTGCAAAATCAAATACATACTTAAATCATATGACGTACCTACAAATACAACTAATGGATCCCGAAAGATTGGCACTGTTTTTATGCTGATGTACTGATGTGGGAATTTACTTCTGAATATGGCCAATACATCAAACTAAAAGGAAAATGCAAATTAAGCGAGATGAGAAAATGAAGTTGATGTATTTAATGATCCTAAAATCCGTTCTTCCGTTCTTCTCACTTTATCCCAACGTTCAGGTTTCTGAAGGCACCATAAACTTTATTGTAAAGGGAAAAATTAGTAGACCATGCACATTCACTCTCATCATCTGGTTCCACGGCTCTACCCCACGGCGCTGGGATCGGGACTATCGTTGACCACTTCTCGAAGAAAAACAAAAGAACATGAAACATAATTCTTTTTTGCCAGTTCAAAGCACCGTAAGCAAGGACCCATACATCTTTTCGTTTCATTCAAGACAATTCTGAAAAGCATATTTTTCTCTTTACGATCTCTCCAGAGAAAATTTTGAATAAAAAACATGAGTCCCGCATTTCTAGCTCTCTACTTTCTTTTCTTCTTACTGCCTCGTGAATTGTAAGAACTATAAAATTTTTACCTCCTAGTTTCCTCTTCTTACTTTTCTCTACCTCACGTGAAAAAATAGGAGTTAAATTACATATTCTGGTAGCCATGAAGAGAGGCAACCTCAATTTAAAATTACAAGAAAAAAGAAATAAAAGCCTTACATACAAAATTAAATTACCAAAGATTCTTGTCATGTATACTACCTTTCGCCAATCGCTTGGCATACAAAAAAGTAGCAGCAAGAATGCTCTACAGCTGTTACATTTTTTCCCATCATAACAGCAGAGAGAACAATAGTTTACAATTTTCCCAATCACCCAACATAAATACATGTTTCATTACCTTTCCCCACTTGGAAACCCAAAGCAGCACGCATTTCAACCCAGCAAAAATAATGCTGCCCCCTTTAACTATCAAGCTTTTCAGGCTCCCACACGGCTCAATACAAGGAAGAGAATCGTTACAAGAAAACCGGAACCCCACGAGGTTATTTCTCTCTGTGGCGATGATGACGCTGAAGTTGAAGATATCGCTGTTGTGTTACTTGCCATTGTTTTGTTGTTTCTGCACAAAAATTGTGAAAAAGAGGATATACATGTCAAATATGGAATCTTATGGTAATTGTATACATAATTTCAGCCTGTCTTGACTTGTCAAGTATTGAACTTACCCGGCCCTCGTGTAAATGCAGTTATCATAGCCTGCAAAATGAATGATAAATGATAAGTTGTCTGCAAAAATATTTTAAACAAGAAACAGAACTTGATGACAGGAGGAGCTAAAGAAAGATTATTATTCATCAACAGCATTCCAGTGTTTCCAGTGTATAAGGGCTACCCAACATCATCCCCAGGCCAGGACTCCTCACTCTAGTACACCATGACTTCCATTAGCTAGCCCGCAGTTAAAATACAACCATACACGTGTACCACTCTCACTATCTTTCTTAGAAACGTTTCTAACATGCTCGAATTCAGAATCACAACAGGCATGTTTCCATTGACAGCATTCAAGCACATCCTACTACAAACTAGAAATTTCTCCATTGTTACTAGTTTCAATTTGGCTAGCATTCTAATGATCAACATTTCTTTGACATGCTCAGATTTACAATGACATGGATATTGCAGGGAATAAATATAGAAGCCAGCATCACAGACCAAAATGTCAAACAAATATAATATTTCTTAATATCCCTTGTCAAGTTAGAAATCAATTTAACTAGGCATATCAGTGTAAGCATGTGCGAATAGAGAAACAACCCAGAGGTTTCAATGAATAGGTATAATAATTCCAAAGCTAATAAGTATATCACAATCACAAACGGATTAAAAAGAAAAAAGATTTTAAAAAACAGGTGGAAAAATGAAAAGCAGAGTTGGTGGTTAGTGATGAACATACTTGGATCTTTGTCAACCTTTATGCCTGTCCCACCAAAACTGCAAGCAACGTCAGAAGCTCCATTCTGCTGGTAATAACTATTAAAAGCATAAGAGGCATGAGAAGCCAGATTATCTGGCTCAAAACACGGCTGGCTAGGTTGGATGGCAGTACAGTCCACATTGCCAGGACCACAAGCCCAATCTATGGCATTCTGCAAGTCAATTTGTGAGGCTTTACCCGAAGCAATACACCAGCTTGTACCATTTGAACGGGTTACATTTGCCTCTGTTGTCATATCAACAGCACCTTTTCCAGTGAAATCCAGGTTATACACACTTGTCTGATCTGGATAATATAATCCCCAATTCCTCTCGGATTCCAAGCCAGGTTTTCTGTTTTCATTGAACAACGAGAAAATGTAGACATCTAGCTCCTCTCCAGGTTTTGCAGGAGTACCAGTGTTATTGATGACATGCCTTATCAGATTGGTATTATATGTCTGAGCATTATCGGGAGTAGCAGCAGTCTCCTTAGGAGAACCTTTAGATGGCCAACCTGTTTCAGTGACCATTACCTTAATTGTTCTGAAATTTAAAGCCATTAGTGCAAAATAAATAGCATCAACCTGCGCATCAAACATGTTTGTGTACAGCAAACCAGTGTTCGGATCAATTACTTCTGAGGATGATTCAAATAGTGCATAATCCAAAGATACTTTTTTTGGGGAATCTCGGTAAGCATAATAAGGATATATATCAATCATAAAAGGTGACTGATTTTCAGCTAGAAATTCCAGCATTGGCTTCAAGAAATATGCATGGCTGCTATTCAAGGCCCCAGCAGAAGGTGGGAATGATCGGGACAAAACCCCAAGGGAATGGGTACTGGAAACCTTAATCCTTTTATGCAGGCCAACTTTCTTGAGTGCATTAAGGACATTTTTCATGGCAGGTACTACAAATGCAGAGGCATTATTGGGGGCTTCAGTGACTTCCATCCCAACAGTTATGTACGTGATCTTAGTGGCTGGGTAGTATGGAAGGATACTGTTTTTTAACCAAGTGTCTGCATTAGATTGGAACTGCGAGAATGCAAGTAAATCTGAATTAAGAACCCCAACCATTAGTTCAACTCCAGTGTTGGCAAAGGCCTTGAGAACCTGTATATTAGAATCATAGATCCTGATATATTTAATTTTATGAAGTTGAACCAGCTGAGCCACCTTATCAGGTGTAGGGAGATCATCAGCATTTCTTCCATAGCAAACACCAACAAAACTCCCAGAGCAACAATCTGACAAAACATTTCACAAGATTTAAATCATTTTAATTGAATGTATCTCTAAGATAGCTGCGTGTGTCTCATACATAGTGTGTGTTTGTGTGTTAGAGGGGATGGAGAGAGCTTGCTGTCCTAGTTGTTACTCCAATCCAAATTAAAATTTTTAACCAGAAGCAGCATGTGCATTATGTTGTGGGTACAACCGAATTAAAATTTGCGTATTCGTTAATAGACATATAGCAGGTGCCCTGAGTACAAAATTAAAAAAAAGGAGCAGCGAGAGGTTTAGAAGTGAAACTAATCACATTATCAGTGAAAAACTAATTTGTACATATTCAATGCAAATTATGTAATCGAAGTGGATGCTCAGCTCAACATATGAACTATGTCTAGGAAGATCACTATATATCTTCTTCATTTGATGTGACTAAATTCTCTAATCTAACCTCGGTTTTAGTATCTTGATCTATCTTTCAATAATGGCATTATTCTGCCCTCATCCTCCATACCCTTCCTCAACTTGTTCACACAATGCACCCGTTTCAGATACATGCACCATTCATCAGATTCATAACTTGTAGAAGGTAAAGTCATATTGTAGAGTTTAAGACCTAAATAATCCAGTTCAGTTGTTCACGTCATAAACAACCAATCAACTACACATACAAATGTGATCACATTGCCGTTAATTTGCACAGCTAGCAAAACAGAGGAGGCTTGTACAGGAAAAAGGCGAGTATGAGTCTTCAAAATTTCAGATTTTGAAAGAAAAGAAGGGGCATGATCTGAAAGCAACGGGCTTATTTGGTATACATAAGTTGAAATTTTCAGAAGCTGAACGCCTGAACTGAACTTGAGGACATAAAAACTGTCATTGCAAAATCTGGAGGAAAGAGCACAGTTCGAGAAAAGGGGGAAATTCTCAGTGCAATTGGCAAATTTAGTGTACAGAACTTAAATTTTCAGAAGCTGAGCTGAGCTGAGCTTCGGAAGAAAACTGTCATTGCAGGACGGAAACAGAACAGTTCGATATGTGGGGGGGGAGGAGCGGCATTCTTGCATGCGATGTTCGAAAGCTTTAAAAGCTACTTTCCCAAAACATATATTACCACTCCAAGTAAACTGCGATCTATTTCAGGGGGGGAAATCGCCCCAATAGAAACGCAGAAACTGAACGCACTAAATCCAAAAACCATTATCATCTCACGAGATATACACAAGCAAGAGACACAAAGAAGTAGATGCGATTAAGTAGGGAATGAGCACAAACCCAGAAGCGTTAGCAGAAGCGAAGCCACAAAGATGAGTCTGAACCCTCTTGCCATCACCTCCTTCTCTTCTCAGGCTTCTCTGGGAAGAAGAGAGACAAGTTCGCTCTTCTATCTTTTTTCTTCTACTTATTGTTCAACTCTAGAGAAGAGAGCTCCAACGTTCCAATGCTCAGAAAAGTAACGGTACTGTCGTTCTGTCCTTTAACTCTATATGTGGGTCGAGAACAGAGCCCCCTTAGTAGCCTATTAATTTTTAACCTTTTGTTTGGAGACGACCAGTGCCTTGCGTCGAGGAACAGCGATTCAGTGTGTCAGCCTACGGAATCGAACCTCAGGTTTATTTATGAATTTTGGTTTAGAGATGCTTCTCGATTCCGGAAATCAGCATGTCTGTCCTGATGACACCACTATTTTTATGTGCCCATCTGCAGGAAGAAAGGGAAAGGTTCAGAAAAAAGGGGCGGGATGTTAAAGGAGGCTCCTCATATTTGTTTGTGAAAATAAAACAAAATACAGGATGATGATCAGGTGAAGCACTGGCACAATGGAGAAAAATTAATTAGGATCAAATTTTGAGAATTTTGTATGAAATTAATTCATGGGGTTAGTTAAATTATTATTGGATTTACTAAATGTGTGTTTAGAAGAAGCAGAAGAAGCAGGTAGAAAGTCTCCATCAACAATTTGCTAAGTATGATTGGTGAGTGATGTAGTAACAGAACTAGGATTTGGAATCTGAGATAACTGAGAAGCCATCAAAGATTTGTGAATGTTAATGATGACTAAGTCAAAAGCATTCCTGGAGCTAGATAGTGGGTGGGCCTCCAGCTATATCCAGCCATGGTTAAAGTCAGAATTTATGATTTTTCTTTCATTATCCACCATTTTTCTTTTATTTCTCTATTATGTAAATAAGGTCATTTTCTAAATATTCGAGTAATTGAGTCATTTTTTGGCAAAAAAAAAAGAGTAATTGAGTCATTTAATTCTTTTGATAAATTTTTCCAGAATCTAGTTTGGGGTGAATGACTTTTACATTTTTATGTTCTTACTAACTGTTTGATTTTTCTTTTGAAATTTATATTTGCACAAGTCGAAATAAAATTCTTTTTATATATTTATTTCAGAATCTGTAAAAGTTATTCTCAAAAGCTAATCCTAATAGATACTTTATTCTAGAGTTAAAGGCAAAAATAATAGTTAAAACTTAAAACCTTATGTTAGAATCTTAGTGATAAAAATGTTGATATAATTAATACAGTTCAAAGCCAAAGGAAGGGTCCATTGAAAAATTGAAAAAAGTCAAGGACTAATTGAGGAAAGTAGAAATGGAAGCTGGCCAGTTTTAAGTAAATGGCTATTCTTAAGATAGAGAGATAAAAATTGAATTTAATTACTTCAATTCATTCAACTTTAAAACAGTTAGAAAGTCACACAAATGAGACCATTTGTTTTGAATGATAAAGGGTGATTAACGAAATTTGATATAGGGTTTTCTAACAAGCCTAATAAGAAAAGAGCTTTAACAACTTCAAATAATTGATTGAATGGTGAGCTACATTTACGTGCTATTAATATTAATATTGGCAAATTTGGAACAACAAGAGTAATGATATGACAAAGTAGTTCCTCTTATTGCAGGCATTACTTCTTTTTAACTCTAACAAATGGGTTCTTCTTATATGTTTTTTACTTGTTACATGACTTTTTCATGATTACTGCTGACAAAGATTCTAGGGAATTATTACACACCATATATAAATAGTCATAGTCGTATGGAGAGTCGAGTAGAGATTATTGAAGATCTGTCATAATTTTTAATATAATAATAATATGGTAGTTTTGTCACTTAGTCATTGCTGATCTGTCATAATTTCCAACCTCATGATAGTTTTGTTTGCTTTATCTTTCTTTCTTGATTTGTTTCTTTCCTTCGGGAGAATATACAAGGGGTATAAATCTGGGACAGGGAAAATTAATTCTGGTCCCAATCCTAGTTCTAAGAAATTCTGGTATCCCGGGTTAGAATTTTGTTGAAAAATCTCCGTCTTGGATTTTTTTCTCTTCTTTTATATAAAAAATTAAAACAATTTTTTATAACATTTTATTATTAAAATTAATCATTTACCAATTAATAAAATTATAATAATTACATAAATTCATCTAAAGTTTAGATATTATGTTTATTATTGTCATTTTTATCTTCATTATTATTTTTATACAGTATATAGTTAAGTTTAGTATCGCAATATATGAGTTTTAATTCTAAGTAAAGATGTTATACACATATTTTGAAAAGATAATTTAATTAATATGAGTAAGAATACACAAATAAAAAAATAATTTTAATTTATAAAATAAAAAATTTAAAAAAATATACAAATTGGGACCAGGGTGATCCCGGTCCCCGTCTTGGCCGAGATCAACAAAAGTGATTCCAGTCTCGGTCCCGGCTGGAATCGTAAAATTCCCAAAATTAAAATCTCGAGACCGAATTGAAAGTATTGGGACAAGAATTTTTTGAACACCTCTAAAACATATTATTCTATATTTTCTTTATGACCTCAATGATCAATTTGTAAAAACCCTTTTGCCGTTTTTATGTACTGGCAAAACATTTTATTATTAGCACGTTGAACTTCAGCTCATTAAAAACCTAATTTTTAATATAATAATAATTGGTAAATATGCGAACTCAATTTGGAAAATTTTCAAAACAAAATGCTACAATTATCGAATTGTGCCAAAATGTAATTTTTAAGAATATCTATAATTTTATAACATTTCCCTCTCCTCATTTTTTAATTATATATATATAAAAAAAAAGCCACATTAGCACCACTGGTCAATTCCCAGCCACAGGCAAGGTCACCCAAGCTGTGATGATTAGCAGCCGGGGTGCTAAGGTGATCTTTTTAAAAAAAAAAAAAGAAAAAGAAAACAGAGGAAGTGACATATTTTTCTCAACTTTTCAAAATTTTAAATTAGTATAGGTGGACTAATTTTATAAATTTAAATAAGTAACCTATCATTTTCTATTTCTCATGATTTTTTTCTTTTTTTTTAATGACAATTTTCAAAGTACCAAATTTAAACCAAAATTCGAAATTAGTTTGTGTTTCATTATTAAAAATTAAAAACTCTGAAAAAAATTATGTTTATCAGTCTTAAAAAGAAAAACTAAAGAACCCAAAATTCTAAATTAGTCCATATGCTATAAATTCCAATAACTAACAAGTTATTTTCTATTTTACAGGAATTCTCTCTCTTTTTTATGACAAATTTCAGGGACTTTTTAAAGTAGAAAATTTAGACCAAAATTCCAAATTTGTTCATATCTTATGGTTAAAAGCTAAAAAGTTTAAGATGTGTGTTTAGAATAACGGTGGGATAACAGACTTATTTATAATTGGACTTATAGATAAGTCAGATTAGATATAAGTCAGATTATGTATGTTTGGATTGAAGGTAGA
>JBAGKO010000010.1:17335878-17351474 GCA_037177275.1 Acacia concinna
CCTGTATGTATTAGAGGTATAACTCCTTGTTTATGCCTTGACTGTTTGAGTTTGAGTTTGGATTGAGTCACATGCAGGCTCCCAATACACAATATGTGCTAGAGAGAGGGCACAAGAGGTAAAGTATGAGTATTGCATATGGCATGACATGCATTGCATTACATGGTTTCTGATTATAATTCTGCTACTAAAGTTTCTCTAGAAACCTTACCCTCTCCACAATGTAGGTGAAAGTTCCGACAGAGGCGAGATGAGGGAATGGGCTTAGGCATAGAGCTATATTTGTTGTTTCTTGGCATGTAATCATGTACAATATAATCAATGTATTCTATGGATTCTAATTTTGTGCCTCTGTTAATGAGAAAAGTTGTTCCTCTATTCTGTTCATATCGAATTTTTAAATTTCTTCATTTCGACATACGGGCACGTCAGTGGTTCCAAGGGCCACTATAAGGTAAGGCAAGGGAGTGAAAGAGAGGTGTTATAGGTATCCTCACACACAAAAATATATAATACCCTTATCCCACACTTATATACATTCAAAGATATCTTTTAAGCTTCATACAACCAGCAACTTCATTCTCCAAAAAATCTTTAGTTTCACAATCAAAAACTTATATCATCCCTTAAATTAAAAGGTTGTGTAAGAGGATTATGAATATAAGTTTTTTGATTGTGGAATTAAAAGATTTATAGGAGAATGAAGTTGATGGTTGTGTGAAGCTGAAAAGAGAAGATAATATAGGAAATAGGATTCCTCTTTACTTTGAGAAACTTGAAAGTTGTTAACTAATAGACCTAGTATTGAAAAAGATCTTAGGGCTAGAATATTTCCCAAGAAATTGAGAATTTGTCCTTTAATGGAACATATTCATAGATGCTACAAAATAAGTGGAGTTGACCTTACTCTAATACAAGAAGAAAATAGAAGGAAAAGGATGGCCAAGAAAAGAAAAGTTAAGGCCTAAGAAAGTTGAAAAGTTAATAAAATGGTTATAGAGTTACCAAAAAGAATGAGTAATACCTAAGAGTGAAATATTGGCATCTTTGATCAGTCTTGGAAAAATACCAATATAGTTGCTAGACCTTGTAGAGTTCTAATTATTTGATAGATGTATTCTTAAGTCTTGAATTTTCTATAGAGGTGGATTGTAGTTAGATCCTTAGGATACTACTATATACAAGAAGTTGACTCAATGAGATCGTAGTAGACCTTGATATCACAATTAAATCTCATAGACATAGTACAGTTGGAGGAAAGCTTCTGAGCCTTAAAGTATAGCAATTCTCTGGGAAGACAATGACCTAAGATGACTTTAGAATACAATGATCTCTTAAGTTTGGCTAATTATTATAGAGAGATTATCATTGATCTTTCTTTATATGACCTTATTGTTAATTCGCCAAAGCTCAATCCATTTTTGTCAACAAAGAATTTGAAAGTTAGCAGAGATTGAAGTTATAAGTCTCAAATGACATGTATTTAGGCAAGCAAACTATGATATGAGAATGTATGAGAAATGGAATGAAATTGTTATAGACCTTATTTGTATGCCATTTTAGAATATGTCTAATAAGCCTTATATGGCTATTAGCTAGCAATGTTTTCCTAAATTGTGGAAATCAAAAATTAATATTTCCTAAATCACAAGAGAGGCTACAAATGAGAGGCCATTTTAAATTTTATTTTTGCAGTGTAAATAGATAAGTGTTACAAAAATGGTGTCCTCAAGCATATATGGTATTTCTCTCTATACAAGAAAAAGCATGAGATACACTAAAGATTTGATGAGAATATCCCTTCAATAGCCTTGTGGTTCACAAAGCTTACTAGAAAGAATTAGTCATTCACATGGAATGACGAGGGTGGGTTTAGTTTTTGGGTATTAAAGATGAGGCTTATGTCCACTCTCGTTCTAAATGTCCCTAATCCTAAATTGACCTGCTATGCCGTTTATAGTTATATCAGTAAACATGGATTAGGGTGTGTCCTAATACAATAGGGCAGAGTGGTGATATATGGCTTTAGACATTTAATGCCTAACATGGAAAACTAAAGTACATATGATTTGGAGCTAGCGGTAATCATGTATGCTCAAAAGATATGGGGTTTTATCTTTATAGAGCATCCAAGGAATTATACTGACTACAAGGGCCTCAAGCATCTATAAAATTAGTTAGAGTTGAATTTGGGGTAAAGTAGATGGATGGAACTATTGAAGCTTTTGAAATAAATTGCTCTTCCTTTGAGGTTGAGAAAAATCCTCATACTATCTACAATATGTCTTAGTTAAAGAAAGGATTTATTAGACTCATAGCATGTCATTGATCATGAGATGATTAGCGTTCAAGATGATCTGACATATGAAGTTTAGCTATATTAGACAATCAATAAGCATGATAAAAGTCAAGGAATAGAAGTTTATTGTTTAAAATGGTGGTGTGGAAAGGGTTAACTCCCAAAGAAGCAACTTGGGCAATAAAAGAAGATATGGAGAAACAATATCAAGAGTAAAAGTCTTAAGATATTGTAATATCCCAAAAATTTGAGAAGAAATTTATAAGGATTATTTAAGGCCTAGGGATATAATAGAAAAATAAAAAGCCTCAAAAAAGAAATTATTTAGTTAAAAGCTTATTTTTAGGCAAGAATTTCAGGAAATTAATTAAGGAAACAATTAGTGTATATAAAGGCCTAGAAAAATCAAGTAACATTTATAATCAGTTATTTTGAGAAATAAAGATATTTATGGAGAGGTTTGTTTCCTAAAAAATAGTTATAGATGAATGTAAGGCCAATTTTAGGAATTATAGGCTTATTTTCTTGAGAAATTCAAGAAAATAATTAGAGGTTATTGTTTAGCCTGAAAATCTTAGGAAAGTTATTTTATGGCTTAAGTAAGCTAATCAAAGAAGAAACTCTTTCTAATGTGGAAATGAATAGTTTTTAGGAATTATTTAAGCCTTTTAGTATATAAAATGAAGGGCTGAACTGGAAACAAAAACTGAATTAGGGGTAGAATGGTCCTAAACATAATATATACCTCCAACTGCTCTCATCTCCCTTATTTGACTCCCTCACTAGAAACTCAAGAGACAAAGAGAGCGTATGGCAAGAGCAATCTCACAAGAGGTTAGAGGGAGAGCCAGAGACTGTTGTTGGAGAAGAAGAAGAAGAGAGATTGTTTCCCCCACGTGCAATAATATATTCTAGTTTAGGTGAGCCTTCTAAGTTTGTCTATTTCTTTGGTTTCTTTGATTGGAGTGGATTTTAACTAAGACAAGCTTTGGTATGAAACAAATAAGTCAGTGATTAAGAGTTGAACATGTTGGCTTAAGTATATTAGAGCATATATTTATGATTGTTGGTGATTCATGCTTTTGGGTTGCTTTGGTATATAGGGGATGACACACTATTTTGATTTTGATATTGATAATACTATTATATATGCTCTTGTCAGACAAATTGATTTAAAGGAAGAAGTATAAGCTAAATGCCCAACTATACTAATTACTTAGTACAAATATTTGAATGATATTTATATGCTCATCAGAATTTGGGACTATTCAATGTACCTATGTTATTGATAAGAAATATAACTAGAGTACTCGGGAAGTTAAAAAAAATTAAAAAAAAATCCTATACTTGAGGGTTCAAAGATGCCAGGTTATCAAAAAAGATATCATAGGAAATAGGGTTACTCTTCACTTTAAGAAGCCTTAAAGTTGTTAACTAATAGACCTAGTATAAAGAAAGATCTTGGTGCTAGAATATTTCCCAAGAAATTGGGAATTGACCCTTTAACAAAACATATTTGTAGATGCTACAAAGCAAGTGGAGTTGACCTTACTCTAATATAATAAGACAATAGAGAGCAAAGGATGGCCAAGAACGAAGAAAGAAGAAGAAAGCCTAAGGAAGTTTAATGCACAACTAAGAAGAATGGTTCTAGAGTCACCAAAAGGAATGAGTAAAGCCTGAGAAGGCAATACTGACATCTATGATCAGTCTTGAAGAATTATCATAATAGTTGCCAGATTGAATAGAGGTCAAGTTATTCGATAACTTTATCCTTAGGTCTTGAACTTATTAGAGAGGGATTACAGTTAGATCCCTCTAATTATAGTTAGGTCTAAGAAGTGGGCTCAAGAGATCATAGTAGATCTTGATATCGCATTTAGATCTCATAGTTACATAAATCTCAAAGTAGGTTATTGAGCCACAAAAAATAGTAGTTCTTTGGTAAGACAATGACTTAAGATGAGTGTAGAATACATAGACCTCTTAAGTTTGGCTAACTTTTATAGAGAGAGTATCCTTGACTTTTTCTTTATATGTCCTTGTTAATTAGGCTAAGCTCAATCCTTTTTCGTAAACAAATGAATTAAAAGTTAGTAGAGACTAAAGCTATAAGTCATCAGGAAAACTAAATATGGAATAAAATTAGAAAAGAACTTTCATGTAGGAATGCTCCTTATAAAGGAAAGCACAAATAGAAATTCTATAAGATAAGTAGCTATATGCTAAGCTTAATAAATATGAGTTTTGACATACATAAATCAAATTCTTTGGCCATGTTATCTTAGAAAACGGGGTCATTATAGGTCCTTGTAAAGTTGAAGTAGAAGAGGCCTGAGACAATCGCATAGATTGAAAGCTTCTTGGGCTAGGCAATAGAAGATTTATTTAGAACTTCTCTCGAATTGCCTTTTCGCTAACATAGCCATTAGAAATAATTAATCATTCGTGTGGAATGATGAGTGAGAGGCTAGTTTTTTAGAGTTAAAGATAAGGCACATGTCCACTCCAGTTCTAAATGTCCCTTATCCTAAATAGACTTGCTATATTGTCTATGTGATGTTAGTAAACATGAATTAAGGTGTGTCCTGATATAGCAAGCAGAGTGGTAATAATGACTCCAGACAATTAAAGCCTCACAAGTAAAACTAACATACATATCATTTGGAGCTAGCGGCGATAGTGAGTACTCAAGAGATATGTTTATGTTATCTTTATAGAGCATCCAAGGAATTATATTATGACTACAAAAGCCTTAAGTATTTAAAAGATAAGAAATGAAGGAATTTGAGGCAAAGAAGATGGATGGAATTGTTGAAAGATCATGATTATGAAATTAGATACCATCCAAGAAAAGCAAATGTAAATGATAGTGCTTTGAGTAGGAAAGTCATGCGGGTAGTAGTCCTAATGATCAAAGTTCAAGAGCTATTAGGGACTTTCAAGAATTGAATATTCATGAAATAAATAGCTTTTCCCCTGATTTTGAGTGAAATATGCATACTATCTTCCATATGTTTTAGTTAAAGAAAGCATTGGCTAGATTCAGAGCATGTGATCATTGATTAGCCTTCAACATGATCTGACATATAAAGTTAGGCTATATTAGACCATCAATAGGTAGAAGAACAAGTAAAGGAATAAAATTATATTATTTGAAAAAGTGGTCTGGAAAGTATTAACTTTAAGAGAAGCAATATGGGAGCTAAAAGAGTATATGAAGAAACAATATCAATAGTAAATGTCCTAAAATATTGCTCTAAATTTCATTGAAATTTATTTTACAGGGGGAGAATTGTAACATTCCAAAAATTTGAGAAGATATTTATAAGGATTATTTAAGGCTTAAGGATGTTATCCAAAAATTAAAAAGAATAAAAAAGAAATTATTTGGTTAAAAGCTTATTTTTAGGCAAGACTCTCAAGAAAGTAATTAAGGAAACAATTAGTGTATATAAAGGCCTAGAAAATCAAGTCAAATTTATAACTAGTTATTATGGGAAATAAAGATATTTATGGAGAGGTTTGTTCCCAAAAAAAGTTACAAATGATTGTTAAGCTAAGAAATTAAGGGCATATTTTCTTGAGGAATTTAAGAAAAATAATTAGAGGTTATGGTTTGGCTTGAAACAACAACAACAAAGCCTTAGTCCCATTAGGTGGGATCGACTACATGGATCGCACGACACTATTATGCTCTGTCAAAAACCATATATATTATCTAATAGGCTAAAGAAGCCAAATAAGGAACAAAATCCTTACAAATTATTAGGGATTACTTTATATCACTTATTGGATGTTTTTCCTATTTCAACAAAGTGACACAACTAGAAAAAAAATGAGAGTGATGGGCAAAATGGACTATTAGGCAAAATATAACCCAACAGCCTATCTTTCCCTTTCATTTATACGACCAAAACATTAAAAGAGAGTGAGAGCAAAGTGAAAGGATGAGAGAGAGACAGAGAGAAAATGAGAGAACTAGAATAGCATCATGGTTAGAGAGAAGAAAAAGAAGAAAGGTCGATTCCCCCATATGCAACGTTAGGATCTGACCAAGGTAAGCCCCCTAGCATCTTACCAACCTTGATTTCTATGATTGAGTGATTGATTTAGAAAGGGGAGACTAGAATTCAACTCTATGTAAGGGGAAGCGCCAATTTAAGATTTTAAAATTATGAGGGTGTAGATTAAAGATTATGTATGGTGGTTGGATTGTGGTTTATGAACCTGTGAATTGTTGTGCTGGTTAGTATGGTTCAGCTTCATATAAGCAAAGCATTTAAGAAAGTGAAGTTGCATATACCATTGTGTAGAAGTTATTTAAGTGATTGCATGTTGTTTTGGCTTGAAATTGATGGGTTTTGAAAGTGAACCATTTATTCTGAGAATTTCTCATAGCTTTTCTTATGAAAATTTCAAAGAAATTCTCATATGTTATATTAAATAGGAGTCTTTTTGCTATATGAAGATGGGGTTCATGTTGGAGTTAAAGTTTAAACAAGAGGATGATTATGATATTGCTAATTTTGCCTGGAAATCAAAATAAGCATATGCGTATTTATATATTTAATAGCATCTATAAATGAATAGTAAAGTGTGATATATTTAAAGTTTCAAATTGAGGATGGAATGCTATTGTGGAAGCTAGAAATTTCTTGAGAGTTACTGAGGATATAACACATCTACCAATTCATATTTTGAGTGAGCAATTAGATGAGCCGATGACCTGAACTTGGTGGCTGAAATTTCATTATCATTTGAAGTGATATATTAATGTGTTTATAGAGGACTACATTTAGGTGTAAGAAGAATAAGCAAATGCAAGTTATAGTTGAGCAATGTATATTGATCTATGTGAATTGAGTGGCTGATAAGATTTATTTTTAAGGCTGAAACTAATTTAGTTGTTTTATTCAATTTTGACTGCTGAAATCTGTAAATAACATATTGGAACAGTGATGGTCAAATAAGGTAAAAATAGGGAAAATGATCTCTTTTGGCCATGAAATTTTGTGGATAGTTTGTACACCTCATAAGCTTTGAAACAAGCCCAAAAAAGCATTAATTGGATGTGTATATTGAAAGATGTGATTTTTTAAAGATTGGATAGGAAAATTGGAAAATCATGTTTACTAAATTAGCAGTAATTATTTTTGTTGGAATTATTACATTATGTCCATGATTTGATAGTGAATGTTATTTTTCCATGGTAAAGGGTTAAAGAAGCTTTAAATAAAGATTAAACCACTTCATTGGGAGTTTCCTAGATTAAATTATGATTTATCAAAGTTTATTGAACATTTAAGGCTAGATTAAGTTGGGATTCTAAGAAGAGTTGGCTATATGACAATTTGTAAATGGTTTTAAGTATTAATATTTCCTTACTTAACCATACATGATAGAATTTGATATACACCCAAGCCCATCAAGGAATTTCTGAAGGAAGAATAAGATAGAGGTATATTGGAAGAAAGCGTAAGAGGCAGTAACTCTATTCTCTTCATGTGATTGTGTATTAATTGTTATGTTTGTTTATGCCATCATGCTGATTGTGTATGAGAGCATGTAAATTGCCTTGCATGAGATTATTTGTCATGACAATGTGAACCAGTTTATTATTCATTTAATATGAATGCGCACCAGCTAGTGATTGGCTAAGTTATTTGTATGATGTATATACATCATTGAGGATATAGTGTTGTAAGGTATTGTTCTTTGTGGCTTGTTTTGCATACTTAATTTATGATTATGCATGATTAACATGAAGAATTTTTTAACTACTAAGAATTCCCCAAATCGCACCCCTTTCTTCCATGACATACAATAAGATTAGGTACTTAGGTAAGGGCATTATGGCTGGTGAAACTTGAAGAATGTTGGAGTTGTAGGAGTTATAAACTATTTTTTGTTTAATATTGTCTATTTATTTAGCCCTTCTTACTTATAATTTTAGAGATATATAAGTAAATACCTATTTTGGCATGTAATTCCCTCCATAAGGAGGATAGCTCTGAGTATAGTAGCCATAAAAGTAAGTGTCATCTACAGTGATAACAAATTGTTATTTATATATAATTGATAGTAGGAGTAGATGCTAATGCATGTTTGAGTAATATTTATAATATGTTTAGAAGCTCAGACAAATGCATGAATTATGCCCTAAGATATTTACATGCCAATTATATACATATTATAATTTTTAAAATGATGAGTAGTTATACCCTTTTTGGGTAAATAGCTATAAGGTTATCAAAAAAATACTTTATAACCAAAAGGATATTGTGAAGTTTCATAGTTAAATATTTTCAAGTTTTTAGAATAAAAACCATCCTTTCTAAACAATGATTAGGGCTTATATGGAAAGCTTGTAAAAGTTTAGCTCTTGGTATTACTAAATGGGACATTCTTAGTTCATAATTCATAAAGTATCTTTATTGGATGTTCCTAAAGTAGGGTGTTACAGTTTATAATACAAAACATATAATAGATCAGATTCATCAAAATTTTATTAGTAAACAATAAGTTTTTCTTAATAAACTACGCTTAAAGGAATAAAGTTATCACTTTTATGCGATTCACTACAAAACTTGCATAGTTTCAAAGAACATCATGTACAATGTACTCAGAGTCCGTCATCTATGTACAAATTGACCAGCTAGTGCATTTGCAAGGTAGACCGTCACAACAAACATTAGAAGGAGAAGAATCACAACTATTTTAGTGACAAAAGAGGGGGAAATCAAGGTGGGTATGCTGGAAGTGGTGGAAGGTGTTCGGATGAGAGCGCAATGAAAGGCTTGATGAGTTTGAAAGCATGAAAATAGGGTTTGAATGGGTCAGTTTTTAAAGGTATTGCTATGACGGTTGTTTTAGAAAAACAATCAAATATAATATATATTGTGGTTGTTTGATGAAAACCCACCATATATATTCTAATTAAAAACCACCATATATATTTTTTTTGCGTATATATGGTATTTCTTTATACAGCGGTGATATATGTCAAGGATGTTTGACACTTCAAATTCCGCATCTTTATATATGGCAGCTGTTTAAAAATCGCAATATATAGTTCTCATATATATGACGTTCTTTTTCAAAATCATAATATATGAAAAGGCGGGGTGTTGATTCAAATCCCGCCTCTCTGTATATGGCGGGGATTCCAATAACTGTGATATATAAGGTGTCATATATACACAAATATGTAGTAGAGAAGTAGATCTAAACAAAGCATGTTCTATGTTTCTGCTGTTGTGCTACTTCATTTCAACCCTTCACCCACTAGCTATAGGTTGTTTTGACTAACACAATCTTATATCAATGTATCTTGTATATATGGTTAGGATATTAATTTCTACACTATGCTTAGGCTGTCCAATTGTAAGATCTATTAGTGATACAACGACATATGAATTTGATCCCTAAATCCCTGAGTCCAGTTCATCAAGCAATAGATGGTTTATATGTGATCTTGACTTGAAGACTAGTTGAAGACACAAGGAACTATATTTCAATTGTTATTGTGGTAGTCAACTAATGTTATAAGGGTCTTTTAAGTGCTTTCATTAAGGTTGAACTCTTTTTTCACTTGTAGCATTCACTGTTAAATAAACTATTGCTCTTACATTTGATAATAGAGATTGATATTTTCAGTTAATTATGTATGCTTAAATCTTGATAAGGGAATATCTTTACATTGAAGGTTTCCTATGTGTTCCTCTTACATGACTGCTACGTTATTCTTTTCGCATGTTTGTATATTGTTCCAAGCAATATTTTGGTAACTTGTATTAATCCTATGCATGTATAGTGAGTCTTTTATTTCTTTCTCTGCTCCTGCTAGGCTATTAATATTTGTTCCAACTTATTTGATGCTCAGAAGCCATTAGCTTCCTAGTTCGCCTTGCTTTACACACTGAAGCAACCAATTCCATAAGGCTGTCTCTTTTGCTCTGTATGACAGTTTTATACAGCAGCCATGTCACAAATTGTTGATAGGGATGCTCTTTGTTCTTATTCACTTGGTATATTCCTTCCTGTCATATGTTGTTTCCATGTGTTGTTGACTATGCCAATCACTACTATGGTACTCCCTCTGGTCCTATATATAAGCAACTTATATTGCAATTACACAAAATGAACATGTAGTTAAGATTAGTTAAAAGTCATGATTGTGGCAAAAATGTCATATTCTTTCCAACTATACCCCTATTTATGAAATACTATAAGAGAGAATATGTAATTAATGATTATATGAGAGAGAATGTGTTAAAAATGATTATATGAGAGAGAATATATGAATACATTTTATTTTATTAAAAACACCAACTTTTTTATAATGTAAAAACACCACAATTTCTAGATTTGCATTTGCATTTGGCAAATTAAATTATCTTCATCCTTGTCAAATTTCACACAGTACTTACTTGTAGGAAATAATTTTAGATTTGGGAAATCTTCTCCCCAAAATTCAATTGAAAATATGGTGGGTGAAATTTCTCCTCCTAAAGCCTTACCTTCATTATCACATACGTCTCAAAACAAGTCAACAACCGATCTCTCTTCCCTCTATATTCTACTTAAAGAAAACATGGCAGTAGTGAAATGCAATGGGTATCAATGTAGACTTCAATACTAAAATCACTTGCTTAGAATTGGAAGACATTCAAGAACCATCTACATACAACAATTGCAGTTTAGAAAATGTAGTCCTTTCTTGCATAGATGAGGCCATAAAGAACACATCTCCAATTGACTTAAATGAACCCTTAGGGGTTGATGTTGAAGAAGACCAATATGAAAGCGCTCAATCTCTATATATAAATGAAGGTAAAAAAATTTTCTTGACACATTATCTTGTTTTTTATTTTCTCCTAACCCATTACTTTATTTTCAATTTTCTCCTAAACCATTTCTTTATTGTTGTTTTTGTAAATGATTATTCTAGCAATCTACTTGCTTTTGTTTTTACAAAATGATGTAGGATGTGAAGAAGGTGAAGCATCTGTATAAGAAGAACTAGAAGAAGATGACCCACCAAGTGAAGAAGATGAAGAGGTATCATTACATAGAGAACCAAGTGTTAGAAGACATGGCTTTATAACAAATGAACAAATGAGGCCAATGTCTCATATGTTATTACACTCAACTCATGAAGGAAAGCTAGAACGTAGGACATTAGTCAGAGCAACTTCATTATATAATGTTCATACAGCCACCATTCATCACATTTGGAAGCATGTTAAGGAGAATGGGGATGGTTCTCACAGAAGGACCAAAAATTGTGGCTGTAAAGGTGTTCAATTGGATATTGAAAGAGTGTGAGGAATTCCATTAAAGGAGTGGCAAAAGCTTCAATCATTAGCTTCTACTCTTGACAATAACATGACATCACTGATAAGGTTAGTTAAAGGTAGATTTATTCAATGTTGTTCTAATGCAATCAAGCCATATTTGAAAGAGGAGAACAATGCCCAACTTAAATTTTTCTTATCAATGTTGAAGAGAGTAGCATCCCTCATGAGCCAAAATTTAAATCCATGCATAATGTAATTCACATTGATGATAAGTAGTTTTATCTTACAAAAAGATCTATGAATTGTTACTTACTTCCAGACAAAATTGAGCCACATCGTATGTGCAAAAGTAAAAACTTTATTGAGAAGATCTCGTTCTTGGTTTTTGTGGCTAGACCTAGTTTTGATGGTGGAGGGAAAGAAATATTCTCAGGAAAGATTGGTGTATTTCCTCTAGTTTATGAACAAAAAGCTAGAAGGACAAGTGCTAATAGAGTTGTAGGTACATTAGAAAAGAAACCAATTACTTTTGTTAACAAAGAGATATGCAAGAAATGGTTAATTGACAAGGTTTTAACAACCATTAAAGAAAAATGGCCAATGAAAGATTTAGGCAGGACACTTTTCATACAATAAGATAATGTAAGGAGTCATGTTCTTATAGATGATGAAGATTTTGGTCGACCTATTAGTGAGGTGGGTTTGATATATGTTTGACTTGTCAACCTCCAAATTCTCTTGATTTGAATGTGTTGAATCTCAGCTTCTGATTGGATTGGCATGTTGCCTTATGGGCTATCAAGATGTGATTGCACCAAATAATGTAGTATAGGGCACAACCAATCATTCTTCTTGAGGAGTGCTTTATTGGTAAAATCCTAGATTAAGCTAGTTTTCAACAAAAACATGATGATTTGGGTGAGAAAAATGGGGGGGGGTTTTCAAATGACCTATAGGTGCTGCAATAAATGTAAAAATGCAGAAAAATAAATGTTTTTGGTATTTTCAAAATATGAAGGAATGTTTTGGATAAAAGGGAAATATGGTGATATAGTCTATTGATGATGAAGACTCAACTATCATTGCTCTTAAAAGATAATTGAGAGTTTTCAAAATCTCTAAGTCCAAAGAAAAACGCGAAGCAATCACTTGGGTTCAATGTCTTAATTGATGAAAAATATCAGTTTAATCAAAGTTAATTAACATCTCTTAGGTATATGTTGAAAACCACTTAGAGTGCAAATGGATGGATGATGCAATATCCTCATATAAATCAATAATCTAATAATGAAAGCATATAGACCAATCATCACTAATCACTGACAAATTAACTGAACACAAAGTTTCAATTGCTATACCTATGTAAATGATTCGATGTCAATAATATCCAAACTAAATGCATTACAAAAGTCTAAACTCAGAATTTACAATCATAAATCAAGTCTCACAAAATGGAGAAATCCCTATATTTAGGAAACTTTAACACAAAGTGAAATACAAGCTTAGACTGAAAAACTCCCTTATGAAACTCCTTGAGCTCAAGCCTTGTCTTCAATCAGTAAGAGGCTAAGGAATTAGCCTCTCATGTCTTCAAATTGCACATAATCGCTCCAACTATAAAAATTTATGAATGATGCTAAAACTAGGTTGGAAAGATATATAAGAAGGTGATAGGGATGACTTAAATAGTCTGAAATGGTAGAAAATGATGGAGGAATGAGGGAAAATGACGATTTTGGGTATGGACGCAAGGGGGAGTTGAGAGAGAGTGATGGTGGCTACTCTACTGTAAATTTGTAGAATGGGGACGTCCTAATTCGTGGTAGCTGATCTCCCTTAAGTATGAGATATAAAAACCCTAGTCCAAAACACAACTTCACTTTGGGCGTTCAGGTCGTGACCTCAAAAGTATCATGTTGCGACCTAGGGAGACAAAGAGCACTTCAATCTTGGCTTAGCTCTAAAATGCATAGCTCCACTTAAGGGTATCCAGGTGGCGACCTCAATAATCCAAGTCACGACTTGGGGAGGCAGAACACTCCAATTTATGCTTTGGCCTTTAAAGTTGGTGGCGCCATCAATACTCCGCCTTCGGTCCTAAGTTCTTCTCCAATTGCCTAAAAATCACAACAAAGAGTTTTGTAAAGACCAACTAAGCAATTACAAGTAAGGAGAGGAAATTGACCCATTTTTACCTCTAAAACAACAAAATGTGATACATGAATCCATGTAATCAAAAAGCTATAAATGCATGCATAATGGAGGAAAAAGTGTTGCAATCTATTATAAAACACTTAGAAAACCATGTAAAGGTAAGGTTCTATTAGCTTATTTAGAGCTATTCAATCTTTGCAAGAAAAAGAAGCTGCAAACTCAATAGATATTCTTATTGAGGTAGTGGAGAAATCATTTAAAGCTTTTTCAACCAAAAATTCAAACAAAATTTTCTTACCACTTCAAGCTAATATGATTGAGATAATGAAGTCAAAGGAATCAAACAATTACAAACTACCTCATTTAAAGAAAGATGTAGTGTATAGAGATAGATTGCCATATCAAATTGGATGTGATGTTTCATTGGTTAAAGAAGTGTTCAATTATTTACAAGTTATTTACTAGATGCTGAATAAATTATATTAGAAAATCGTTGTAAGAGAAATATGGATATACTAGTTGGTGTATGAATGACCTTTATTTGTCTCTGTGTGAGAACCTTTATGATGGTAATCTTTCTTTTGTAACTGAAAATTGCTAATGTACATCTGTTTGTATATGAGTATCTTTATGATAGAATATTTATACTTCAACTGAGTTTACAAATTAAAGTTTGCTAATTCAACTAATTTGTACTATAAACACTAGAACTTCAAATGTAATTTTACTTGGGGGAAAAAGATAGCCAAGAAAGCCATTAAATTTCATTTCAAGGGGAAAAAATAAAAGAAATATAATGCAACAACTTCATAGTGTAGCACATAACAATATTTCATTTCCCAGTAGAGTATGATACTCGTAGTCTTGCACCATTATATTCCGAAAGACTAATTAAAGGTTCAAAAAGTTGACCCTTTCAATGCAACTATATTAGCATAAGTCAAAATATATATTTAGAAGTAGGTGAAGATTTCAAACCACAAAAAGGCAAGCAAAGTACAAAACACTATAGTATCATCTTCCAACAATAACTACAATTAAGGATAATTACTAAAATAAATCCTCAGCAAAGTCAAAAAACTCCTTGTTCAACAAAACACTTTTAAATCCAAAATCAGGTCCTTCCTCTGGGTATTCATTAAGGTTGATGAGCACCTTATTTTTGTTGGCACTTGAGAAGACATGACGAGGATCATTCTGTGATCAATTTTGTTTCCAATGAACTCTTCTTTCCTCACAGTTCTAATTTTTTCATTGTTAGTGTTTGGCTATGCATCCTTCTCCTAAGAATCACCCATAATAGTATCGAATATGTGTTCTTACAAATCAAGTTGTTTCATGGCTTCATCTAGCAACTTGTTCAAATCGAAGAGTAGCTTTCATCTGGACTTATTTCTTTTTGTGGAAACGGCTTATTTCTTCTTTATCATTCGAATGGCCAACATTTTCAAATGAATCTTCCACAATGAGATTGGAGCCCCTATCATTATCCATGGAGTCCTTAGCGACGAATTCTAAGTAAGAGACATCACCCATCCTTTCGTTTTCTAGGTAGTGAAAACTAGTTTACCAAACATAATTTGTTTGCTTTATTTGTTTTCCCAATGTTATGCTACTTCATTCACCAAGTGAACTAGAATGACTTCTCTCTCTGCCCCTACCCAAATATAATTCTCGATGAGTGTGACAAATAATTATAAATATATGTATTTATTAGGAGTGAAACAAGAAAAATCAGTTTAAATTTTCAGACACAAACTGAAAATTGCTTATAAAGGGGACCAATGTAATATCCCAATTTGTGGAAACCACATTAAAATCATAATAAGAGCGTGATTTTA
>JBAGKO010000010.1:17367006-17383230 GCA_037177275.1 Acacia concinna
TCAGAATCCTAATCACCTTCTTCTTCTCTCTTCTATCATTCTTTCTTCTATCTTAATTTCTGGGAAATATCCTAACAGTAACTGACTCAATGAAGGGAGAAAAGGAAATGTTATACTCCTCTTGTCCTTAATAGAAGACATATTTACCTGATTTGATTAAATTTAAGAAGTTAGTTGAGTTGGTTAATATGATATGTATTTTCTAAAACACCTTAGTTATCTTCCTTAATCCTTTCGTTCCCCCCTCCTTAATTATTATTGAGAGAGCATCAATAGGAGTAAATTGGGAAAAGATTAACAAATATGAAAACTATGCATTAAATTTAGGTCTAAAATCAACTTCCAAGTATGTCGTATAGTAATGACTGGAGGGAGTATTTGTCTTTTGCATGGATATCAATAAGGCAGTGCGGTACTATAAGTATGGTGTGGTAGTGATGGAAAGTGTTGTTGCTATCATCATTGTTAGCAATTGAGACATGAAGTTGCATTATTTTTCATTTGCATGGATAACAGTAGGACTGCTGTGCTGTTAGCATGGTAAGGTTGTGGTGGAAATGTGTATTAGCCTGATATTGAGTTGTTTTTCCATTTTCTTTGTTTTTATTTTTTTGAAATTGTTCAGCCATTGTGGGATAGGAACTCGCATTATTGGTTAAAATATTGTGCTGTGACAAGTTTTGAAGATCCTGATGTTTTAGCATGTTAATCAATCTTTTATGTAGAATAATTATTATGATTCGAAGGATGTTGATGGATCATGAACAGAAGGCATGACTTTTTTCCCTTGAAAATACTTGAAGGTGCAGGTTAGGGATGTGATGCTTGTCAACGAAGGAGATCATATGTGATTTTTTTTTTTTCAAATGACAAAAGTTATATTATTTTCTTTGTCGAGTTACTATTTATCTCGACTTCAAGGTTTATTCCTCCTTTTAAATCAAGTCCTACTCTCCTTTATTTTCAATTTCCTTACCCAGTGTGATTTAAAAGCCATTGTGAAGCATTTGCTTAACAACCTGACCTATTAAGTTAAACCATTATTCACGTATCATTTTTCAGAATATGTGGACTAGTATATAATCTTGCTGTCCTTAGTTTTCTCAATTGAATGGTGCTGGTGTGTTGTAGCACAAGGGTGCGCCATTGTAGTGAATTTGTAATGTCTTCAAATTTCAATCATCCTGGGTCTTTGAACGAGTGTTAGAGTCTTTGATATCAAAAGCTACACAAAGCTAAAGGACAATTGAACAAGTTTAAGATGCAGGGCGTTATTCAAAATGGAAGTGCTTAATTTGCTATTTAGCCATATAATTCACTATAAATTTTTCATCGCAGTTTTGCTAGAATGATCATCACGATCATCATCTCATGAAACTGATACCACCTGCTGTGAGAACAGCAAATATCCAGGAACCCTGCTTATAATTTTTTTTTTTTTGCCTGAAAACAATCTAGTTGTTATGGGAAGTTCAATCTGTTGACTAATTTTGCAACCACTTAAATTTCACAATATGCTAAATGGAAATGGGTAGTTTCTAAAGCTTTAGGATATGAGAATAACAGGCTGTGTATGTGAGTGAGCAAGTGGCCCCCGGGGAGGACTTCAATTTCGAATTTTGTATAGCGCACTGTATATTCAATATGGTTCTGCGTCTTTTTTCTGGTATAAATGGTTCATTCTCGAAAAACTGAAGTTGAACTTCTTTTACTTTTTTCCTTTTAAGAGAGGAAGGTGAGATAAAAGGGGAGAAAATTGTCTGGGTGAAGGAGTTGTCATAGCAGATTATCACCCGTGAATCAGTTTTTTAGAAGCAGTTATAATTAACAGGTATCAATGCAAGATATAAAATATATAGCAAGTCACACTTGAGTCATCAACAATGTGGCTTACCTCAACCTTTGTTCAATGCACAAAAACTTGTCCAGCGGGCTTTACATACTATCTTAATCATTGTTGTATCTTATTATGTTCTCATTCTTTTTTGAGGTTCACATTATCATTTTACTGCTTTAGGTGTGTAATCGCGGAACTTTTCCTTGAGGGACAACCCCTATTTGAACTGTCTCAACTTCTTGCTTATCGCAGAGGACACTATGATCCTAGCCAACATCTTGAGAAGGTATACTCTACATCTGAGTACATTTGTTTGTGTGCGTCTATTATCCCACTACAATCACACATAGGGGGAAAACCCACTGATTATGTGCACAATATTGCATGTCCTATGATTTCAGATATCAGATCCTGGAGTCCGTAAAATGATATTGCACATGATACAACTAGAACCAGAGTCACGGTTTTCTGCTGAAAGTTACCTGAAGGAATTTGCAGTTGTGTTCCCAACCTATTTCTCACCATTTTTGCATGATTTTTTCTGCTGCTGGAATCCTCTTCATTCAGATATGAAGGTACATGACTATACTGAAATATTTCATTCCTTTACGATTTGATGTGCCCCCTAACTTGTGACCTATACATAGGTTGTATTAGCTCAAAGAGCTTTCCAGGAGATACTAAAACAAATGATCAACAGTAAATCATATGAAGAGGTGGCTGCTACTTCTGGTGAGCTTTTGGGAGAGGCTGTTGGTAAAGAAAATGTCAATTTTATGAAGGACTCCCTGATAAAGAGAGATGAGAAGGGAAACGGGTTAATTTCTGATCACTATGAACGCCTATTGAAGGGTGCTAAGGATTATGGTCATCTATCTGGTCGCCAGCATGTGGTAGGAAATGCCCCCAATCCCATCCTTCTTGAGAATCTTAAAAATTTGCAATCTTCTGGTGAGCTCCTTCAAACTATCTCCAATGCATTCCGAGGAAATGACCATCCCTTTCTAAAGAACATTACAATGAATGATTTGAATTCATTGATGTCTGATTATGATAGTCAATCAGATACTTTTGGGACGCCTTTTTTACCACTACCAAAGGATAGTTTGAGATGTGAAGGCATGGTTTTGTTTACTTCTTTGCTATGCTCCTGTGTTCGCAATATCAAGTTGCCTCACTTGAGGAGGGCAGCTGTGCTCTTGTTGAAGGCTTCTGCATTATATACTGATGATGAAGATCGTCTGCAACATGTTGTCCCATATGTTATGTCAATGGTTGTTGATCCTTCAGCAATTGTGCGTTGTGCTGCTTTGGAGACTTTGTCTGATATTCTGCCCCTTGTCCGGCATGTTCCAACCTGTGATGCGCAGATATTTCCTGTATACATACTGTCAATGCTTTCTATGGTTCCTGATGATCCAGAGGAAAGTGTGAGGATATGTTATGCCAGTAATATAGCTAAGCTGGCACTTACTGCTTATGGATTCTTGATACTCACAACAAGTTCGAGTGAGGCGGGTGTACTTGATGAATTGAGTTCACAACAAAAGTCATTGATATCATTTAGTGAGACTAGTGGAAGATTGCAGAGGGTAAATGGCGATGTTCAACTTTTGCAGCTTAGGAAATTAACTGCAGAGATTGTCCAAGAACTCGTCATGGGTCCGAAGCAAACACCAAATATTAGAAGAGCACTCCTTCAGGACATTGGGAAGTTGTGTTATTTCTTTGGTCAGAGGCATAGTAATGACTTTCTGTTACCCATTCTCCCTGCTTTCCTTAATGATCGGGATGAACAACTACGGTCTGTGTTCTATGAGAAGATTGTATATGTCTGCTTTTTTGTGGGTGAAAGAAGCGTAGAAGAGTATCTTTTACCTTACATTGAGCAGGCTTTAAGTGACACAACAGAGGCTGTTATTGTCAGGGCCTTAGATTGTTTGACCATTCTTTGCAAAAGTGGTTTCTTCAGGAAGAGGATTCTGCTTGAAATGATAGAGCGTGCATTTCCTTTACTATGTTATCCTAGTGAATGGGTGCGTAGATCGGTGGTCTCATTTATTTCTGCTAGCAGCGAGAGCTTGGGTGCAGTAGATTCTTATGTTTATCTTGCCCCTGTTATACAACCCTTCCTCCGCAGACAACCTGTATCTCTAGCTTCTGCAACTGCCCTTTTTTCTTGTTTAAAGCCTCCTGTCTCAAGACAGGTTTTTGATGAAGTATTGGAGAACTCCAGGAGTTCAGACATGTTAGAAAGACAAAGAAAGATATGGTATTGTTCATCATCACAATCTAAACTTTGGGAAATGGATTTACTGCGAAAAGGAATAGATGAGTTGGACTCATTGAAGAGCTGGCCTGACAAGCAACAAGGTCATGGGGGTCAGCAATCTATTGGCACTAGCTTCCAACAGCCAGGGCTAACTGATTGTGATGAGGCGGACACAAAATTGAGAAATATGGGTGCCTTTATGCATAATGATTGCAGTATGATAGGACATCGTGATCCCCAATGCTTGGAGAAGTTACAGTTCTCTGGATTGATGTCACCTCAGGTTAGTTCTAGTTGTTTGCCATATGAGAAGTCATCAAATGGCATACCTTTGTATTCGTTCAGTGTGGATAGGCGGGCAATGGGAATTCCTCCTGCAGCATCTGATTCTCCACTACAGATGAATTCTCTAGGTATCAGTTCATCCACCATGCCTTGGGTTAGTCCAGTTAGCAAGTCCTTTAATTTGGCTAGTTCAGTTCCCACTCCAAAGTTTGTTTCAGGTTCTTTTAGCATCGGTGGTGGATCTAAACAGTTCTATCGAGTGGTGCATGAACCAGATGGTAGGGAAAATGAGACGGCCTATATTAATAGCAAAACACAAGATGTAGGATTATCGGCCGATAGCAAAGGTAGTTCAATCTCACTTGAAGATGCAACCAACCAAACTGGTGCATCAGGATTTCCATCGTTTCCTCGAACATCCATTCCTGATTCTGGTTGGAGGCCCCATGGGGTTTTGATTGCACACCTCCAAGAGCACCGTTCATCTGTGAATGACATAGCAATTTCTACTGATCACAGCTTCTTTGTGAGCACTTCTGATGACTCTACAGTCAAGATATGGGATTCTAGGAAGCTAGAAAAAGATATTTCATTCAGGTCAAGGCTAACTTACCATTTGGATGGAAGCCGAGCACTGTGTGCAACAATGCTTCGGGGTTCTGCACAAGTTGTAGTTGGAGCGTGTGATGGATTAATTCATATGTTTTCTGTTGATCATATATCTAGGGGTCTTGGAAATGCAGTTGAGAAGTATTCTGGTGTTGCTGACATCACAAAGAAGGATGTAAAGGAAGGTGCTATCCTCAACCTATTGAACTACCCTGTGGATGCTTATACCATCATGTTTAGCACTCAGAACTGTGGTATTCATCTATGGGATACTAGGTCAAGTTCCAGTTCATGGACTCGAAAAATTAATCCTGAGCAGGGCTATATTCCTTCTCTGGTAGTAGGGCCTTGTGGTAATTGGTTTGTTTCAGGTTCATCCAGGGGCGTGCTTACTCTTTGGGATCTGAGATTTCTGATACCTGTGAACTCTTGGCAGTATTCCCTCGCTTGCCCTATAGAAAAGATGTGCCTCTTCCTTCCTCCTCCAAATGCCTCTCTATCTTCAACTGTGAGGCCACTTGTTTATGTTGCTGCAGGTAGCAATGAAGTTTCTCTTTGGAATGCAGAGAATGGTAGCTGCTACCAGGTACGTCGCTATTGTTTTGTGGTTGCTTTAAGATTGTAAAAGCAGTGTGCTGTAGGACAAATCCAGATCAAACAGATGTATAACTGCAATATTCTAACTTCTTTTTATTGAGAGAATAGATAACTTTGTATTGAAGTCTACCTCTATTTTAATTGCATGATTACTCCAGAGTATTGTGAAATAATTTATGGCGACTCAATTTAATATTGCTGGGAAGGTGCACCAGTATTCTGAATGCTTTTCATTAATATTCTGATTTCTGACTTGTAACAATTATAATTTCTTCCTCCAGGTATTGAAAGTGACAAATTACGACAGTGATACAGAAAAGTCTGAACTACCATGGGCCTTGGCTAGACCTTCTAACAAGGGAATTGCTAAACCAGATCTGAGGCGAAATGTCAACCCCAAGCATAGAGTTGATGAGCTAAATGAACCTCCACCCCGTCTTCCTGGTATTCGTTCATTTCTTCCCTTGCCAGGGGGTGATTTATTGACTGGGGGTACTGACTTGAAGATACGTCGATGGGATCACTACAGGTTTTATGTTGAACTTCAATTTTCCTTCTTGTCTTGCTTCTGTTGTGATGATGACCTGACTGCTTATATTTATGTATTCTGGTGCAGTCCTGACAAAAGTTACTGTATATGTGGACCTGTCTTGAAAGGAGTGGGGAATGATGATTTGTATGAAACAAAATCTAGTTTTGGCGTGCAAGTTGTACAGGTAATTCATGTTTTCACACAATTTTGCATTCCAGCATTTTAGTTGTGCGGTTTTTTTTTTCCCTTGCTTTCATGGCAGCATGAGTGGGTTATATTCGCATTCAGCAAGGGTACAGTGGATGCATTTTAGGTTCCTAAGGTTGAATCAAAATACAAATTTGGTTAGCTTAACTGTAGTAGACTTGAGACGTCACTGCAAAACTTACATGTATGATGGGTTAGCAGGAATCTCAAACATTCTCCAGGCATATTCACGAAATTCCATGATTTGTAATGGCCAAATCAGACACTATCTTGTTGGTTTTTTTTTTCTTATAACTATTTGCCCCTTCTAAAATCTGTCTGTTTTGATCAGGATCCCTTTTTGTCTATTGAGGTTGTTTGTATCTTCTTATAATTTAGAATAGGGTTAAGGTGCTTAAATAGCCATCAACTTTTGTCAAAAGTGCAAAAATAACTGTAAACTATTTTTTGGAGTAAAAGGAACCATGAAGTTTTAAAAAAACTGTAAAACCGTTAAGTTACTGTAGTGACGTTAATTTTTTATAAGGGTTTTCTATAGTGAATTAACGGTTTGCTACAGTAACTTAACGGTTTTGCACTATTTTCAGAAGTTTATAATTACTTTTACTCTAAAAAATAGTTCAGGTTTATTTTTGCACTTTTGAGAAAAGTTGATGGCTATACTTAACCCTTTAAAATATAAGCATCTGAGATTTTTCTTGCTACACAAAAGCAGCTGCAATTGAACTTTTCATTCTTTTAAACAGGAGATAAAGAGACGTTCCCTTTCAAATAAGTTGACAGCAAAGGCAGTTGTTACGGCTGCTGCCACTGATCCTGCAGGTTGCCACCGTGATTCTATCCTTTCTTTGGCTTCTGTTAAGCTAAACCAGAGACTCTTGATCTCAAGCAGCAGAGACGGGGCTATCAAGGTCTGGAAATAGCTAAATTCAATTTGGGAAGGTTGTACATAGGCATTGTAAATTCTAGTGGTAAAAAATGTACATGTTATAGGAGCTAACCCTTAGCTGGATGTTCAAGCTGCTCTTCATATTATCTTGGCTATCAAAAGTCCCTTGATCTGTACAGAAGGTATTTTTACAGGGGCGTTGAATTTTTGTGGGCATGTTGCCTCCTGTCTTTGCGCCTTTTCTTTTCTTTTGGCATCCACCATTACCATTGTAATGCTAATAATGATGATGATGATGATAATTAAGTCTAGTTTCATTCACTTGTCATGCAAACCATTAGCGTTTTAGAAGAGCATATTGAATGTCTGAAACAGAGCAGTTCCAATTGTCAGATATCACAAGAGATCTGAATTTGAATTGTGTCCAATAATTGAAATATCTAGCTACGTGTTAATTTTTTAATTTTTTGGGAGAAGGGGTCCCGTGAAGGGATCAATCATGCGATTTCTTTTTATCCCAAAAAATATTGTGTCAAAGGGCATAGACCTGATTATTGGCTTCTCTAGGAAGGCTTCCCCTAACTTTGTTTAGGTGCGTGACTGACAGAGGCAATGACAGCTGGAAGTTTTGATGCAGATAGAGTAATCCATTTTTGATGTTGAAGTTTCTGGCCAAGAAAATAAAAAAATTAAAGAATTTGATGTTGAAGTTCCAACTTTTTGGATTTATGCGGTCACGGACCCCTTATGTTAGTTGTCTCTTTCTTAGGCCTTCCAACCAAAAACGCTCAATTGTGTTTTTGCTTCCTAGAATTTGGAACAAATTTATAATATTATCTATAACTACCGCACGTGTTATTTCTTAATATGATTAAAAATTGTTGTTTAGTTTCTTGGAATCATTCAAACAGTGAAAATAATTATTACCAGTGATTATTCAAAAAAAGAATTATTATTTTGAAATGTGAGACATTGTACGATCAATGACTGAGACCAGATTCTGTTTAACGTTAAAACTACAGTTATTCCTTACACTTGAATTCTAGTCAATTAACTCAAAAATTACTGACTTCGACTCACTATCCTCAATCCCAAAACTCGAAGATTTTTATCACATTATTTTGGTTGCAAAAATATTTTATTTCTATGCATAGATTTTGATTTATAACTATTAAATAGTTATACAACAAATTTTCAAGCAAAACTATCGAAACGATATAAAGATTAGTGGTATCCAATGATACACCAGCAGTTTGCCAAAAAAACAAAAGCTGGGTGCTTTTTGAGACAAGAGTAGACAAATAGGAGAGGGGATTGATTACCCAAAATCAAAACACTACTACTGTGCTTTTCTATGTTGTGAATTTTGGAATTTATGAATATACTTCTTCCTATTTATAACGTCCTTTTATAGTTTATAAAAGAGATCTTATAATTAAGATTACGAGGGAGTCATGAAAGGTTTCACAGCAAAACAATTTCAAAAATATATTAGTAGTACACTATCTGTTATGTACCTTCATTGACGTCTTCGTCTCTACTTGCCTACATAAAATTTTTTAGCAAAGTACTTTCTGACTCTCTGTCCTAATACAAGCTTATTGTATTACTCTAAGTTATGGCCTCTGCCCAGTCCTCCATAAGATCCCACATGACTTCTCACTTCTCAGACTGACCCATTTAGGTTAACTTTATAACTGAGAATCCATATGAGCCATTGAAGGTGCCCATTTAACTCCAATCAAGTCATCACAAGAAGGGAATCTCATCATATTATCATGAACATCCAATGGTTGAACAGTTATGATGGAACAAAGCTGGTCGTTAATATATATTTTATACAAAGCAGAGGATCACGGCCCCAACCCAACTAAACAAGGCCTAAGAGTATCCCCCACAAGAATATTTTCACGATCACACACAAACAGAAAGAAAGAGGGTCACTCACGGGCTGAAAACCAAACAATAACAACAACAGAAAAGTTGCCAAAGTTTTTTGAAGAGACAAGCCTTTTTTTATTATGTAAAAAGTGCAACCTGTCTTTGTGGTTTAGATTCTTTATCTCTCTCTCTCTCTCTCTCTCTAATGGATGCACCCGTGAAGAGTACTGACCTTGTCACTGATTTTATGGTTTACCCTCAAGTACCAACTAACCCGTGTATATAAAAACCATGTCTCAGGCCAAACACTATTATCAGTTTATCATCACCCGGTTTCTAAGCAACATCATCTTCTTCCTCACATTCCCTCCTTGAGAATGTCAAATCTGCATTATGTTTTCAATTTTGTGCTGCTTCTTGTTCTTCTTCTGATGCAAAATCCAACTACAACGTTGTGCCATACAAAGGGATTGCGACCAAGGCATTCTACCGTGACATCATCGACGACCAACATGACCAGAATCCAATTCTCAGAACAGCAATTCTTGAAATGGATCAAGTTCGTTGGTGGTCTCAGACACTCTGTTTTTGGGATAGCCAAAAACAAGCTTTTTCCTTCTTACACTCTGCATGTCTCCAAGAAGCCTTCTTCTGGACAATTCAAGACAATTCAAGGCGCAATCGATTCTCTTCCATTCCTAAATCTTGTGAGGGTCGTCATAAAGGTTAACGCAGGGGTTTACACGTCAGTACTAATCCTGCATTCTCTGTTTTCCTTCTGTTTCCCATTCTAGAAAAGAAAGAAAGTTCATTCCTTTTTTTCATTTATTTCAGGGAGAAAGTGAATATTCCTCCTATGAAATCCTTTATAACCATACAAGGAGCAGGGGCGGACAAAACCATAGTTCAATGGGGAGACACAGCTCAAACAAAAGGGCCAGACGGGAAGTCACTGGGAACCTTTGGATCAGCAACATTTGCTGTGAATGCACCTTATTTCATCGCCAAGAACATCACATTCAAAGTACTAAAACAACACCCTATTTCCCCTGTATCAAATCTCAACCCATATAATCTTCCTCTGTTTCTCATAATTGTAACCTTGTGAATGCAGAACACAGCCCCAATTCCAGCACCAGGAGCAGTGGGAAAGCAAGGCGTGGCATTGAGAATATCAGCAGACACAGCAACATTCCTAGGATGTAAATTCTTAGGAGCACAAGACACATTATATGATCATGTGGGAAGACATTACTATAAAGACTGCTATATCGAAGGCTCAGTAGATTTCATATTCGGTGATGCCCTTTCTCTGTTTGAGGTGAGTTAAGAATATATAAGTTCTTTGTTGGTTATGCTGGAGGTGTTGTAGCACAAATGATTCGAAGATGTTGTTGTGTTTGTGAAACAGAGGTGTCACGTGCATGCAATAGCGCGGAACGTAGGTGCTGTAACAGCACAGGGAAGGAACAGTATATTGGAGGACACAGGGTTTTCATTTGTGCACTGTAAAGTCACGGGCTCTGGGGCACTGTACCTAGGTAGGGCATGGGGTCCCTTCTCTCGCGTGGTTTTTGCTTACACCAATATGGACAACATCATTATTCCCAAAGGCTGGTACAACTGGGGTGACCCTAACCGGGAAATGTATGTTCTTTTCCTTTCCCTTTCCCTTTATCTTTCACCTTTTAAAATGATAAAGAACATACACTCAATTTGAAGAGAGAATCAGAGAGGAAGAAGGGGATTTAGGCTGTGACTTTGGATACTTCAAAGTTTGAAACTTTCTCTGGAGATAAAGAGAAATAGGTTAGGGTATAGAGTCATATGTTTTATTATCTAGCTTTCTATTTGTTTTTATCTGCTTTGTACGACAAACAAGTATTGAGTTTGTGCTTTGTGGGTTTCTCACAATTTATAAATAATACGAACGAGTATGAACTTTATATGGATGATTAATTCATTATTAAATTTCTCCCATTTACAGTCTAATATCACCAAATTACCGGTCATTTCATGAAATTGAGTGATCTAAATCTTGTCACAAAATGACGTGTACTGCAACCTAGATTGGCAATCTAAAAAAGGAAAAAATATATCACGGAATGTTTGACAAACAGATAAAGCTGTGAGCAAGAGGGGTTTGAGAAGAGACTTAGCCACCTAATCCCATTAATTAAATTAGTTAATTGGTATAATTAGATGTTAGGTAAGGCAAGTGGATGAGTTTTGTCTGATTGTAATGTTTTGTTGTGAGTGAACAGGACCGTGTTCTATGGACAATACAAATGCACAGGACCAGGAGCCAAGTATGCAGGCAGAGTATCTTGGGCAAGAGAGCTCACCGATGAGGAAGCTAAGCCTTTTATTTCACTTACCTTCATTGATGGCTTTGAATGGATCAAATTGTAGAACTTCATCACACACTTAATCTTTTTTTAAAAAAAATATTATTGCGTTTATCTGCAGAGTTTGATTCTTCTTGTGTGATTATTTTTTTTCCCATGTACAAATAAATATAAATATATCACAATTTGATTGTGGCTTTCAGAGTTCCCAATCTCTGCTTCATTATTATATCAAAATCAACTACTGTCCCTTGAACTACTTCGATCTCGGAAGCCAGATCTCTGTATTGTGATTCATGATCGGTTTAGGATTTCCCCCCACGTTTAATCGCATAATTTTCCAACCTTTAATTCAAAATGTCTCCCTTTTAGAACGTAAATTTACAGAGAGAAATGAATAGACAAGGTAATTTTTTCTGTTTGGCCTGACTATTAACAATATGCATGAATGAGGGATTCAAATGATACAAAAACAGAGCATAATTAAGTAACTTCACGGACTTTGATTCAAATATACCATGTGAGTTGGTTCATTTAACCGTCCAGTTTCTATTAGCAACTGCTTAAATAAAAAAGGATGCATGATTAACTGTTTATTTGGAGTTGCTTATCATAAAAACGTTTAGCTGCGGGATAAAACTCATCATATATACTTACATGATATATTATAAATTATGATTGAAAATATGCTTTTAACTATTTCAATCCTTAGTCTAAATAGTCTAACTATTGTCCTGTCCTCACAATCTAAAACAATAATATGGACTCGTGAGCCTCGTTTGGATGCAAAAGTAGATCATGTTTTTGGAATATGGACTTGAAAGTTGTATACATTGGGCCCATACCCCCCACCATCCTATTGACCAACACAGAGGGCTTCCCATAATGAAATAACTAATAAGCATGATCTCATTTCTGATACGTCACTCTCAAGTTGAGGTCCCTCTTCTTTGTTCAGCACCTGCCCTTCTACACATTACACTATTATTTAATGAATGTCTACAAACTTCTTTAACTGTTTGTCAACTAAGAAGCTCTTGTTTTTTCCTTTGGAATTTTCTCCTAATTCCAATTATTTCCCTTCCTTTTGATTCAGCGTCTTTATCAGTGAAAAACAGTTCATAAACACCAAAGCCATTGTTGGCCTCCTGAATTGATACTTATTACAAGCCTATTGCCATTGCTGATAGTGTGATAGTGACAGTCTAGCCTCGCTCCCTATAAAATGTTGCTATCCTTTTGTTCTCCTTTTATATGTTTGACAAGTTCACGACCAAATTGTTGATGGCAATGCCATGCACCTCCCATCCTTGTACTAATTAGTAATTGCTCCTTCAACTTCATTCTGCTTGCCTGCACAAGGTGCTTGGTTGTTAGATTCAAGCCATGCGCCAAACACAGTGACACTCTATCATGACTTAACAGCCTCTAGATGATAATAGCTGAAAATTAAAACTTGTTTAGATTGATGTTGGCAAAAATAATTCATTTGACTTTTGTAAGTTGAATTAAAGATTAAAATCAATTTGTGTTGACTTTTATGAAAAAAAATCAGTTTGACATAAACTTATATGAATTATATATTAAAAAATTAGTTTCGTGAGGTGCAATTATAAAGAAACAGTCAAAAAGAATTATTTCAACTTTTAAGTTACTTTCACCCCCAAAAGTCATTTTGGGTAAAAACTATCCTAAACATATGTTAGGGGCTTCAATTAACCTTTTTAAATTTTTTAAGGAACACCCGTTCAATTCCCCATAATGCTGATCTTAACATGCTCTAGGAGCTTTTGGAGGAATTCATAGGGTCCGCTAGGATTTCAGAATTTGTTGAATTGGAAAGGGAAGGAAGGGGAGCATATTGGAAATAATTTTGTCACAAAGATGTTTGACATGCAAGGAAGAGAAGGGAAAATGATAAATTAAAATAAAGGTAAATGAAATTAAGAATGAAATGTCCAATTTATCCTCATTCAGATTATAAAATTTCTTCCCTCATCATTGTATTAATATCCCTCCTATACATGGGGCAACAAAAAAACAAAAGATATCCCTCGGCCTCCTATACTTGCTCCAACAAATCAAACCAGTGAGGAAAAAAATCCTAGAATCATGAGAAAAGTTGAAACCAACCTCAGCCTCACCACTATTTTAAAAACGTCATTAACTCTTTTTTAAAATTAAAATGCATGTTATAAAAACCCTTCATATATTAGAGATTCAATTTCCATCCACATAATTATTAATTAACCATTAAGTCTGACAATTGAAATAATTTTTTAACCAAAATACCCCTCTTTCAACAAATGAATAAACCCTTATATTTCCTAAAGATAATTTTTTTCTATTTTCACAACCCTATGATTGAAAAATGTATTTGAAAAGAATGTTTTTTATTCACTATATGTTATTAATAATATAAATTCGAGATATAATATGACCAAACTTAATTTAAAATTGGGAAAATCCTATTTAAATACCATTTGAATTTTCAAAATCCCAAAAAGTCTGTTAGAATATCAAAAACCCAAGGGAAGAATCTGGGTTTTCAAATTTCGGATGTGAACAGTAACATGATTTTTGCTATAAGAGTAATGAGATTACCCATAACAGTAATGGAATTCGCTACAATTTTCTGATCTCTGTTTTTCTCTCTCCTTCTCTCACTATCACTATTCATCTGACACTAACACTGACACTGACGCATAGTGATAGAAGAGAGAGAAATATACCCATGACAGAGGAGAGAGGGGATTTTCGCTATAAGAGTAATGAGATTACTCATAAGAATAATGGAATTCGCCAGCTTCCGAATCACTTTTCACTTTAGCAAAATTGGAAAACAAAGGAGAGAGGGGATTTTTCGCTATAAGAGTAATGTGATTGCCTATAAGAGTAATGGAATTCGCTAGTTTCCGGATCACTTTTCCCTTCAAAAAAATAAAAAAACCCAATTTAGTCCATGGTACCTTGGTGTCTTTTAGAAATGCTAACAGACCTTTTTGGGTTTTGAAAATTCAAGTGGTATTTAGGTGTCATTTTCCCTTTAAAATTTATATTTTTTGAAAATATTTTTTCATATTATAAACACGTTTATTTAAGTATGTAGCTATCAAAATATTTAATCATATTTTTAATTAAGTTCCTAATGTTTGCATTAATTAAGTTAAGTAACTCTTTATCTCAATATGAAAAAAAAAAAATACCCTTGACTATTTTTTAAAGTAAAAATTAGATTAAGAAAAGGGGGGAAATTCTTAAATTACTTAACAATTTTAGCTAAAATTTGGGAAGTATTGATGATAAAGGGTAAAATAGTAAAGAAATTTTTTTAATATACATTTTAATAAAAAATAAAAATACTTAACAGAGTTAACAATTTAGACTCAAGTCTATATTTTTAAAATAGAATGGATATTTGTGTAATAAAAAAATGTAAGGGAGGTTAGAATATTTTACTCCAAATCAAATCTGGTCCAAAACATCTCTAAATCAAAAGCCTCAAAATGTGAAACGATAGGAAAATTTTGAAGAGAGGGAAAAAAATCAGAGGCGCAAGTACTATCTCTCATTCTCTCAATCACCCTAGTTTTTTTCGATTAGGGGTTACTTTTTGCCGAGTTTGGTGTTGAAGAAGGGTCGATCGATTTACAGCAACGAAAGTTTCAGAAGGTTGTAAGTCGGAGTTTTAATTAGCAGAAGTAGGAGGAGGCGACAACATTAAAGGGGCTAGTTGTCGACAACAATTAAGACCAAAGAGAAAGTCACATCGGCAACAAGCATATATGCAAACGGCTTGAAGAAGAAGATCAAGTGTGCAAGCGAACGAGGAAGACATAAATTTACTACCATAAAAAATTTCCAATGGTTAAAGAAGAAGAAGATCAAGTGTGACAATGGTTGTAGAAGGAAAAAAAGGGTTATTTGGGAATTTACCATCTTAGAAAATTGAATCCCACCAATAATGGAAGGAAGTGGGCTTCCTATGGATGATTGAAAATTGTCAGCCGTCAAAAATTGGTTCATGGGTAATTGGTGGGCTTTTTTATTAAAATATTACAAACAGTAAAACTAATTACCCATATGCTACAGTTATTAAAATATTTATCACGACGCTATAGGGAAAATCACAATTCTGGTGTGCGATTTTAGAAACTCGCCCTACAGTGGGCGAGTTGCGTGGAAAAAAGGATGGGGGTATGCAATTCTGACAGAACTCGCCCAGCTAGTGGGCAAGTACAACACTCGTGACCCTCCCCCTCTGACAATATTCCCACGCATGTCCCTTCCTATATGATGGTACCCTTCCTTCCCTTAGCTTTATTCACACCATGCTTCATTTTTCTTTTCCTTTTCACTTGTTTTTTCTTTGCCGATAGTCCTTCCATTCACCCCCGGTGAAGAAACAGTAATATAAACCACGCCATGCTTCCATTCACCACGCCATGCTTCAGTTTTCTATATAAATAATGTGTCTCAAGCATTTTCCTTCACACTCATTTCATTGTTCCCTTTACTCCCATTTCTTTCATTGAAGCATTTCCCTTCTTATTTTCTCCCTCAGCCTTGAGATAATTTTGTATCCTATCAAACTTCATTTATCCTCCAGACTCCATTATTATATTAGCTTGTTTCCAGTTCCTTGCTCTTCTTGCTTATTTGTGCCTTAATGTTTTAAACTGAGCTATTTTTATTATTACTGTAAGTAAGTTATTTGCCTAATTTGTATTTCAAAATTGTATAGTTTGATAATATTTATATAACTCT
>JBAGKO010000010.1:17392164-17421867 GCA_037177275.1 Acacia concinna
ATATCTAATATTATATGTTTTAATTTTAAATAAAAAATTATTTAAAATTAATATTATAATGTTAATAAAATAATAATAACTTTTAATTATGATTAATTAATATTGTAAATATTATTTAAAAAATTAAATTTATTTAAAATAATAATTTTTAAATTTTCCCGGTAGGAAATTCTGTGGGAAAATTTACCACAGAAAAAATTTTGTGTGAAATTCCATAACAAATGTCAGAATTTCTTAAGGAATTGTATTCCATAGCAAATTCTGTTAAAAAATTACTATTTTTTTTATTGTTTTTAGAATTTTTGAATCTAGGGAGATATTTTTTTATAATGGTCCCTTTACAAATGAGTTAGAGGAGTTTGAATCCAAATGCAGATAATGTCACCCAGTACAACAACATTAAATATGCACTGTCGCCCCACGTACATGTATATACGTGTCAATATGTCTATATATATATATAAGCTGGCATCATGAGGCATGCGAATTCAGAAACAATCGTTTGGTTTTGGTGCAGAGGAGCGTGTTGTTGTATATAAATACATATATAAATATATTTATATATATATATATATATATATGACTTGTCATGTGTATTGTGTAAGACGCGGAGGACATTAATGTTTTTCGCAGCTACCCACTTTCATATCTCTAAAGTCTAAATTCTGACTGTCGTGACCTACGTCACAACCATGAGTTTAATTACGTTGAAATGTTCTTACCCAAACTTCATCAGCCGACAATGTCATCATGCGCGGTATTAAAGTTATAATGTATTTAAAACAAATACAATAATACTATTTATTTTCTATATATATGTATATGTGTGTGTGTAGGATATATGTATATATCTTCACATCTCTAAATATATATACACCCTTTTTCTCACACATCCTACCCATACAACAAACACAACAACAATCTTATCTCATTAGTTAGGTTAATTACATTGATTGTATGACGTTATTATAATGTACGTACTAATAACTAAATTTATTCAAAGATTTTAGTTGTTTTTTTTAGAATAAAAATTTAGGCTAGATGAGACTTATGCCTTACTATGCATTGAGATTCAAAGGTATTTACAAATCGCTGGTTCTCCAAATGGCAGTGAGATTATTTGAACTCATGACTCTGTAGGTGTAGGTGATAAGCTAAGCTTTACCAATTGAACCTGTATATGTCATCTTATCCAAAGATTGAAATGTTAATAGAATAGAACGAGGTTGTGGGACTTAAAAGGGAGAAGATATTTTGGAGTGATGGGCGATGGTGAGGGTGAAAACAAGAAAGAAGGGAAAAGGATGATGAGAAGTAAAGAGAGGTGCATGGAAGGTGTAGGAGATAGTTGGAACATAAAAGAGAGGAGAGAAGGATATGGGAATGAGAGGAAAGGGAGGATGTTGGAGAAATATGAGACAAGAGTCTGTTGTGTGTGAGGGGCTTTTCTCATTATAGCCTCTGTCTCCTTCTTGCCTCTCATTCATCTCTGTCATATGGGGTCGACGACGCATATTCAGTATTCAGTATTCACTATTCACACGCACACGCACACGCACACACGCACATCTCCACGTACTCCTCTCTCTCCACTCTCTCAGAACAGGTTAAAAGCAAATATGGACATGACAGCTAGCCAGCGATTCATCTGTGTGCAGGTGAAAAGTGCTCTCTCCGCTTCTGAGTTCTGAATTCTGATACTGAGAACATAACTACTGTATGTAAACACTGGCTAGCCACACGATAATGTCAGGTCTTACAGTTCTTCATGGCATCTCTTTCTCACTCTGACCCACTTCCACAGTACCATGCATGTTTCCATTCAATTCATTCCCCTCCCTGGACCACTTTCTCTTTCTTTTTCTCACGTTCCTTCCTCCTCCTTTTATGTTCATATTACAAGTCCCACATCGGTAGGGCTAGCTAGCTAGGGCTACATTATATTCAAAGAAAAGTCTTGTGAGGCCTTCAGTAACTTAATGTGATTTATTATTATCTAGGATATTTTGTGATTAGCTTAGAAAGAAGAAACTCTGCTTTACCCCGCGCGTGTGATGATGTGAGTGCAACATACAATTTGACTAATCATACCCACCCACATATATATGCACCTTTATATATTTGACTCCATACCACCGCAACAATAATATCCTGTTTTAATTTGTGTGCAAACCAAACAAACAAAATTCATTAATTATTAGCGTCTATATATATATCTATGGCGGATCACATAATCAGGCCATCACTCTCCCTTCTATCTCTCATCAAACAAAAATGTTAAAAAAATTCATTCACTACTGTTCTAAAAAAATTACATATAATCATAAAAAGGGGGGAAAATCAAAACCAAAATCAGATATTAGATGATACAGACGTGGTGGTCTTTTGGGTCGGTCAATTAATCAAGACGAAGCCGTGACCGTAGTGCTCATCAGAGGCTGCTTCTGGCCGTCCATATCATTATCATCGACCCCTGATCCCTTCCCTGACTCATCGACGGACGTCAGTACCTGGGCACGGCAGGCTTGGAAATCCCAATCGGTGGTCCCGATCACATACAGCATGAGCCCCGCGCAGCAAGCCTGGGCGGAAAGCAGGCCCAGCCATAGCCCACGAAACCCAAGATCCAGCCAGAACCCAAGCCCAACCGCCACCGGCATCCCCACCAGATAGAATGCGCTCAGGTTCACGTTGGCGGCCATAGTGGGTCTCGCTGTCCCCCTAACCACGCCGCACCCCACCGTCTGCGGACAGTTACCGAGCTCGCACAGTCCTAGGATGGGCAATGCCGCCGACGTCAGCCTCAGGATCTGGTCGTCGTCAGTGAACATGCGGCCCCACCTGTACCTTATAGCGGACGCGAATATCGTGGCCGAGAAGCCCATCACGGACGCGATGAACACCGATACCACAGCCGATAATTTCGCCCGGTAGGGCCTGTCCGCACCGAGCTCATTTCCTACCCGAGTCGACACCGCAAACCCGAGCGAGGATGGGAACACGTAGATCAACGACGTCGTTTGAATCAGTATGCCCATGGAAGCCACGGTCGCCCTGGAGTCCACCAGCAGCCCGCACAAAATGATCATGATCTCGTACCACCACCATTCCAAGCACACCGATACACAGCTCGGCAAGGCCAGCCGAAGCAGCGGCTTCCAGCCGCTCAGACAGTCTCTGCTCGGTTTCGTCCATGTGGGCTCATGTATCCCCGTCATCCACACATAGCCGACTAGAAACAACAAAATGGAGAAGTTGGAGGCAGCGGAGGCTACGGCGACTCCGGCAACTCCGAGTCGGAGGTGGGTGACGAGGAGGAAGTTGAAGGGTATGTGGAGGACGGTGCCGGCGACGGAGGCCAACGTGAGAGGGTGGGTGATCCCCTGGGCGCGAAGGTAAATGCGAAGAGGGTGAATGAAAGAGTTGGTTGCGAGGTCGGGTAGGACGAAAAGGAGGTACGTGCGAGCCATGCGACTGATATTGGGTTCTTGGTGTAACAAAAGGAGGATTCTGGAGATGTTGAGCCAGAGGAGTGAAATGGGTATGGAACAGAGTAACAGGAAAAGCACACAGCGATGGAGGGTTAAAGACAAGAGCTTGGGACGGTTGGCGCCGAAGGCTTGAGAACAGAGCGGTTCCATGCCAAGAGCTAGACCGGAGAGGACGGAATAGCCGGTGATGTTGGCGAAGGCGATGGCAAGTGAACCGGCGGCAAGAGGGAGATCACCCAAGCGACCGAGGAAGAGCATGGAGACGATGGAGCGAGAGTAAAAGACTAGAGAGGTAAGAGCAATGGGAAAAGCCAGAATGAAGAGGGATTTGACTTGCAACACAATCTCACAGAGAGTCGAATGTGTGAACCATTGCGACGCCGTCTGCTTTTCCGGGTCAGTGAACATATTGTGAGGCGACAAAAGATCGATGACCAAATGGGTGTGCGAGTTGAGCCATGTCTGCTTCTGAGTTTCATCCATGGACTTGGAAGAAACAACGGATTCACACATGTCCCAGCAAGATAAAGAATCTATAAGAGGAGGGTTTTTTGGGGGTATGTTGTGGTGGTGAGGAAGAAGATGGTCGGAGAAGAAGGGAAAAGCAGGGGAAGAGAGATAGAGAGAGTGTCGTAAAGAGGACTCTGTTTGTGTAAGGATGGCCAACTCGGCTAAAAAACAAAGAGATGGCAACTAGTGGGATGTGTGAAATAGAGATAGAGATAGAGAGATGGATGTATTGTATGGACTTTGTTGCTGCTTACAAGTGAGAGGGGATGAGATGGGGTATCGTATAAATACTAATAGACACAACATTTCAACCCTGCCATCACTCTTTTATTTTTATTTTCTTTCTATCTTTATTTCCCCTCTTAATTAATTAATTCAAATTTATTACTCTGCTTTCCAACAACTCATTCGAAAGATTCGGATTCGAATCCGTGCGTATAGAGAGGGGTGCACTAATTAATCCTTTACCTCTCTAGCGTCTTCACAATGGGATTCATCATTTAGAATGCTGTTATTCTTTTTAACAGAACGAAAAAATAAATCAAAATTAGTGGTACCTACCTCTATTGTATCCTGAGAGGCGCAATTCCCAATAACGTAAGTGCTGCCTGAGAGAGAGAGAGAGAGAGAGAGAGAGCGAGCGTGTGAGGGAGGTTGCCCCTTACTGCTTGCCATATTTTCTCAGCTTCACCGAGAGTGTGTCTGCATTAATTACCATTTCGGGTGTATTAAAGAATAAAAGTTAAGTTCAAAATTGATATTTCTTTTAAGGAATAGATGAGCAAAAATGTCATGATATTTTCTCTAAAGAGCTTTTAGCACCACAAGTAATTTTTAAAAGATAAAATGCTCATGTTTATTAAAAAGTAGAGTAAAAAGGCCTATAATCTTTTATTTAAGGAGTACTCAACACCATAAATATTTTTAAAAGCTAAAATGCCCATGTTCATTGAAAAACATAGCAAAAGCACCCCATCTATTTATTTCAGGTAATATTTGTTAGCCTTTTCATCAACGTGTCTTCAGTTAGTGAGTTAAAGTTTAATGTGACAAGACGCATGTTAGGTGAGTATGATTAATGGTGAAGTTGTGATGGTGATAACAGTTATTGTTGTCGCCTGCATTTTGATCTCCATTAAAATATAAAGCCATACACAATACTTGAAGAATAGGAGATGAGAGATACGAGACTTTATTAAAGAAAGGAGATGTCTTCCTCATCTAATTCGACATCAGTAAGTAGCAAAAGAAATGTAGTTTTAATTAGGCAACCAAGAAGGGTCTCAAAGGTATTTTTATCACATGGGTTGTCAGTTCCACATTTCTATGGATTCTATCACTATTTGAATTATCACTTGCGATTTTGAACTTTCTTGCTTTTATCTACATCTCGTGGCAATTTACCCTTGCTTGTGATTCGCACTTGCTTGCTCGATTAACTACTTACAGTTTTGTCGCAATTTTTCTTTCATCCTATCACGATTCGTTGTTGCTCGCTATTCGTGATTGCTCACTGTTAACCCTTTCTTGCAATTCACATGTGCTCTCCTGTATTCTATCAAAGTTAAAGCTTTGTTCAAGTTCTGTTTTTTTTTTCAATTTGCTAAGTATATTGTTTTACCCATTAAAAAAAACCTGCTCAACTTCCATGTCAGTAATTTTGATCAAAATTTTTAAAAACTCTAGTCAACGTCCATGGAATTAACATCTAGGGTATTTTTGCTTTACTTTTCAATGAACATGGGCATTTTAGCCTCTAAAAATTGTTCGTGGTACTAAGTGCTTCTTTGAGAAAAAAATATATATGCATTTTTGCTCTACTTTTCAATGAACATAGGCATTTTAGCCCTTAAAAATTGTTCATGGTGCTGGGTGCTCTTTAGGAAAAATATCATATGCATTTTTGCTCCTTTGCCCTTTTTTTAACTTTACCCTTATTTAAATTATGTGAATTTAAATGGTTAGTTAAAAATAGTAGCATTATGGAAAAAAAAAAGGTAATAAATGAATTAGTTAAAAGTAATTGGTGTTTCTTATAATAAGAATAAAAAACTGTTAGTAGTTATTGTTTTATAATAAAGAACAAACGGAGTATAATAATATTAGCACTATTATCATTTTCCTTAATCCTTCATTTTAACCCTGTATTTGTATAGAGAGAAAATTTCGAGGGAAAGAAAATTATGGAAGAATACTTTAAAAAATGGTAAGTTATTTTTTTATTATATATGAAAATTTTGAAACCTAATATCCATTTTTTCTTCCTTTCTTCTCACTTTTCTCCCTGTCTAAATATACCTTAAGATCCTTTTTTTTGTTTTTTCCTTGGGTTGGTAGGTTTAATTAACTATAAGTGTTTTGTGATACAAGTACTGTTGTCCTAAATAAGGCTCCTTGGGCTTGGATTGCTTGATATAGTACTATCGCATTAGACCAACGATTTCATGTTTATATTTTTTAATCCTTAATTATACGTTTCACTGTGTGCATATTATTAGGAATTTCGTCCATAAATATGTTTCCCTGTCTATTTATTTAGTGTTTGACCCACGTAACAATTTTAGTCCTCCTTTACAGGCAAGTTTTCCACCATTCAATAATCTCCGTTACTTGTTATTCCTTTTATGTTCATTTATGTACCGCCAAAGCCCAACTGTCTAACTCAATTGTTGTTGTTGTTTTTCTTTTTGCCCTGTGCCCTTTTAGGGGTCTCCGATTTTGTTTAATTATTAATGTCCGTTTCAGCTAGCATTAAATCGTCATAAACAGTAGTCGTAGTGCTAGAAATAAGATTATATACACTAATTAGGGGTTAACATTTTCCGCCAACTGACCACCATTAAGATCAAATTATACTCTGTTCTTATTTATAAGGCCTTGTTGATTTTTTTGAAAGATATTAAGAAAATTCTAAGAAAACTAATTACATTACTTCAAGATTGTCATTTTTCTTCAAATTATGTTATTTGATTTATGAACTACTCCCTCTATTCCTATTTATAAAATCCTTTTGGAGAATTCTAAGAAAATTCTAAGAAAGCTAATTGTATTACTTAATAATATTATATGTTGTGTTTTATTACATTATATAGTAGTTTATAAGTCAAACAACATAATTTAAAGAAAAATGACAAAACTTTAATATCTTAAAGTAATGTAATTAATTTTCTTAAGACTTTTTTACGATTCTTAAAAAATATCTTATAAATAGGAACAGAGAAAGTACTATATAATGTAATAAAACATAACATATGATATTATTAAGTAATATAATTAGATTTCTTAGGATTTTCTTAACATTCTCCAAAAAAATTAATGAGGTCTTATAAATTGGAACAGAGGTAGTATATAAGTTTAATACACGTTGGATTAGCTTTTACGATTTACAAGTAGACCAAGTAAGAATGTAAGAGAGGTTTTATTTTGACCTGCATAATATCCTTTACGATTTATAATTAATATAAATACTTTAGAGTGATTTAATTAGTTTACTATCTTTAAAGAATTCGATCATATCTTATATTTATAATAATTTTTTCGAACAACTATATTTAGAGTAATTACATGTCTAATTCATAATTTTTTGTGTGATTGGGTATTACACACGGACCTGGCTTCAACCCCCGAAATAAAGGCATATAAGCTGTGTGTACGTGTATTTAAAAAACTTTCTTAACATTTTAAAAAAAAAATTAACTAAATATTTTATTTAGAACGAGAGATGCATGGTATATTTTTACTATACAAATTTTCTCAGTCATTACATGAGACGGATAAATTGAATCATATTGTTCTGTTCGGACCAATAAATCAAGGTTTTAATAGTAATATAAATTCACATATAAAATTTATAAATAGTGATTTTATTTTTTTTAAAAAAAATATGATTGAAAGTGATATCAATAGGGACAAGTATAGGAATTACTTGTCGGGTGGCGGCCCACAGGCGATATGAGGATGAAAACAAAGCGGTTCAAGTTAGATATGGGTACATAATATATTTTGAGGCACCCATAGATAATTTAGAGTGTGTTTAGAATAATGGTAGAATAAGTGACTTATTTATAATTAAATTTTTGAATAAGTCATATTAGATATAAGTCAGATTATATATGTGTGTGTTTTTTTGCACGTTTCGGTATCCGTTTGGCACAATTTGTGGGCCAACGTCAAAAAAAATTAATTTTAACAAAAGTTAAGAATAAAAGCTTAAAATGTTTAATCTTTAAATAAAAAAAATTAATTGGGTTTTATAATTAGGACTTGATAGACTCTTATTACATGTAAATATATTATGATAAATTTTAACGCTTTATAATAATGTAATTAGCTTTCTTAGGATTCTTCAAAAAAGTCAACTGGCCCTTATAATTAGGACAGGAGGGAGTATATTAGTTCATAAGTCAAACAATATAGTTTATGAGAAAAATAATAAATTTTAATGATTTAAATAATATAATTAGTTTTCTTAATATTCTCTAAAAAACTGGATCTTATAATTATGACCAGAAAGAATAAATTATAACAGCAAATTAAAAAAACGAGAGGTGGGTGTACAGTTGCTTATGGGATGAATAAGCTTAATTTTTTTGCTTATAAGAATAAATTCTTATTTTAAATAAATTCAATATAAAAAATGGATTTTCAAACACCAAAATAAGTTTATCACAAAATCCAAAGCGGATAATATTATCAAAAATAATATCAAACACACACTCGTTCTTTTGCATCTTATACCTTTAAATTCAATCGAAAAAAAAAATCTTATACCTTTAAATAATAATTACAGATATTATAAAATTATTCTCCCCTCTTTGTTTTTCTCCATTCACTATGTGGTGCCCCTACTCTCGTACACTTTTACAAGCCAATATTTTATTTTGAAATCTTACCCAATATTTTACAAGCCCGACTTGACCGGAATTAAAGAGGACGGTGAGTCATAGTTTAAATAATCAGATCAGTTAGATTCTCCAATGCGACCAGTGGCATAATTATTAAATTAAAAATAATATTATATACATAATGATAAAAACACAATTAGTTCAATTTGAATGAAAAGTTAACGAGGCTGACTTTATTTATTTTAAATTTTTTTATGTTGGGATGTGGCAGATTTTAAATAAAATAACATTATGTTATTGTCCAACTGCATCTAGCATCCTAATCTTATTTATGATACATCTGCCATTTGATGTTATTCTCCAAGTGCATTTAGCACCTCCTAATGTCATTTTCTAGTTGCATTCAAACATTATAATGTTATTTATGACTTAAAGTGATGGATGCAATATAATAAGAAGAGGGGAAAAAAGCTCTGACAGCCTCTACTATGGTTTCGGCCCTTCCCTCAATCAGAGGGATCTCTCCATGGGAGAGTCAATGCATTCGGCATCATTCTTCCAGCGTAGGCTGGGTGTGTGTGAGTGGTTCTTTTGGATGGGTGGGTTAGTGATTTCATAGTTTAGGGCAAGTGTATTGACGATTTTGATATATGCGGGTGGTGGCTTAGGGTTGGGAAGAAGCTATAGAGGAACTGAGGATATCAGCTGGTTAGGGTATGGCGGGACTTTAGCAAGGCTTGGGGGTTGGCTACAGAGATTCTGATGGTGTTGCGAAATCATAATAGAGGTCGATTTAGTGTTTCTCAATATTGTGCTGAGATGGATTGATTCACCGAAAGTGAGGGCTTGCATAGAATTTGTGGCCATAAGGAAGAAGCTAGAGTACGACTCCTTCGCCAGCATGAAGCAGAGCTTTAGAAAAAAGAGGAGGATGACATTGCGGAATTCGGATTGGCCATTCTCATCGGACTGGAAGGTGGATATCTCTGAGAATGCTAAGGTGTTGTCTTTGATTCTTCTCACATTCTTTGTATGGTCTGTTACAATTAGAGTAAAGATAATCGGTATTGATTTATCAATTGGTTTAATGGAGCATGTGGATGAGAAGGGGAAATTGTACTGATGGTCTTCATTGTTTGGCCTTCTTGCAGTATTACTTTCCTAAAACTTTCTCTAATCTTGTTTACATGGATATGATTAGGTATGGTGTGAATAAAGCAGAGAAGAGAAGGTCAAGCTTGTATGAATTTTGTAATAATAGATTTGAGTTTACCTGGCTGTGGTCTTGGTTGTATTACGATGATGAATTTTGGTACATGTATGCTAGTGGAAAAATTAAGAATGATTTGAGCTAGGTTCCTCTCTGGTGGGAGCAATTTAATGCTGGTGCTAGCTGGAATTGTTGGTAGAAGATGAGATGTGTTTAAACTCTATTTTGAAGGTTATATTACAAATGGTTGGAATGATTTTGGGAAGTTAATGTTGAGGTCTGATTAAACAGAAGTAAATAAAACAAGATCAGACTAATTAAACTAGGAGAATGGAGTTTGTTTTGAAGCTATAATTTGGTGTGATGGTGCTTTTAATGACAGGTTGAGTGCTGCGGTAATTGGAGTGATAGGCAAATGTTGGAATGGTGATAATTTGTACATTGAAAATAGCCTAGTGGAGGCACACTCACCTTTTATGATGGAAGCTATAGCAGTGTTGTATGCATTTAAATGGGGAATAATGAATGGTTTCAGTTTTGTGAAGATCATGTCTGATTGTCTTCCACTAGTTGAAACAGTGAATAATGTTACCATATGCCCTAAATGTGAGAGTTTGAATATAGTGGATAAAATTTTTAATCTAGGTAAAGCTTAAAGGGATTTCCTTTTGCAGTGGATTTCGAGAAGAAGTAACCGGGCGGCCAATTGGTGTGCTTGGGCAGCTATGTAGGAGAAGAGCTCGAAAGATTTGGTGTCACAACCCCCTTCTCCTTTAGCAAATGTCCTAACCGAAGACTGGTAGATGGTTAGGAAGAGTAGGAATGGTGATGGCTTTTCTGTTGTTTGCTGATTTGTAAGTAGTCTCAATAGCTTTCTGGTTTATTTATGTTGTGATGTTTCTGATATAGTCTTACTACCTTGATGGCTTTATATGTGCTTCGTAAGAAACTGAGTTTTATGAAATGAAATGTCTTGTTGCCAAAAAAAAAGAAAAAGAAAAGGTGATGGATGCAATATAATATCAGGATATTATATGCTCTATAAACGAGATTATGGTATTGAATGGAATTGGGGAATAACATATCTTATGTTCCAGAAACTACTCTTCCTAGAATTTCTATAAATTTTTTTGGTTTTTCTAACAAATTTTTTTTGAGCTGCATGAACAGATGTAATTTGTTTATACCTTTATATTTAAAAATTAAAGAGCTACAACCTAAATTGGCCGACAGTTTGACCGATAAGACCATTTGATCCGCTTCTCAAAACCCTTATCTCACCTATAAGGGGAAAAAACATAAGGGTGGAATTTGGATAGGTAAAACCTATATGTAGAATTTGTCAATGTTAAATGTTTGGATATCATTAAAAAAAAAGTGTTGTTTCTTATCCGAGCATTACAATAAAAGCCATCATGTAATATATGCAACATTCATTGTTATATATTTGTGTATATATAACGCGGTTATTAAAACTCTTGTGTTAGGATTTAAATTGATGCCCCACCTAGATAAAAGTGAGAACTTTAATTTGTTCTCTAACTTTTCTTAATCTAGCTAGCTAGCTAGTGTGTGTGTATTCTATTTGGCAGTGATCTATTGTCAATATTTTGTTTTGCAATTCATTTATTTACCTCCCTAGATAGATCTTCTGCCCTTTTAGGATTAATGTTATAATGTTTCAGGTGGTTTATATATATCATATATAATATTATATTCTAAGACAAAAATTAAATAAAATTATGAACAGGTAGACATTGATTCTAAGAGGGCATAAGATTTTTTGGGACTAAATATAAATGAATTGTAAAATAAAATGATAATGATCGATTATGTAAAACAGAAAAGGTTATACTTGACAATTGTTTGGATAAAATCATCTTATATACATATATATGACGGTTGTTATTAAAAAACAGCCATAAACATGTAAATTATACATGACATTTCTTATTAGAAAACCGCCCTATGTAACAAAAAACATATGACAGTTTTTGAATTGTCGTGTGTGTGTGTGTGTTGAGGTTTTTAAGTAAAAACAACTGTCAAATATAAAAAATTCTGTAATAGTAATTACTCTCAATTCTACATGTAGTTACATAATCTTCATGAGAAATGTTAAGTTTTAAAGCATGTTACTAGTTTGGCTACATCGTTTAACTTTCTTTTATTTGTTTTTTATAAATGAACGCATACAGCCAAATACAACTAGCTCATCTTATCCAACCCAATCCCTAGAGAAATAAACTCTAGAACTGTGGTGAAGAACATAATGCCTATGCCAATTGAGAGAGATTCCTTTACGAGTTTGTCAACAACACAATTAATCTCCATGTGACACCAAACTATTTGGATTTTCTATTCATTCTCTAACCATCGAACAATCTCAGCTAATAAACCACCTTCTGGATGTTCCTCCTATATGAAATTATAATCTACTTGTCCGTGTTTTTTGTTTGCCTCCTATATGAAATTGATGCATCATTGAATTGTCCAAACTGCCCTCGACAATAGCAGCTGCCTTGAATTATGTCACATACAATAAGAACTTGTTCAACGATCTGCTCCACAGTCAACTCAAAGACACGTTAGAAACGGATACAGAGCCTGTTTGATTTTGTTTGTCTTTAAAAACAAAAAAAAAAATATTTAGAAATTTGTTTTCACTATATTATTTTTAAAAACAAAAAGGTTATTTTAAAAAACAAAAAAAGTTTCTAGTTATTTTTTGTTTATGTTGTTTTATTTTATTTTTTGAGAATATCACTTATTAACAATGGGCAACACACTATTCGTAAAGACCACCACTATGTCACTACTGATGATGGTTGGCCTATATTGCCGCTATATTTCTTTAAAAATATAATTTTGAATACAACTATCCAAACAATTGTCATTTTAAACTTGTCTTACAAATTTTTTTTAAAGAAAAAAATAGAGAATATAATCAAATGAGGTCCAATTGCTTCTATCATTTTCCCTTCATTCTTTATATGAATTTAATGTAATTCTTATACCCAACTTCCCAGTTATAACTGTACTAACTTTAGCTGTATAATTTTTCTTTTTCAATTTATATATAATTGATTTTTTTATTAAAAATGTAAAGATGGTGCTGAAGCTGAAGCGGGGGTAAAAGTTCCAAAATCAAATCCTTCTTATGTACTTTTTTTTGATAGAAAAAAAAAAGTACATAAATATAATAACTTTAAAAATATAATAACTTTAAAGATGAAATTTTATAAAATTATTTTTAAATTTCTGTTATGAGATAAATATTATACATATACGTATGTTAATTCTTAATCAACTTATTCGGCATTGAAATATTTTACTTCAACGTCGGTCAAACTTGACGAAAGACCTATTCAGATTGTTAATGTAACAATGATAATGATTTTAAATAAAAAATGTATATAAAAATATATTCAATGATGTAGTATTAACTTATGCGCGCGCATGTTTTGTTTTTCTTTTTAGTTTTGTTTGGAATACATAGGTAAAAATGTAAAATTGTACAAAATATAATTTTTTATAGTATGCTTAGCATACCTATGTAATTATATATCCATAATTAGTAAAATTTCTCTTTTCTCTAATTATTTTAGATACAATAAATTTTTAAAATTTAGAGGTGTGGACGTGTGGCTCTATTTATTGTAAGAAGTTTATAGCACAAGTAAGACTAAAAATGCCACATTTCTAACCAACAAATATAGTGCTGTGTTCTATTTTATTAACAAAAATGACATATAATTATATTTTATTTTTCATATTAATCAATTTTTTTTTGCCTGAATCATGCTAGTCAATTAAACTACAATACTTTTATAATTTACGATGATTATTAATTGATTATATAATGAAAAACTGAAAAGGACTTGATAGGTTTCTAATATTAGCCTGATGTTATAAATAAGTTGTATTGATTTTGTTAAAGGTTTTTTTTTACCAATTTAAATTTTGAAATGTGGGCAGCAAAAAAAAAAAAAATCAAACAAGGGTAATTTTTAGTTTTTTACGCTGGATTGAGTATTTGCGGAGGAATCTGAAAGTTCCATGGCTAAAAGTTTTATATTGAAATTGTTGAAACACAGAAAGATGCTTCGGGAGTCCAGATTCTAGAATCTGTAAGTTAAGATTTTATTTTATTTTATTTAAATACATAAAGGAGGAGAAGTAAATTTTAATATTACTTTATTTAATATAGAAAGGGAGGGAGAAAAAATATTTTTATATGAACAATTTTACTCTATTTTATTTAAGTTGTTTTTCACTTTCTAAAGTATTTAATAGAATATAATTATAAATGACATTTATTACATATAATTAAAATTTTATAATTATTAAAATTAAATAAATATAATTATAATTCATATTCAATAGGTACTCTATATACCATAATACATATTTAATTAATATCAGTAATACTTTGCACTCATGTGATGCAACATTGTAACAAGTGGACTATCGGGCTGGGGATACCTCGCATAAGCAAAAAAAAAAAAAAAAAACAAGTGGACTATTTTCTAGATCATCAAATTGTATAATACGTATAACATAATATATGAGTAATAATAGTTTTTATTTATAGTTTGATTATGATTTATAATTATTTAGTCGAAATCGCAATTGATCAATCTGAATGATCAATTGTGAAATTCTATGATCCTCTCATCTTTACAATATATATAGGCATACAAAATTATCAATACTCTGTCATGATATTTTTTCGAAATAGTGTGGGGATTAACAACAGAGAAAAGAGTTGGTGTGTTCATGTATTGAAGACACTTGAAACATTTGAGTGAGGATTTTAGGTGAACAAATTAAAGAGCTAGGTTAAAAAAATAATTTACAAAATAAAAAAAATACAATATGTGATGTAAATTTAAAAAGAAGACAAACTTAGACATGAAAGACCACAAGTATGTCAAAATATTACACTTTCTTGCTAAATTCCCTCAATTTTAAAGAGGATGGTTAGAAAGGGAAGGAGGGAAATTTGGACAAGGATCCTTTCCTTAACAAGGAGGGATCCTTGTCAACCTATCCTTCATTAACAAAAAAGGGGGATGAGACCCCTCAACTAATGTAGTGTGTAAGAGGGAGGTGTCATGAAGAAGGAGGTGTCAAAGAGATGATCCATTTTCAGGAAGCTTCTTAAAAAAATTTCTCCCCTCCGAAGTTTTACTTATTTAAAAAAAGATAGGTGGACAAAATCTACTAATTCCCCTCCTCTCCTCACCCCTCCCTTGTACCTAGAGTCGGGAAAATTGCCCAAACCTGTCGGGCCGGCCCGCTTAAGCCCTGTTAAGTCAAGGGCCGAGCTTGTATTTTAAAGGTTAAAAATAAAATTGGGCCTACAAGGGCCAGCCTTGTAGAGCCTCGGGTTTAGAAGGATCAGCCCTGCAGGGCCACGGGCCGACCCTTTTAGGCTCTTTTATTTTTTTTATCTTGTGTATATAATATTATATAATTTATTTTAGGCCAAAACTCCAACTCATTAAGCCATTACCCAATGAACACGCACATCCCATTGATCACTCACATACAAGACACGTGACACTATACACAGATCACGCATTCACGCTGTATACTTGTATATTACATAAAATTCAGACTTTATTGACATGTGACAATGGTGTACATAAAATTATATCATTTGTTTGTTGCATACTTGTATACTATGTAAAATTTAAATTTTATCTTGACATAATTTGTATTAAATTAGAATTTTAATTGTTATAATTTACTAATTTTGTTTCTTTAAAAAATATTGAAAAAAATATTTAAAATGTTACTGCCTTGTAGAGTCGGCCCTGGCCATGTCGCTCTCGAGTTGGGCTTTGAAAAACAAGTGTTTTTTTTAAATCGGGTTTCAACAGGTCAGCCTTGTTAAAGCCTTTATCCTTGAAGAGCCGGCCCTAAGGGTTAGCCCTAATTTCCAGCTCAATCTTCAATGTGGTGCACTTTGATTGGCTGAACTTGCGGGCCCACCATCAATTTTCGAAAAAGTAATTCACGTAAGCAAAAGCAACAAGGAACCAAATTTTGAGGCTTTCTGCGTCAATATCGGGCGTCTCTAGGTTTTGCCGTCGCGATTCCAAAATGGCAAAAAATATTACTGTTTGGCAGGAAAATCTTACCATCTCCGGTTTCACGTCGCTATAGTAATGTATTCGTCACATCCCACAAAGCCCCCAGACCTTTTCACCTTTCAATTTCACTCCCCACTGCGGTAATTCCCACAGAAAGGTCAGCGACATGATGCCCTAATCGTTGAAATCCACCACGAAGCTGATAATTAGGGCTTAAAAAATCGTGGCTCATGATTAATTTTTGTTGATTGGGGATTGAAATTTGGTGCCTGGTACAAAAAAAAAAAAAGGAAGGAAGGAACATGGCCTGATTTGGGGTAAATGAACTGTGGTTCGGTCACATGGGTGCGTGCGCAATCAACGGAGACTGAGGCCAGATACCGCTCCCATTTTCACAAACAGATGGTTGGAAGGAAACATGCACGCCCACATCAATTGGCCCTTCATCAGTATGCATGCCCACATCAATTGGCTGTGGCCATTCATCAGTAGGGTACTATTCACTTACCTTGTTTCTCTTCCTATCTGTCTCCATCGTGTTGAGTTGTTTTTAATTAAGTGTTATTGTCTCTTCCACGTCTCTCCAAATGTTTGTGTTTCTGCTGTCTGTTTCACTGCTACGCTGTGTGTGTGTGTGTGAGAGAGAGAGAGAGAGAGAGAGAGAGAGAAGGGGGGAAATGGAAGAGAGAGTGAATAATAAGGTGAAAATTATTGATGTAGGGAATATGACACACAAATATGCAGCCCCCACCATTCCCCATCTGACAGCACTTATTAGTCTCATATTTGGGAGGCACCACTTCTTGGATCAGATCCTCTTCTTCTTCTTCTTCTTTTTTTAACTGGTTTTTTGTGAATTGAGGGTGAGAGTAAATGAGTTGATAAAAAAGCTCACTTAATCCACCAAGAGGCTTCAAATACTCTCACTGTACCTCTCTCCCCTGTTTCTTTTTGTTTTCTACTATAGTAGGGGAATCACCTGTGCATATAATCCAGTGCTGCATTGTTCTGCCTCATATCCCAAAATATCCACTCCCTTTCTGACCCCAGAGCCCACATAATGCCCCGTCAGATACTCAACCACTTTTTCTTTACAATTCAAACATTAAATTCCATTTCCCTTATAGGCCCCGGCCTTCCTTGTATTTTTTCGCATGCCAAGCCAGTTTTGGCTCAACACATACGACAACTGCTTGCTGATTTGCTTATGCTATTTTACACTTGTTATTATTATGTTATCTTATAATTTATGATATGTGAACATAGCTACGTCCCCGGAGATTCTGAACTCTAGCACACTAAGTACTACTCCATAATGAATGTGTGAGTATGTTTGGGTGGCCGTATAGAAATTTAATCTAGGGTCATAGCAGAGGTGTTAGAGATGACCGTAGGGTTTGTTTTAACTTTTAATGGGGCGGGTTCGTTCTTATTGAGCTGTGGGTGGGGTGGGACCCTGCATCAGAAGGCAGTGGGGCATCTTTCTTGGGCGATGAGCAGCCCATGGAGTGTTAGTACGTCTAGCTGCTTGATCATGGAGGCACATGATTATTTCCCAAAATCTCTGCCTGCACATGATTATTTACCCCTGCCTCCTTCCCTTCAACCTGTCCTCTAATTTACTGCCCGCTTCTGCCTTTTTCCTGACTCCTCATTTTCAGCATATGAAATTCATCAAACTCTCTTCTTTTTTAGTGGTTTGCTGCTATAATTTTATGAAATCATAACTTTTTTGACATTAATATGACTAGCTTTTGCACATTTAGAAAGGCCGAAGATAATATATTTAGTGTTACCAGCTCTTGGATTAGATTTCCACTGATCAAGGCGTTTTATGTATGCCCTTTTAGCTTGTATAGACTGGCCTCCAAGAGAAATGTCTTTTTTTTTTTAAAAAAAAAAACAAATGATGTCATATGTCCATTGAGAAATGTCAAGGTATATTATGAGCTAAAGTTTTTTTTTTTCCAAAAAAAGAACCGTTCCTCCTCAGTTTTTAATAGGGGTGACTTTGTCATCCAAGATGGAAATACCAAGAAAAATGCTGGTTAATATTTCTATATTGGGGTGAATTTATCAATTTCCGATATACTTACATTCAGCTTTTTCATTAAATATTCATTTTCCTGCCGAAAGAGGGATGCAGAAGTCAGATTCTATTCCATCACTGATTTAAATGGGACATGAACCGGCTTTGATTTGGATGGTCGTGAATGCTCTGTATTTTATAGTTTATCTACAGGCTATATATAGTACTTATTTTCTTCTACGTTGGTGACAGAGCGCGCGCGCGCGTGCAGTCCAGTGGAGACTGGAGAGCAATCAATGAAATAGACGTACTGACTATTTTTCTTCTCAAACTGTTCGTGTATGGGGTCCAACATGCATTATTTGAATGAAGATAACATTAATAATGTTTCACGCAATGGCCTATAAATTTGACATGTCGTAACCTAAAATGGCCATGGGAACTTTCCTTTATACAAGTCTATTTTACTTTTGTGCTTTGGTGTGGCCGTGTGGGTTTCAATATCTGCTTCCATAGAATTTCAAGCGAAACGTAGAATCGAATACGTATGTCGGTGCACTTGGCAGTTCCACAGACACAGTAACCACTGAAGGGAAAAAATGAAGCTTTAGTCATCAGATCCCTTCTCCATTCAATTAGATTACTTTTAGGAGCTGGCTTTGTCTCTCAAGGCTATGCACAGGAAAAGGTTACGCGAACATAGTGCAGCCCACACATAAATCTGCCTAGGTAGTACTAGAACAAGGAAGTATAAAGGTAGGAAGGTGCAAAAAGGTTTCTCTTAACTGCTGCACCACGAGTTGTAGCTCATAATTGTCCCTGTCCTCTTTTCTTTTAAATAGGACCATCAAAAGGAAGGGGGAAGGAGAATAATTCTAGGGTGAGAACTCACTAACATATATAGACAGTTGGTAAGATTATTCACCTAACAAGCTATACTCCGGGTTGATAGACAAATTTATCTAACGATGAAAAATGTGGTACTTGTAACTATCAAATACTTGAAAAAAGGGGCTACAAAAGAAAGGGAAAAAATAGGCACGTGATGTTAGAGATTATGTCTCAGCAGGCAGGACTTTACTGAGCCAGCTACTTGCCTCACACGCACAGCTCATCTTCAGACTACACAAAGTTTTTATTAACCCAAGAGGGGGGAAAAAAAGAGGATCTCATCATTTTCATATTTGCATGTAAGTCATATATACCTCAAAAAAGGTTTGGTAGTGCTTGCTGCTTCATCGACTTGAAGTGTTCCTGGATATTTTTTAATTGACATTATTAGAGTCATCTCTGTGTCTTAAGGCTGATTTCCCCTTTATCTTTCTTATGCTTCGCTACCATGCTTGGAAACTATGGAGATTGTGCATGTGCTGTATCTTGCCAAAATTGACAAAAGAAAATAAGAAAACAGAACCAACTTGGAGCCAGAGACCCACACGCATGTCATATCCCACGTGGGACGCATCGCTGCACATGGCTATGAGACATTCTTGTCTAAATCACCAGATTTCTGAACTTTCTTCAGTCTTCCCAGCCAAATCAGGGGAGCCTACCCTGATTGAGCCGTTTTGCTAAATCTTTAACCTTTTGGCTTATATATAAATGTATACGTGTAAGTATCTGTGTGTTTATACTTTCTTCTTCTTTTTTTTCTTTTCTTGCCAACGTGTGTTTGTACTTTCTATATGTACATGTTTATATTTTAGAGTGCTTCTCTTATAACATATGTTCATTTGACAAGCTAGGTGTTCTCTATTTCATCTTCAAGTTTGACCATATTAAGAGGTTATAGTGAGTGGCTTTGTGCCTCCTACCCAACCATACCCCACCCAAAGAAAAAGACAGGATAATAACACCGAAATTGCTGTTTTCTGCCACGTGAGGCTGGCTTTTGCTTAAATGGAATTTTAGTGTTTAGTCAATTTTAAGTTTTGCATCTCCATACATAGGTTAAACATACATATAAGCGTGAAATCCTTAAACTCAGTTTCATTATGGTTGCCCCCACATAGACAGTATTATTTGATGGTCATGGTCCTACAAATTGCAAATAAATGCTTTTTCTGACCATGATGGAGAACATGCAATATGTGTCTTTAATGGTTAATAAAAGCTTTTGTAACGTTGTCCTGCTTTCTAGATTAAAGATCTGGAGGAAGGCGTTGCGTTTCCTTTAAATGGGTCAAAATGACAAAAAGGAATAAGTCAACACCACCCATTATAATGATGGAGCATATAACAAAAATTATCTTGTGTTGACAAAATCGGATAGAGGCCTATGGGAACCAGTTAAAATCTTCATTTAAGGGTGTGCAGGAAAATTCCATTCAACCACAAAACAACGTGGGAATGATTATAGTTAGATACGGTTGGATTTTGGGGGGCTCAATATTTGTTGCATCATCTGTTTAATTGGAGACACACTCTATGATTAGACTGCAATTAGTGAGATCAGGTCCATATATTTCTTTATTATAATTAGCTCTTTGTGAAAGGTATAAACGTCCGAATCAAAATCCTAAGAGTCATTACTTCATCATTTTGGTTGAACCCCATGAGTTCATTAAAGGTCTTAATCACCCCACCACCTAAATATATGTCACACAAACGCAGGTCAAAGTATATCTTTTCTCTTTTGACTTTTTCTGAGTGATTCCCGCATATTTGTGATCTTACTTGTGATTATAACCCTCTTTCAAAAAATAGGCACTTTCTTATTCTACAGGCTCGTTTGATGCCGCAAATGAATGTATACACCTCTTTGACGTCAGACTTCACCATATAAAAAGTAATGGGCTCATTAAAAAAATGCTTAATTTTTTTTTTTTGGCCTGAAAAAAAAAAAAGCTCATTAAAAAAATGCTTAATTGAAGATTAGGCAGGCACATATGCTACCTTAAAGCAGGAACACACACACACACACACATGTGCTCACCGATTTGCCTGTTTGGTTATAGTAAGCTGTTATAATAAGGTCAAAAAATAATTTGTTTGGTGAATATGTTGCTTTGGCCATACTTCCGCTGATGGTTGGCTTGCTCACCTTTCTCCTTGTTCGTTATGATCATTGCTATAGCTTTCTCTACTCCGGGGTGTTTCCATTTGCTTTTTCAATATCCTTGTGACGTCCATGTCCGTAGGGCTTAGTGGTATGGTCCGAAAACAGGAGTTGTGCTTTTCTTATCTTGCTTCAAATGCTCATGGCGTGTTCATGCATAGGTTGTATTAGTGGTTACGTGGTGTTCGTTTTTGTGTTGGGCATTTTCTACTATTAGCTTTTAGAGAATTGCTTCTACGATATAAGGCAAGCATGCGAGATGAGTTTTATCTCAATTTATAAAAAAATATTTTTTGAAAGCATGGTTGGGGGTTTCCTTAACACGCACTATGATGTTTAACTGTTTTTATGTTTTTATTGTAGTTTTTTTTGTTTGCTTGCTAGGCCTTTTATTTTATTTTTACATTTTATTTGTGGCTTTGTGTTCTTGGGTCTCACAATTGCTTTCTGTTATTGGATTTTATAGTTGGTTACTTTTAGTTAGAGCCGGAAATATGAATTTTAACCATTAGTCGAACCTGAAAAATTTGTTGGGTTAAGTTTTAAAAAACTGAGATTGTTTTTAAGCGGTTCTTTTTTGCTTAAACCCATATAATCCTAACCCGTGATAAGTTGCCTATTGGGTTGGTGGTTTGGCCCTTTGTTTTTTAAAAAGAAAAATAATATATGTAAATGCCTAAAAAAGAGTGTTACCCTAAACCCCAAACACCCATTCTTTCGTCCCATTGTCATTTACACATTTATTTAAAATTAAAATAATATTTCTTTCAGTCCTAATTATAAGACTCAATTGATATTTTTGAAGAATCTTAAAAAAGTTCATTACATTACTTTAAGCATTAAAATTTATCATTTTTCTTTAAACTATTTTGTTTGGCTTATGAACTAAAATAAATATAATAAAACACAACATATAATATGATTAAGTAATTTATTCTGCTCTTCAAAAAAAGTCAATTGTGTCCTATAATTAAGACTTAAGGGAGTATTATCTTTCACTTTATTTTATTATTATATTTACTTATACAAAAGGAAAGTGTTCAAGCTCATGAAAATTTTACAACTTTATATCATGTTTCAAATTTGAATACCATTAATATTGTTTTTTTTTTTTGCCAACAATATTTACTAATTGTTGATTGTATAGATTTTGGATTTATGTTTAGTTTATACTTTGTAATGTAAGGACTTGTGAATTGTGATGCATGCTTAATTTGTATTTTGTAATGTTTGAAACTTTGAATTTGATTTTTTATTGTCACTTGATAATTTAGTAATGTATTATACAGCTTATGTTTGTAGAAGAAATTTTTGATATATTATTTTAAAAAGAGTTAAAGGTGCGTTCATCACCTTGAATAATTTTTTGAAATTCAATTAGCACCTTAAAATACAATTAACATCATGATGTATTTAAATGGGTGCAATTATCATTTTTTACTAACAGACACATAAACTGTTGTTTTTCTATAGCGACGTTAGTATTAAAAATGCCACATAAGTATTTAATATGCTAGCTAATTTATAATTAAGATACCCTCTAATTAAGGAAACTTTTTCGATATATTATTTTAAAAAGGTTTAAAAGTGCATTCATCACCTTGAATTATTTTTTAAAATGCAATTAGCACCCTAAAATACAATTAGCATCATGATGTCGTTAAATGGGTGCAATTATCACTCTTTATTAACAGACATATAAACTGCCATTTTTCTATAGCCATATCATCATTAAAAATGCCACATAATTATTTAATATGCCAGCTAATTTATAGTCCTAGATGGGTAGAGCAATAGTCCCGAAAAATTTTTTTCCTTTCAACACTTCATTTCTCATCAAAGGCTATCGTATTTGCAGAGTGAATTAAAATTTAAGACAATGGAACTTTTTTTAAAAAAATTAGATTCCATTTAAATTATAAATTAGTTGACATATTAAATACTTATGTGGCATTTTTAATGCTGATATGGCTATAGAAGAAAAGATAGTTTATGCGTCTGTTACTGAATGGTGCTAATTGCACCTATTTAAATACATCATAATGTTAATTGCATCTCAAAAAATAGATCAGTGCGCTAATTGCACCTTAGAAACTAAAAAGGCGTTGAGCACATTTACCCTTTAAAAAATTTGAAAAACACAAAACAAAAGAGAAATAAAATGAAAACAGGTTGGGCCCAATCTAGTGGTTATGGCCAACCCATATTGATACTGATATTTTTAGTCTGAACCCATATAATCACAATCTATAGTAGGATAGTTTGAACCCGGTGGTTAAAACCATATTACCCCCTCTACTTTTAGTACGTGAGTTGTTAAAGCCTTTTTCATGTGTGTGTATATATCTAAAAGGTCCGAGACTAACTCATATGCTTTTATATATAATAATCATTAGGGTTGAAAATTGAAATGTCAATTTGCAGATTAGGTTGATGGAATTGATTGATATGTTTGGTTTGGTGCCGCCCATTTGGTCAGTTGCTCTCTTCCTCCAACTTGATGATCTTTGTAGTCATCAAATTTGCATTTAAAGGTGCGAGACCTGCACGCCAATGCAAATGCAATCAAAAGGTTAATTAAGTTCTCATTAACAGTACAAGCATATCATTATTAATTCTTTTTCTCTAAGTCATTGTCCTCTTTACGGTCTTAGTTATTCTAAGACCATTTTGACTTTAATTGTGTCAAACTAGTTTCATTGCAGGGGGGGCACTACAGATGGGATCCACGGTGGTGGGTGGGAAAGAATGATTGCCAAATCCTCTAAAGCTATATTTAAATAAGATATCTTCTATAAGGTGGCTTGAAATCAGTTCAATTAATTAGTAATCCCCACATTTTTGTTAACAATTTTTTTTGGATTGGATCGTAAATAACTCACAGATCACATAATAATATCATCAATTATGAGAAATCGCCAAATAGACTGCCCCACGGTTCCCTCCACGCCCATAAAGAAGAGGATATGGTTAAGGAGGTAATAATATTTTAATTTTAGAATTAAATGTGCATTTGCAGCGTCTCTAGCGGTATATCGCCCTAGCCCAACCAGGACTATCAACAATCAAATAATAATAATAGTAATGAAAATAATAATGTTTGTGTGTCTGCTTACACCTAGTGAGGCATCAATTAACTACACCAGTGCCTAGCCTAACATATTTTAAGATTTCACTATATACGAATTGTCATTTTTATTAAGTATAAAAGTCCAATAATTACAAAGAAGTTTCTGGCCAAATTTTTTTTTTAAAAATAATTACAAAGAAGTAATTAAATGGACAACAATTTAATGATCAGGCACGAGATAACGTGGTGTCCCAGCGTCTTTGCTCTCTCTACTTTTAATTTTGTTGGTTAAACAACCTAAAGAGTGGTGGGTGGTGCAGTTCTTTTTGCAAAAAACAAAACGAAAATATCACAAATGTCACAATCAACACATGGCACATAAATGCAGAAACTGCAAGTTAACAGAAGGCTCAAAAATACCTACTGCATTATTGACTACATCAATTATTTATATTCTCAAATTTACATTTTTCAATAAAAAAAAGGCATTTTACTGGCCAAAAATAAAAATAAAAAAAGCATTTTGAAAATATGATTGTGAAAGTTAAATTCTATCTTCATAAGAGTTATATATATATATATTTTATTCCTATCCGAATTGAATGAAAGACACGAACAAATGATAATACCTCGTTAACTTTTAATGGGAGAAACAAATGAGGATTCCAACCCAATTAGTGTGTGTGTGTGTTCTTTTTTTTGGGATATTAAACGGCCCTTCGTTCCGTATTCTTCTGGGCCATTCATTTTATTGGCAGAGAAGATAATAGGCCACTGGGGAATACCAGAAACATCGAATCAAGAAAATAACCCAAGGTCTTGTAGCTTACCAATAGAAGGCTTTCAATATTCTAATCATATTTCTACCTTTAGATCATAAAATGGATGGTTAGATTTGATATGTTAAAAATTTATTATTATAATATTTTATAAATTACTTTTTTTAGTGGATTATAAATGGTATAGATCAGATTTTAAAAGTTTAAATTTTTTTAATTTATGTTTATAGTAGTAATTTTATGAATGATTGAATTTGAACTATTTATTTTTTTAATTTAATGGTGGATATGAGATTATGAAAAAAAAAAAACAGAAGAAAAAGAAGAAGAATGAGCTTACAACTTACTCGTTGCACTTGTAATTCAAGGGAAAAAAACAGGAAAAGAAAATACAACTGAGCTGAAATTTGTGTCAGAAAGTCTGATACGTCCGATGGCATTTAATCCATTTTTTTTTTTTTAAAAAAAAAGAAAATCGAAGAGGATTTTTCTTTTTTGTCTTTTACTTTGGGCCATGTGGCACGTGGAGAGCCATGTTTAGAACGATTTCATCAGCATGATTATTAGCTGTTGGAGTTGGAGATTCTGGGCCGTATAGAACTTTTGGACTCTTTCGTAAATTTTTTTTACGGCCCAATTCAGGCAGTAGTATTGATATGGCTATGTCGGGCTAGTGCTCCGGAGGAGTAATTTATAATGATAATTAATTTATTAAAAGTGACTTTTTTTTTAAAAAAAGTTACTTATTAAAAGTTATTTATGTTTAAATTGAAAGTAACAAAAATGACCTTTTTTTTCAAACAAAAGCATATTTGGAGTGAAATCAATTTTTTCACGTTATCACAATTAATTTAAAAAAAAACTGTAAAATACACAATTAATTGTTTATTTTTTATTGGATGAGAAGCCCCTAACAAATTGATTTATGATTGTATCAGCGTTGAACTTCTATTTGATGATGATGCTGATTATTGTCTTACAAAGAAAAAACTTATATTTTAAAAATAATTACACCTTTGAAAAAAGAAAAAATTATGCGGTGAAAATCTTTTATCCATGAAAATTTTCCCTTAATTTCCAAGTCTACAAGTTAAAAAATATATTAGGCAGTGATTTTTTGAGTTCCAATATCTCATCCTCATTCTCAAAGAAACAGAGAGATCACGTAAAAAAAGAAAGAAACAGAGAAACAGAGAGAAAGAGTGATGCCTAAGCCGAAGAGGAAGGGAAAATGAGAGAACAGGGAAAGATGAAAGGGTATCGCGCAAGGATACCCTTATAAGAGGAGAAATAGCCAAGAGTTAACTTATAAAAATAAACAATTCTTTGAGATAACCCAATAGCTTTTAGACAGCATTTATACACTACATTCTGAATAAGTAACTTAACTTAAGTGATTTGTAAAGTTACTTTTTGTTCCGTTTGTAGTGTTTTAGTTTTTATTTTTTTAAAAAAAACATAAGGAGGCTGGCAACATAATAATGTTTATTTAAGGACAAAAGTATACCTAACAAATAGTGCGAAATTGACAACTGCTCGTCATGGATTTTTAATTTGTGTGCGTGGGGGCCCCACCTTCAACCTCATTTTTGGTATGCTCGTGTATAGCACAGAACAAACAAGCCTATGTGGTAGGTCAGAAATGAAACTTGTCCAAGAGGCTGGTCCTAGTGTTGAGAGGTTCCAAGTTTTATTCTGTTTGAGGGCGTAGATAATCCTATCGATCTGTACGTATTTGAGGAAACAATCACAACAATACATACATGTATGTATAGATAGATATTAATGGTACGGTAGAATTCACAAGCAAGCTAAGGTCAAATGAATGTGAATTTACGGAGGAGGCAAATGAATATATGTTTTCTGATCAATATGGAAAAGACAAGTGTAAGTGTGTGCGCGCGCGCTGTCAGGTCAGGAGCTTACATTGGTAGTATTGGATGGGGTACTTATTGTAAGGCAAAGGCAACGTAACGTACAGTGAACTCTCAAAATTAAACACGGATGGATGGATGGATTTGTTGACAAGTTTATTAGATGAGACGCACATATCATGAACATGGGACGGATCGGAGGACTTGATCATCATCGGAACCAGTTTTCCTACTTGTTTGGGAGGGGGAACTCATCCCATTTAAATGATTTAGATTTAATTGTTTTAAAAAAATGATTTTAATAAGTAAGGAAGTTAAAATAAAGATAATATCTTCATTAATATTTTTTTAAAATTTTTAACAATTTTTTTTAAAAAAATTAAATTTAGACTATTCAAATGGATGAGCTCCCTTCTGCTTTGCTCGTCCAAAAGATAAACAGGGAAGCTTGTTCCGATCATCGTCATGTAGAGCTGGGAAAACGGGCCGGCCCTTTTAAGTCAATGGCCGAACTTATATTTTGAAGGCTGAAAATGTAATCGGGCCTACAAAGGTTAGTCTTGTAGGGCCTCGGGTTTAAAAGGGTCAACCCTGTAGAGTCACGGGCTGGCCTTTTTAGGCCCTTTTAATTTTTTTTATACTTTACGTATCATATTATATAATTTATTTTAGTGAAAACTCCAACCCCTTAGACTATTACCTATTGAACACCCACACTCTACTGACCACACAGGCGCACACGCTCACACACAAGACATGAGACACCAGACACATATCACGCATTCACGTTGTATACTTGCATACTACATAAAATTTAAACTTTATTGGCACGTGACAATAGTGTACCTAAAATTATGTTGTTTGTTTGTTGCATACTTGCATACTTCGTAAAATTCAAACTTTATCTTAACATAATCTGTGTTAAATTAGAATTTCAATTGCTATAATTTAATAATTTTTGTTTAAAAAAATGTTGAAAAAATTGTTTAAAATTCTTTTGACCCTATAGGGCCAGCCCTGACCCTATCACTTTCAGGCCGGGCTTTAAAAATATGTGTTTTTCTTAAATCGGGCTTCAATAGGCCAACCCCATTAAAACCATTACCCTTTTTTCCATCTCTATCATCATGTCAATGTCTTGTCGTATGAGTAGTTAGTAAAATGAATATTACATCTCTAAGTCTTCTTTATGTAAAAGACAAAAATACTCATTCATCTATGAGACATTGTTTCATAATGCTCCCAGGGAAAAAAACAATTTCACATTGAACGAGTGATCACTTAAATAAAATATACGTTTTTCAAACCAAAAATAAATAACCATAGATTACCACGCCACGGGAATTTGGTTGTGGCCAAAGTCAAAATTATGTTATTAAAAGTCAAAACCAGTTAGTAAGCTTGTGATTGATTAAGTTCCTGGTTTAGTTGTTACAAGAGGTAAAAGAGTCACACAGCTGTTTTGTTTGACTTCAATCACACGTTGCTAATTGATTAATGGATGTGCATATTAGACATCAGGTGGGAATGGGGGCTAATTGTAAGTTGTGCGGCCCGTACTTTGGCGGGCTGACAAAATCGCCAACTCTAACCTGCAAATGCGGTTTGGAGGACTAGCTTGCATAATATTTTATTTATTAAATATTATTTGTTGATAAAGGGACTAAGCCTTGTGGTAATAATAATAATAGTAAGAAAAAAGCCCAGCCTAATACAATCCTTTTGTTTATTTTTATTTTTAATGGTGTGTTTGGTTCAATAGAAATTAAGTTAGGCAAGGTTTATTAAAGAAGGTTGTGAATTTGTTTGATTCAAGAAGATGAGGGGTTATGTTTACTTTTTTATTTGGTTTAAAATAGTAGGTGAGGGGAGTTAATTATAAATTAACAAATATACCCCCTTTTTTATTTATATATTTGTGTTCATCATTTACAATTTTTATCAACAGGAGATTTTGCTTTATGGGAGATGATCAAATCAGAGGAATTGGAAGGTGGAATACTAATGGTGCCTCTAGAAGGTGGAATTGTCTAATCTATTTTCTGCCTCCTGTCTCATTCAATTTCCTTTTGCTAGTGATTCAGCATAAGTACTCAATGATCTAATGCAAGATAAATCTTCAGCTCCTTTCTTGCTTTGGAGGCTACAGGAAGCATAGTAGTAGGAGGGATAGAACGCGGAGGCAACATTGGTGGAGGAGCATGTAATAATGGCAACTGGACTGGTGGAGGAACAGAGCGCAGAAAATCAGAGGAGAAAGAAAGGAATTTTAGCTGGAGGGGTACCCATGGAATAACAAAAAATTGACATGGGTAGTTTAGTCAAGATGAAGCATAAGTTTTATCTCACTTCACAAAACCCCTAAATTGGGAGGGTTGGAAGTAGAGCCGGGAATTCGGGCCGAGCCCGTCAGGCTAGCCTTTTTAAGCCCAGCCCGTGATGGGTTCGTGCTTGTAATTTAATGCCTGAAAATAGAGTTAGGCCTAAACAGGCTAGCCCTGTAAGACCGCGGGTAGGGGTGGGAATAGGTCAGGCGGCCTAACCTAAAAAAAACTACTTAGTCTTTTTTTTGGGCCTGTTATTAAAAAGGCCAAGCTCAAGCTCTCAAAAAAGCCTTTTTTGGCCTATCAGGCCGGCCTGTTCTTTTAAAAAAAAATTTGTAACACCTCAGCGTTATATGTTAGAACTGAAATTGTTATTTTCTTGTTTTGAGACTGATTTATGATGTATCAATTAT
>JBAGKO010000010.1:17421967-17434253 GCA_037177275.1 Acacia concinna
AAAGACTTGGCCCATAAGTCATACCCATAAGCCAATATCTCTATAAAGAGGGCCACTCCATCAATTGTAATTCATTTCATCATCATCAACATTTTCCGATCATCTCTCTGGCGCGGTGCTTTTTTCTTTGTCTTCGGTGCTGTGCGTGACACTCTTTCTCTCTCTCTCTCTCTAAGACGGTAACTTATTCTTCCTCTCCTATGTACACGTATGTTATTGTCTTCATGCGTTCCTTGATCGTCTTGTACGTCTGTGTGATGATGTCATAATAATGTGAAAGTATTCTAATAAAGTTGTGTTTGGGAGGAAATTAAATGTTGAATTCGTTCTCACCACGCCAAATCTAAATATTTTGTGTGTTTCTTTCTTTATCTTTGAATTCGTAGAGATAACACGTAGATTATATTTGACTTTTCTCATTTCAATATCTTTCTTTATAATAGGAACTACTTTTCTCAATAAGCTATATCCTAAGAATTTGGAAACTTATAGTCGGAACAATAACTTCTTACCTTTAGGATGAATAGAGCCGTGATTTTGTAGCTAGGGGATGCCTAAAACTTTGTTTTTTTAATTCTTGGACGGGCCGCGATCTCCTAGGCTTGGAGGGAAATTGTAGAGAACCCTTATGATCTTCTCTGTGTATATGTTTGTCTCTCTACGCATATTTTAAAATAAATGTCATCTTATTGACCTAAGATTATATATACGTAATATTGTCTTTTAAATGGACACGTACACGTTTTTTACATTGTAACGTTGCTTTTGAAAGCGTTATTTAGCTGTGGTGCGGCTAGTGGAAGATTTCTCTAAATTAAATAAGTAGTAAAATAATTATAGATTTAATCCAACATAACTATTTTAATTAGAACATATTAACGTGTTATTACTGCGAAGTGGTTGATGGGACTTGGAAGCAATAAAGTTTGGTAGGCTATCTTTCTATTTTTTTCTATTCCCTTAATTTTAATCTTAGTGTAATTTATGGCTACAAATTAATTTTCATGTACACTCACTTCCTAAAATATGGATACTTAATAAAATAATAGATTTTTTTTAATTTTTAAACTAACTATCATTTCAACCAATTTATAATAAAATATTACAAATTAGATTTATCTAGGACAAAATTATAAAATAAGACTGTGAAAGCCTAAATTAAATAAAAATTTATTTTCTAAAATCATGGAGACTTCATAAAATAAATCACATATTTTTATATCAAAATAAAATTATGCATATTTTTCCACCGTTAAAACAATGAAAAAGAAATTGAAAAGTATAATATATTGGGAGCAATGCATTTCATACCCGTTACTTAAAGTTGTTTAAGCAAAATTCAGATTCTGAAAAGCTAGCAAGCTATTGGCAAAAGATTTCCCTTCCCTAATACCTTATTTTCAATTCTTTGCATGTTAGATGAGGAAACAAACAAATGGATCTTTTATGATAAAATCACTTCAATAATTTTTTATTATGAATTTGTTCAAATTGTTCAAATGATTTTTTTTTATAATAACTTAGTTTTCATGATTTTATCAATATCCCATGACATTGATTTGAGAAAAAATTCTATAAAAATGATATCATTTTATTATCTTTATTATATTTTGATATAAAAAAATTATTTATTTTATCAAGTCTCCATAATTTAACAAGTAATCTTTTTATTTTATTTATACTTACATAATTATTTTTCACAAGTATGTTCGGATTCATTTTATTATCTTTATTATATGTTGATATAAAAAAAATACATTTATTTTATGAAGTCTCCATGATTTTGATCTTTTATTTTATTTCAGCTCCCATAATCTTTTTTCATAAGCGAGTTCAATTCGTTTTATCATCTTTTTTATATTTTGATATAAAAAAATGTGATTTATTTCATGAAGTCTCCATGATTTTAGTAAAAAATCTTTTATTTTATTTAGGCTTTTATAATCTTTTTTCATAATATAGTTCTGATTTTTTAGATAAATCTAATCCCATCATCTTTTTATTATAAATTTGTTGAAATAATAGTTAGTTTAAAAATAAAAAATTATCCATTATTTTAGCAAGTGTCTGTGATTTTAGGAAATAAGTGGATATGAGGGTTTATTTGTAACCATAGATTAAATTAAGGATTAAGATTAGGGAAATAAGAAAAAAATAGAATAATAAAAAATAGACATTGCCTGTGATATGTAAACAAAAAACAAGTGTTAGGATTAACAGACTTAAAGTTGTAGTCCAACTAATAAAAGTGACTCTCTCTGACCCATTACCCATTTGCCTTTGGCATATGATTATATACCAGCATGATCTGAGTCCACTTGCTTACGTTTACCATATTTAAGTATTGAATCTTCAAACTGCACAAAAATAATTTATAATCAAAGTGGCAATTATTTTAAGATTAAACAAAGATTTTAGGTGGCAATTCTAAACAAACGTTTTTAAGAGTTTAGTTATAATTTTGATTTTGATACTACGAATTCCTCCTAGATAAGTTTAAAGTTTAAACGTAGTAGGGTTGGCATCTAAAAAGTTATTCAATAAATAGTAAGATTTAAATCCTCTCTGGCATTCTAATAAAAACACAATCCTTTCTGATATTTAAAGAAAAAAAATTAAAAAAGGAATGAAAATAAAAACTTCCCGACTCCTAGAAACTCCATTGCACAGATAGGGTAAATAATATAATAAATAAATAAATAGGAGAAGAGATCCACCTGGCAAATGACACAGGGTGTTATTGTAATTGAAATCTAGAATTTGACCATATTTTTCAGCCTCAATTTTTGTTTCCGTTGACTCAATAAATATTTCTTTCATCATATGCGCCGGCCACTTTACGGGCAAAGATGCCATTGAAGCTGTCGTGTTTTTTAAAGGCTGAGAAATGAAGAAAATCTGAGGAATTAGTCTTGGTTCTATTGCAAATTCTCACGCTATTACTGTTCCTATTATTGGACTTTCTGAGTTCGTTAGTTCAATCTTCTGCTGTAGAGCGTGATGGTTTTCCGAATTTACATTAAAAGCACTCTGATCTAGGGTTTTTTATATATATATATATATATATATATATAAAATTTTATTTTACTTCACTTTTATTTAATTTCTCATTTTTGTTTCCTCCTCCTCTTACCCTTCTTCTCCCCTATTGTACTGTCATTTTCTCAAGGCCCTTGGACATTAATAAGAATCTTTGAGCCCCCAAGAGTTTTCCGAAGCTCGACTCTGAGCTCATCGGGATTTCCTTCACGGAGGAAAAAGTTTACTTTTTTGATGGTATTTGGTTCATTGCGGAAGTGGGATTGTAGTCGTCGTTAATTTGGTTGGGGTGCGTGTTGGCAGTGAAAGCTGGTGATGGGGAAGGTGGCAGTTGGAGCAACAATTGTATGTGCTGCGGCGGTTTGTGCGACGGCGGCGCTTCTGGTGCGCCACCGCATGAGGAACTCTGGGAAGTGGTCTCGTGTCATGGCTATACTGAAAGAGTTCAAGGAGCAGTGTGAGACCCCAATTCTAAAGCTTAAGCTGATTGCTGACGCCATGGACGTTGAGATGCACGCGGGTCTCGCATCTGAAGGTGGGAGCAAGCTCAAGATGTTGATCAGCTATGTCGATAATCTCCCGACTGGGTTCGTATATTTACCTCCTTCCTCTTTAATTCTCCAAAAATGAAAATGCTTTTTTGATTGCAACGTTTAAATCGGGCATCCTTTCAGAGTTAATTTTATCTTTGACCGATCCAGATGTGTGTTATAATAACTATACATCTTTATATTTTATTTGATGGAAGAAATATACATGAATTTTTCCCTAGTACCATTCATCGTTGTGAAAATTCCCCGTTTCATGCTTTGTTTATAGGAATGAGGAAGGAATCTTCTATGCTTTGGATCTTGGTGGGACGAATTTTCGTGTTATTCGTGTACAGTTGGGTGGAAGAGAAAAAGGTGTTTCCCATCAATATTTTCAAGAAGTTTCAATCCCTCCTCATTTGATGACTGACTCTTCAGAGGTAAGCCTTTGATGGAAACTATATCAAAGTAATTTGCATGCAGTAATGCCCTGTCTGAAACGCATTAATTCATGCATTTCAGGCATTGTTTGATTTTATTGCGGGAGCTCTTGCAAACTTCATTGATTCAGAACCCCAAGATTTTCATCCACCCCCGGGTAGACAAAGAGAACTGGGTTTTACGTTTTCTTTCCCAGTGAGGCAAACATCAATTGCATCTGGGACTCTGATTAAGTGGACCAAGGGATTCAATATTGAGGATGCGGTGAGTCCTGTTACCTTGACTCTTCTGTGTTCAACTTTCTCTGTATTGCCATTCTTGTTTTGTCATGAAGACTTCAAGACATGCATAAATATTCTCTATCTGCTATATTCTCTTCAGTTCTTGTTTCTTAATGGATTATGTTTGGCTTGTTTCTAGGTTGGAGAAGATGTGGTGAGAGAACTAACCAAGTCTATGGAAAAAATTGGCATTGATATGCGGATCTCAGCTCTAGTGAGTTCCACTTCCGTCCTTTAGTTTCTTTGTTGTTTAGTCAGTCTCTGAGATGATGATTCTCATTCTCTGTCTGAGGAAAAATTTGGAGTTATGAGTTTTGTATTTACTATCATTTTTAGTTATTTAATCAAATGTCTCTTAGATAGGAAACAATACATAACAGTCATTTGATGCAGGTTAATGACACCATTGGAACTTTAGCTGGAGGCAGATTCCGCAATCCAGATGTCGCTGCTGCTGTGATTCTTGGTACTGGAACAAATGCTGCATATGTAGAGCGTGCACAAGCTATTCCAAAGTGGCATGGTCCTCTGCCAAAATCAGGGGAGATGGTAAGGATGTTATAAATATTTGGGATTGTATGACTTCTTGTGTGATAGACCTATCTTTACCACAAAACTAAGCGGCAGCTGATGATAAGTTTGTGCTGATCCAAACACATTACGTTTTAATTATATAGGTTATAAACATGGAGTGGGGTAATTTCCGGTCCTCACATCTTCCTCTGACAGAATATGATGATGATCTAGATGAAGCGAGCCTAAACCCGGGAGAACAGGTAATGATCATTTATTCATCATGAATTTGAATGACAATTATGCCATCTGTAACACTTCTCCACTATTATTTGCAGATATTTGAAAAAATAATTTCTGGCATGTACTTGGGGGAAATTGTACGGAGAGTTTTATTGAAGATGGCTGAAGAAGCTGAGTTCTTTGGAGATACTGTTCCTCCAAAGTTGAAACAACCATTCATACTTAGGTGTGATAATTCATACGATTAAACTTATAAAACCCCATTTTTAGGATGACATTTGTTTATATTGCTATCTGCCCATTTTGTTTGCTTGTGTATGCCACCGACTCCAATTATCATCCATGTACGATCTATACTATATATTACTATCCGTCCATCCTATCTCCTTTACGTTCTAGACAGCCCATCTTTGTCTCAACCTGGCCGTTTTGTTTGATGCTTTATCCTGCTTATGAGTTGTTATGGTTTAAGTATTAGGAATGCAATTCTGTTTGCACTTATTTTTACATTTCTCACCTAGAACCCGTTGCTAATAGGTGGCTAGATGATTGATTCATCTGCTCAGCATATTGCTTGTTTTGGGATGTGTTATTGATTGTAGTACCATATGAAGGATCATTGCTTCTTCTTTAGGTTGTGGTTGGTAGGGGACATAGAGAATTATGGAGTGATCGAAAGGTCCAAATTTTGTTTGGATAGTTGACATTTCCAGCATAGTTGTATAAAACAATAAGATATTGATAGAAACTTACCTTAGTAGGCTAATTAAACTCGGCTGGGTCATATTTGCACTTTTCAGTTTTGAGTCATCCTGTTTTGAATTGTATAAATACGTTGCTGCTTTGCGTGTTTAAGCTTCTGAGTTTTCTTATTTATTTGTTATGGGGATGTATAGGACACCTGAAATGTCTGCCATGCACCACGATACGTCTCCAGATCTGAAAGTGGTTGGAAACAAATTGAGGGACATATTTGAGGTATGCATGCTCTAGTTCCATTACTTGATGTGGAGGTTTTTTATAGTCTCAATTAGCACATATTATCCAATTCATTTATTTGGGCAGCTTTTTTTTTTTTTCTTGAATGAGAAGTGGAGAAAGTTTAGTTGTCTCTTTTTCCACAGGTTTCTAATACATCCCTTAAGACAAGGAAGATTGTTCTCGAAGTCTGTGACATTGTGGCCACACGTGGGGCCCGTCTTTCTGCAGCCGGCATCCTAGGCATCCTCAAGAAAATGGGAAGGGACATAGCCAAGGTCGGGGAGAAGCAGAAGACAGTGATAGCATTGGACGGAGGATTGTTCGAACATTACACTAAATTCAGAAGTTGCTTGGAGAGTACGATGAAGGAGCTGTTGGGAGACGAGCTAGCAGGGACCGTTGTCATTGAGCATTCTAATGATGGTTCTGGCATTGGAGCAGCCCTGCTTGCAGCTTCTCATTCCAAGTACTTGGGACTTGATTAGTCCTGAAGTTGTGATTAATAATTATGCCCCCATCAAGATTTGTAACATGTTCATTTTTTTCTATAGCATAAACCAAGTAGTTTCAACAGAGGCTCTAACCATGGAATTTTTATGGTGGAGTCCTCTGGAAAGTTTAAAGTAGGACTCTGTTTATTCTTACTGCAACTTGTACTGCCATATTTTTGGTTGCAGAAATAAAAAATTGGGAAATGTAAACTAAGCTTTTATGTGGAATGTAATTTATTTCTGCACGAGAATAAATCAGGACAGGATGATCTGTTTTGATCATCCAAGAGTTGTATCAGTGAAAAGTTTTTTGGATAACTGATTTGTCTTTTCTCATCACGGTGACGTCTGTATCTGAATAATTCATCTTAACAACGGTGAACTCTAGTTATCTAAGGTTATATGCAATTGACGACATTGAAAAGGCAAATTTACAAACAAATTAAGATATTAAGTTTTAACAATGTTACCATGTGTAGAAGTGTCATTGTCACGGACGTTTGACAGGTCTTATTCATAAAGACTTTTTTGCCGGATAATTCGTAAAGACGGATCCCGCTTAATTTTATTTTTATTTTTAATAGGAGAATTATAGTATTTCTTCAAAGCCAAGACATAAGTATTTAATATGTTAGCTAATTTATAATTAAGATGCTTTCTAAATTTAAAAAACAAAAAACAAAAAGTTCCCCTGAAAAGTTTTTTCTTTGCAACACTTCATTTATCATCAAAGTCTATTGTGTTTGTAAAGTTTATTGGAATTCAAGACAATAAAACTTTTTTAAAAAAATTCAGGTACCATTTTAATTATAAATTAGCTGGCATATTAAATATTTATGTGACATTTTTAATGCTAACGTCGCTATGGAAAAAAGGCAGTTTATGTATTTGTTAATAAAGGGTGCTAATTGCACCCATGTAAATTGTAATATCCTAAATTTTGAGTTTACAGTCAGTTGGAGTTTAATTTCATTTAACCAAGAGTTAAAATAAGTTGATAATTTTTTTCTTTAAAAAATAATAATAAAACAAAGGAAGTATCAAGTTTAAAAAATAATAATAAATTAATTAATGTAGTGTAAAATAATATAGATAAAATACCTCCTTAAAATAGTATAGGGGTATGTATGCAAACTTGTCTTATTATTGGATAGTAATATAACCAACAGAAGTTGGCGTAGATGGGTAGGCATCTACATCACACTCATCTGTTCATGAGTTCGATCTCAAAGAATAGAAGGTGTAGAGAATTTCTGTTGGGAGCTCTCTTCCCTAGGGCACCTTAAAGAGGTGGTTACCTTTTAGGCATATTCGATTGGGGGCGTCTGGACTAGTTGGTTCGCGAACTCACCGAATTTGGGAAGTCAAATTACAGCCAGATGCCAGGATTTGGTGGGTTCGTAGACCAAAAATCCACCATAAAAAAAATGGATAGTAATATAGAACAAACATATATATATATATATATTGTCTTGGGAAAAAAGGAAAGAAATTATTATTTTAGTAAAAGTAAACCCTAACCCTCCCACGTAAATACCATTTTTCTCATCTCACACCCTCAGCTGCATCTACCGTATATTCAAATGTGCCCTTTTTCTCTCTACTGTTCATTCCATGTCTTATCAAACTAGACCCTTATATTTCTTTCTTTTATTTGTTCCCTCTAGTCTTGTCATACATATCTATACTCCTTTTAATCTCCGTATACTGTGCAAATGATTTTTCTTTCTTTCTTTCTTTCTTTCTTTCTTTCTTTTTTGTTTTTTTTAAATATGTTCTTAAATCCACATTTAGTTCTTACTGAGTAGGTGTAGTGTTAAATACTATCAAAATCTTCTTTTTTATTCAACTACTTCCTCCTCCCAAAAAACGTGAATTAGAGTGTGGGTGTATTATTATCATTATTTCTTCTTCTTCTTCTTCTTCTATACTCAATTTTTTTTTATATAAATAAACTACACTGGAGAATTAACCCATCTCCATTCTCAAACTCTTCTAAAGGAATGCTAGCGGAGTCTTAAAGAACATAACTCCATCCTTAATATTCAATCACTATGTCCTAATCACGAGTCATCACTTTCTGAATTTCCTCATGAAGATCAAACTGAGGATGTTATTGACTAACACCAGCATATATCACCTCTACAAGCTCCAAACAATCAGACTCAACAACCCCCTTCCTCCAACCACTATCTTAAGATCTCTTTACCCCACAAAACTACCCACATCTCCACAAACAAACTATTGCTTGATCCAAGTCTACACATGAAGCCCCCAAGCACCTTGTCATTATGATCTCGTGCTAATCCTCCACAGGCTGTCATCACTTCATCCTTCACACTAAAACCATCAACATTCATCTTCACACACCCTATATATGGTGCCTTCCATCCTATATGTCTCTCCCCTCCTGAACTACCTGCCTGTAGTAAGACACCAGACCATTTTGCCATTGCTCTTGTCTTGACAATTATTTGATAATACCCAACTGCCTTCTTGTCAAAAACCGCAGCATTACGGTTTAGCCATAAGTTCCTGTAAAGAATAGAAAACCAGATTGCCCATCAAATACCCATGACTAGATCATTCTATCTAATATTCCAGCTTATCCATTTCTCCACATTAGATATATTATAGAACATACTCCCTCCGTTCCTATTTATAAGACCCAGTTGACTTTTTTAGAGAATCCTAGAAAAATCTTAAGAAAGCTAATTGCATTACTTAATCATATCATATATCATATTTTATTATATTACATATTAGTTTATAAGTCAAACAATATAATTTAGAGAAAAACGATAAATTTTAATGTCTTAAAATAATATAATTAACTTTCTTAGGATTTTTCTAGGATTCTCAAAAAAAGTCAAATGGATCTTATAAATAGGAACGGAGGTAGTATAAGTTTAAGGAGTGATTTAACATAATTTTGTAAGTTAGAAATATAAAACAGTAAACTCGGTATCTAAACTCACAAATTTAATGAAATTTATAATTAACACGAGTTTACTAACAACTTGAAAAAACTTTAGAAGCTAGAAACCTAAAGTAAATTCATAGAGTAAATTGGCAAGTTTAACAATAATAATTCTCTTTACCAATAAAGCAATCTAATTTATTTTTATGTACTGCTTTCATTTGTCTTTATTATAAAACACCAACTAATAAGTATTTTTGGATTTTTATATGGAACTTGCTAGTTTTAGAGGAGCATTTATTTTATTTTTTTATGTCCACCATAACTAATAAGTGTAGTGAGAGAAAGTAAAAATTAATATTATGATATTTGAGTTTAATGTGGTTAATAAAAGAATTAAAAATCACTCGGATTTTAAGACAACTTTAATACTTTTTTATTTTTGTTATTGGTTTATGAGAATTAGTAGTTGGTGCTTAATAATAAATACTAGAAAGAGTACCTCCGACCCTTAATACAAGTTTTAATTGATTTTTTTGAGAGAGATTAAGTAAACTAAATAAGTTACTTTATCATATCATATATTGTATATAATTAAATAATAATATAACTGCTTTAAAATAATTTAAGTACCCTCCCAAAATCTAAAAATTGAATTTTATAATTAGGAGTAGGGTAGTACATGTTTAGCGCATGTTATTAAGAATTAATTGAGGTTGTAAGTTGCTTAACACAAATTTTAAATCCTAAAAAACATATTAGTTGGTTACTAGAATATTAAAATCAAAACATTATTTATAATAATTTTTTGACCCTGAAAATATTGATCATAAATTAATCATAAAGAAAACAGTTGCCATTTTGGCAAAAAAAAAAAAGAAAGAAAATAGTTGCCATTTAATTTTCTGAAAATACTGTCCCAGGAAAAAAAAATTATTCCAATTGGCAAGTAAGCAGGAATTCAAGCTTGTAAAAGGAATTTTAATTTTCGCAAGGCAAGTGGCCGAAAACACTGCTAATGTATTTGAATACAATAATGTAGGTATTTTTTTACCGCCAAAACGCAAAGGGGCACCTAACATTAGGGGTGGAAATAAGTTAGATGGCTTGTCAGGAACCTGGGCTTGGCCTGTTTAAAAAAAGTAATAGGTTCAGGCCTGTTGAAAGGCCAGCTAAGCCTGTTAGGCCAGCCTAACTTGTTGTTGGTATATAATATTATAAAAAACTTATAAAAAATAAGTATTTAATGTAGTATTATAACTTTTATTTTTATGGTTTAATTATCATTATGAAACAATTTCTTCTTGATAGAGAGATTTTATAAGGTAGTAATTAGTCGGGTAACAAGAATTTACATAAAATATGATTTATTAGAGTAAAAGAAATTATTATAAAGATATTAGAAATAAATCAATATAAAATAAAAGAATTATAATAAAATAAAAGGATAAAAAAATAAATAAAAGAACAATGGGTTGAAAATTAATCAGAAAAGTAATAGAAAAAAAGATTAAAAATTGAAAAAGAATATAATAAAATGTAATAAAAATAAATATTAAAGAATATAAAAATACAGGCCTTAACCGGCTTTCAGGCCAGGCTCAAGCCTAAAAAAAGGCCTTTAAGGCCACAGGCCAGGCTTAGGTCACTTTACCACAAGACAAGCTCGGCTTGATAAGAAAAAAGCCTGGCCTGACATGGCCTGTTTCCACTTCTACCCAGTAACATAAAATTTTTTTAGGGGCAAAAATGTATACAAGCTTTTAAAAGGGGGCAAATCTACCAATTTGTTAACTCACTTCCTAACATTGTCAAATCACTGTTTACTAGGCTTATCATTTGTCCACATACATTCCATGTATGTTCGTTCTTTCTTCTTCTCCCATTGATGAGCTCCATTAAAATTTTGAAGGTGTGGTAGGCAACTGTGAAAAAGGATTCATCGTTCATGGTGGAGAGGGAGGAGGCATGCAAAGATCAACTGGGACTGGGGAGATGCTGTTGTGGGGGTAGTGGTGTCAAAGTCTTAGAGCGGAAAGGCTTGTGAGGGGGCCGTGACAAAAGAGATTCCTGGCGAGAGGGAAAAAATGGTAGAAATCTTCTCGCTAAGATTCACATTCCTATTGTCGGTCAAAATCAAGAGCCTCTTCTCGCCGAAATACCAGCAGATTTTATTGTTGAGGTAGGCACCGCCAGTTTCTCGGTGATGTTCGGCGTGGGAACTCGAAATGATTGGAGGCTGAAAACCAATGGTTGTGGGTCATACACGGTGTAGATAAGTGAGGCGACGAAAATGAAGATGAGGATGAAGATGCACAAGACACAACAACACTTCCAGCAATAGCATTAGAGGGCGGTAGCACTGCTTCTTAGACTGAAGGAAGGGAGGAATTACATATTTTTGATGCAGACATTTTCCAACGTAGACAAAAAGGTGGGGAAGGGAATCTATTTTCCAATGCAGACAGTCTCTCTCTCCAACTTCCTTAGAAAACTTGTCTATTTCCCCCTTTTGTTTTACTTGCCACATCAGATTTTTTTTTTGAATACAAACTGAAATATGTAACATCCTAATTTTTATATTAGGATTTAATTAAAAAAATAAAAATAAATAAAAAATAAAAATAAAATAAAAAATATAATAATATTAAAAAAAGGGGGCGGCTGCGCCGAAAAGAAAGAAAAAGAAGAAGAAAAAGAGAAGAAGGAAAGAAGGAAGGAAGGAAGGAGAAGAGAAGGAAAAAAAAAAGAAAGAAAGAAGGGGGCGGCACAGACAAGAAAGGAAGAAGAAGAAGAAGAAGAAGAAAAAAATATATATATATATATATATATATAACACTCCTCACC
>JBAGKO010000010.1:17450302-17465170 GCA_037177275.1 Acacia concinna
TGTCTAAATGGGAAGGAGATTCTCTCCATTTCCTTCCCATCCATTTCCCCTCCTTTACCTCTAATTTGGGGTAGCTCCTAAATATTTTTGTATGTGGTTCTTTTATAACTAGATTCTACATAAAATGAATGACATTTTTATATATTATGGGCGAAAAACGGATCTGTTTTCAATTTTTTTTATGATTTTTCAAAGATTTAAATGTTAAAAATATAGGATTATTTTTTTAATTTAGAGTTTTAACTTTGAAAAATCATAAAAAAATTGAAAACAGATCCATTTTTCGTGCATAATATATCAAAATGTCACCCATTTTATGTAGAATCTAATAATAAAAGAATCACACAAAAAAAATATTTAGGAGCTACCCCAAATTAGAGGTAAAGGAGGGGAAATGGATGAGAAGGAAATGGAGGGAATCTCCTTCCATCTAAATGTGGCAATAAACAATAAAAAATCAAACGCAAACTAAAAAGCTAAAGGTGAGACTACTTCTCACAATATCTTCAAACCCCCCTCACCTTCCCGTTGTGCCTTAATAGAGCTTTCATATAAAAATAGTAAGAATAGTAAAGAAGTGAGACTATTATCTCAGTAATACAATTCCTACCAACCTTACATGTAAGAAAGACTTGTAATCATTCTTAAAATAATAGGAAGAATCATTCTCAACATTATACTAACATATGATATGATTCAATAAAAATGACTAACAATCAACACATGTAATAAGTTTTAGTTTACATCTCGTCTCATAACGAGACTAACCCCTGAACTTATATGCTAATTATTAAACCATGTCAACGGTTACTCTAGACAACTCTCCACATTCATGAAAAAAATTGACCAAAATTTATAAAGCACACAAGGGACCTTGAGTTCCTTTAGTAAGAAATGTTTTCATCTAAAATACTGCCATTGAAGTGTTATAGCTTAGGGAATACTACCCTGGTAAAAGTGGGCAAGCCAATGATATTAGCCAAGGTAATTAAATTTGGACAAGCAATTGAATTAGTCACGATAATAGATTTGAACAGTGTCATAATGTGGGGTAGGTACTAATTGCAACACTTAAGTTCCCAATTGTAACATCCAAAATTTTAACCTTGAAGTTTAAAGTTAAGTAGGATTTAATTATTAATGAGAGTAAGATATCAAGAGGTAGAATTTGAATGCTCGAAACTTATAAACACTAATAATAATGATTGGAAATTATATTTACAATTTTTTTAATAGTTTTGGTATATGAGAATTTTTTATGATCAAATGATAATATTTTTGAGTGATTCTTGTTGCAAATTGACATATCAAGCTTTCCATAAAGTCTCAATTTATAATTTTTGAAAATATGTAGAATTAAATATAAATTTTGAATGCACATTGAACCAGTTGGACCATACCAGTTTGGTGACTGGTTCATGGTTTTTGCAATGGAATCAGTTGATGTGGTCTAGACAACCTTGATATTGATTGAAGGTGTAATCCTATTAAATAAAGAGCCCGTTTAGATTAATTGTAGCATAAGTGAAATTTTTTAATATGATTTTTGTAAAGTTAATATATGAAAAAAGTTATATTATAGATGTGGTTTATGTTTGGATTGACAATAACATAAGTAACTATTTTATAGGAAAAAAAACCTCCTACTGGCTTATATTGATAAGTTGCTTTTTGGGTAAATGCCCTTAATAAAAAAGCCAACCCAAACAATGCAAAAACTAAAATAAGTCAAAAGATAGCTTTTTCTATTTCTTGTGCCTTCCCAGGGATAATGATATTGACTAAAATTATAATAATATTGACTAAAGCCATAATTCCTAGTCACCTCTTTATTATTTTAATGGTAAATGTGCACTTAGCACCCTGAATTACTTCATGGCGTGCTCTGAACTATTTTCTAAAGTGCGATTAATACCCTAAAATATTTAAGGGTGCCATTAGTACCCTGATATATTTAAATGGGTGCAATTAACATCCTTCACTAACAGATATATAAACTGTTTTTTTTTCTCCGTAGCCACGTCAACATTAAAAATGTCACATAAATATTTAATATGCTAGCTAATTTATAATTATAATGGCATTTGAATATTTTTTAAGAAAAAAAGTTCTATTGTTTTGGATTTTAATGAACTCTGTAAACGCGATAAGCTTTGATGAGAAATGAAGTCTTGAAAGGAAGAAATTTTTCCAGGGGAACTTTTTGTTTTTCTTTTTAATTTAGAGAGTGTCTTAATTATAAATTAGCTAACATATTAAATAGTTGTGTGGCATTTTTAATGCTCCATGACTATGGAGAAAACGACATTTTATATGTATATTAATGAAAGGTGCTACATTTAAATACATCAAAGTGTTAATTGTATCTCTAAATACTTTAGGGTACTAATTGTATTTTAGAAAATAGTTCAGGGTGTTAATTGCACACCTAAATAATTTAGGGTATTAATTACACCTAAAAAAATAGTTCAGGGTGCTGAGTGCATCTTTACCTTTATTTCAATGTGTTATTAGACTTTTTGGGGTTTTAAGAATTCAAATGGTATTTATTTGTATTTCTCCAATAAAATTTTTAAATATGATACTACCTCCATTTCTATTTATAAGATTCTGTTGACTTTTTTGGAGAATCTTAAGAAAATCTTAAGAAAGCTAATTACATTAATTACTAATATCATATCTTGTGTTTCATTACATTATATAGTACTTCATAAGTCAAAAAACATAATTTGAAGAAAAATGACAAACTTTAACGTGTTGAAGTACTTTTTTAGGATTTTCTAAAAAAATCAATGTGTTTTATAAATAGAAACGAAGGAAGTATATTTTTCTTAATAAATGTTTTTTCTTTGCCGTAAAAAGACTTTTTTATTAAAATAAACAGTAAAAAATTACAAAAATGCTACAGTTTCAAACTTATTTACCATAATACTACACACAAACTCAACTTTTTGACCTACGAGTTCCAAAACTCGCATTTCACAAGTGCGAGTTCTGGACAAAAGTGGAGAGAGGGAGAAGAAATCAGCTGAACTCGCCCACGTAATGGGCGAGTTCAGCTGAGGCAGTGGGGCTGATCAGATTGAAACTGTCACCTGAATCAGTCTGTCAGAATGATTGCACCATAATAATGTAGTATAGGGGCACCAATCGGTCTTCTCGAGGAGCGCTAATTGGAATTCTTAAAAACTAATTTTCAAACTATTGAATTAAAGGGGGGGTTTTTGGTGCAAATTAAATAAACAAAATAAAAGGAAAAATATTTTTTTTTTTTTGAAATTTTAGGATTAGAAAGATGGATTTGGATGAAAACTTTATGATAAAATAGTTTCTCGGTGATGTTCGCTCGGCTATCCTCGCTCTCTTAAAAGATATCGGGAGTGTAAAATCTCTAAGTCTTAATTAAAAACCCCAAGTGACCGCTTGGATCCAATGATTTAATTAATGAAAAATATCCTAGGACCTAGGTTAATCAACTTCAATTAAAATATTGTTTAAACCCCTTAGAGTGCACAAAGAAAGATGGTGAATGATCCTAGATTGTCAACCAACAATATGAGATGATACATGAGCATTTAATTCAACCACGACCATGATAAATAAACTTTTATGCAAAAAGTCTAAAACTTTAATATTGAAATAGCTAAATTATTCATCATCAATCAAAATGCCTAAACAACATAGATTATGAATTACAACTATAATTCAAGACTTTCTCAAATTTAAAGTAAAACTCCTAGATTTAGGAAATCTTACTAGAGAAGAAGAGAAAGACATTTAAATTGAAAACAACTCCCCTGATTATTTCCTTGAGCTCAAGCCTTGCCTCCCATCACTGAGAGGCTAGGGCTTTAGCCTCTCATGGCAGTAGATCTCCCGCTACCATGTTTGATCTGCGACTCCATGATAGATGGTAGAGGTTGGTGAGGAATTTGGTGGGTTATTGGATGGATGGAGGCTAGGGTTTTAGGGAAAAGGGTTGAGAGAAAGCTTTGGTTGTGAATGATGGTAGCCTCCTCCTTATATAGGCTCTTCAGAAAACCTATTTCTTGCGAATCACGCATGTAGGTCACGACCTGGCCTTCTAGAAGGTTTTCTATTATGATTTTGTTTTCCAAAATGCATAATTTCATTAAACTTCCCTAGGTCGCGACCTAACAGGTCCAAGTTGTTACCTCAGGTCTCAGAAGACTATTCTCCATGTGCTTGGCCCTTCGATCTCTGGTACATCCATCCTTGGGCTATCTTAGGCCTTTAAGTCCTTCTTCAATTGCCTGAAAATCACAATAGCAAGATGTGTAAAAACCAAACAAGCAATTTACAAATAAAGAGAATAAATTAACTCTTTTTACCCCTAAAACAACAAAATGCAATGCATGAACCCATGTAATTCAAAAGCTATAATTACAGTGCATAATGAGGTAAAAGTGTGCAATTCAATGAAAAAACACTTAAGAAAACCATGTTAATATGGTGTCAAATCACTCCCCCACACTTGAATCTTTGTACTCCTGGACAAAGACTTGAATTACCCCAGAGCAAATACAAACATAATAAGGAAACATATTCAAAAGGAATCTTAAGACCTAAACAATCAACACCCCTTAGGGAAACAAAAACGATAATATGACTAATACAATTGATCAATCACAAGAAATAATTGACCTAAGACATATGAGCACTAGAGGTTCACTCAATGTTAAAAATGTTTAAACTCCTTCCTCTCGTGTTTAAGCTCATTATCCTCCCCTCATTAGGTTCTTTTCACTCAAAGTTCAAATAGTAAGCACCCTACCATAAGCTTGTAAAGACTCTAAGATCTCCACTACGTTGATGTCCATGTCCAGAATCAAGAGGACTTTAATGGGTTGTAATAATGGAATAAGGCTACATGGAATGGATGAAGGATGTGACAAGAATATTGCATGTATACTAATCTTAAACATCCAAAGTAACTCTTTAGGATTAATTAGTGCTCCAAGTAACTGCTACTAACAAAACTTTTGATTGTATGCCTTATTTCTTTTTCTTTTACTATCAATCTTTAGCTGTTGTAGGTCCCCTTTTTATGCGACCCTGCACATGGGTGGTACACAATCGGTTACTCAGTTACCACAACAAGCAAATCAAGTGGCCTTTGACCCAACTCATAACTCCTCTTTAACTCAATTGTTTGACGCGAGTGCCAACATTAGATGAAGTGCCCCAGTTACTAAGAAAAGTCAAGAGATGTCAGCGGAGTTGTCATTATTCCTATTTATTCTCAACTTTGACCTATACAGCACCTTCAATGGCCAAGGCGGCACCCATCAAAGGTCTTCATCGGCGGCCATCACAAAAAATTGAAGCTTGGTCGTCGCCATTCCACCATCCTCCGTATAACTCCCCATTCCACTTTCGTCGAACTCCGCATACCATCAGCCATGGCAAAAGTAGCAGGAGGCTCCGGCGAAGAGAATGAAGGGCTGAACAAAGAGAAATGGGACATTTATCCTCACAGCAACATATTGCACCTTGACAAAAGTAAGACCCTATGGAAGGGAGACGGAACCCTAGCAGAGGGATACTTCACGCATGAGACGTATTTTCTATAAAAGTTGATTCCTACATATAATATACACAGCCACGTATATAGGAAAATCACATTATAAGCATTGAAATTTTCATATTACCAGTTAGACAACAGCAAAAGAAAATATTGCTAAGAAAAATCACATTAAGGATTCAATTATACAAATTCCCTAAAATTTAGCAGTTAACCAATTAATTTGTCAGAATTTTAGTTTTTAAAATTGAGTAATAACTTTAAATCTATGAAAATACGAGTAATGGACAATTTTAAAACTGTCATGATTTTTTTTTTCTTATAGTGTAAAATATAAGTGCATAATATTAATTGCAAATGGCACGCAAGACACGAGGTGTTGCAAATGGATCGTTTTATCTCCAAATCCCCGCAGTACTACACTCCTAGGTTTTCTTGTCTCTAATCGATTGATGAATCCAGGGCACTAAATAAATCTACATTGATGCTTGTACTGTACGAGTATAATTAGGAATTGATATTATTAATAATTTCCTACTGTCCACCATTAAAATAGTACTTCTAAAAGAAAAGTTTAATATAAATTTAAGTCATTTGTAAAATAATTAATACCTATTTTTTAATTTATTTTTTCCTGCAATTAATGCTCTTTTTTTAAGTTTTACCAGTCTCTTAAATTTTGAAACACATTTTTAATAAGGGTAAAATAGAAAAAAAATTAATTTATTCTTATTTCATTATATTATCAACTGAAGGGAGTATAAATGGAGAAGTATCTGGAATCTGGGGCAAGAAGATGCTTCAAAGGCGATCCCCACAAGGCACATGGCCGTTCCTTAAAAACCAGATTATGATATCAGATCTTTGTTAAACTCTGTCATTACATTGCTCTCTCTCTCTCTCTCTCTGTGTGGAATCGGATGTACCTAACATTCATTTCTGCCTCCCAACGTTCGTTCTAACAATCAGTCAAGAAGCCCTTCCCATCCCCTTCTCTTCTCCTTACATTCCGCATTCTTCCTATTAAATTATGGGGAAAATTAAAAAAAAAAAGATAAGGAAATAGAAAAAAGACAATTCAGAACAATGAAATCATAAAATTTTAAATAAGTCTTTTTATATTTTTTTTCGTAATAACAAAAATGTCACTGAATTTTTAACAATACTAGTATCGTAATTCACAATAAAAGTATTTTAATTAACAATATCAGCACAAACAACTCATAGAGTAAATACATCGTAGCTAAATGCTTCTGGTATTGTTAATTTGGATACTTATGTTGTAAATTACGATACTCGTGTTGTTAAAAATTCAGTGGCATTTTTATAATTACGCAAAAAAGTATAAAAAGAATGAATGATTTTTTGATTTTGTTGCTCTGAATTGTCTTTTCCCTATTTCCCTTATCTTTTTGTGGGATTTTCCCTAAATTATATCCTCTCTTCTAAAACAAATTTCTATTCGTCTTAACCCTCCTCCACCTCCTAATATATGCTCATTCCCGTCCTAATAATAAGGTTCATGTGATTTTTTTAGAGAATCATAAAAAAACTAATTACATTACTTAATCATGTTATATGTTGTTTTATTATATTACATATCAGTTCATAAATCAAGTAATATAATTTAAAAAAAAACGATAAATTTTGATGTCTTAAAGTGATATAATTAACTTTCTTATGAGTCTAAAAAAAAATTAATTAGACCTTACAATTACAATAGGAGGGAGTATTTTTTTCATTCACACCATAAATCATTTCCCCTAATTTGATCATGTATTCATATCTATAACATTTAACATCTTTCTTTTATTTTACCTTTCTGCACGTATAATTAAAATCTAGATGTAATTAATGTTTTTTTTTACATATTTAGTGTTATAATACCTTTTTAACAAATACTTTTTTTTTATCAATATGAAGTGGTTAGACATGACTTAAGTTATGAGTGAAAGAAGTATGGATAAAGTTGGGTTTTTTGGGCACCAAACGAAGAAAGAATATTGAATGTACAAAGAAGGAAAAAGAAAACTAGCATACATTTAGAGTTGATTAATGAAACGTGTTAAACAGCAGAGTATGAATAAGATGGAATAATAATAAAAAATAAATAAAGAAGATGTCAGCTGAAAATGAGAGGGGAGTTAGGATTAAAGAGAAAGCAATGAGAATGATTGAAGGGTGGAGAGTGGTGCATTTGCCAAACAGACAGCGGAGGCATGTGCAAGGCTGTCTCGTCCCTAGTCCAAATCCAAACCCCCAAATCGCTAAAAAAAAAAAAAAGTACTATTATTACTATTATTATTATTATTAAAACCTTTAGTCTCAAGTGCAACACCTAATTAATTTTTTTTTACAGAATTTGTAAAATAAAATAAATTATTTAATTATATTATATATTAATTCATAAATTAAATAAAATAATTTAAAAAAAATGATAAATTTTAATACTTTAAAATAATATAATTAATTTCCTTAAAATAAAAAAAAGTTCAACGATATCCATTCATTCCTTTGTTTGTTTGCCAGAAAAATGAAATATTCGGATCTTCAAAAAAGCATATTTCTCATTTTCCAATTTGCATAACCACCAATCCAAATTGTCCCTCTTCTCTCCCTCTTCCCTTAAAATCTACTAGTAAATCCTTTTGTCCAGAGAAAAAATTTTGGTTAACTCCGCCTATCCTTCCTTCTTTTAAAATATTTTTCACATGTATTCAATATTCTAAATTAGTTTTTGTACATCTAACATTTTTAAGATATATTTTCAACAGTTTCTAATATTTTAAAGTATTAATTGATGTATCCAACATCCTAAAATATTTTTCTTTCATGCATTTAACGCTAAGACACAAAAAATACAAAAACACCTAAAAAAATTACTTTAGGGTATTCAATAATTTTAAAAAATATTTTAGGATGCTAAAGGTACTTTAAACTAAAAAAATATAATGAATCTTTTTCACGCATGGAAAAATATTTTAAGAATAAAATATATAATGAATTTTTTAATTATTCTATCATGACATAGGTTTTACTTGAGAAAAATATAAGAAAATATAATTTAAACTTCAAAATTTTAAATTAATGATTTCGTACTAAAGTGATTTATTAATTGTTATATCTTATAGTTTTTTGACTTGAAAATACTTTTGTAGTTTAAAATTATACCTATACTCTAGCAGGCAATGGGTTTTATTTATAATCTTGAAGTTCAAAACTTCAAATGATATTTTATTACCTTTTTTTTTATTTTTATCTTTTTAAAAATCCACAAAAAAAGCATAAAAAAACAAGATTACAATGTAATTTTTGTAATATAATTAATTTTGTTTTGAAGATTTTTTTACAAGTTCAAAAAAATGGTTTAATTATATGAAACATGACACTTAAATACCATTTGAATTTTTAACACTCAAAAAGGTCTGTTAACATTTCAAAAAGACACTAAGATATTATGACTAAATTGAGTTTTTTAAATTTGGTGATGTGAAAAGTGAGCCACAAACTAGCAAATTCAATTACTATTTTTGTAAAACGCATTAGTCAACTTGCGAAAAATCCTCTCTCCCTTTTGTTTTTTAAATTTGCTGATGTAAAAAGTGATCCACAAACTACCAAATTCCATTACTATTATTACAAATTTTATTATTCAACTTGCGAAAATCTTTTCTCTCCCCTATCACGGGTATATTTCTCTCTTCTCTATCACTATGCGTCAGTCAGTGTCAGATGAATAGTACTATCAGAGGGAGAGAGAAAAACAGAGACTGGAAAAAAACTAGCGAAATTCATTATTCTTTTTGCAAAATTCCATTACTCATCTTCCGACATCCTGCTGTTCACATCAGAAAATTTGAAAAACCCAATTTGATCCATGATATCTTAGTGTCTTTTTGAAATGTTAACAGACTAATTTAAGTTTTGCAATTTTAAATAGTATTTAAATGGTATTTTTTTTAATTATAATAACATTTTAAAAAATTATATTTTTATAATGTGGATTTAAATTTTAACGAGTGCGCGTGAGAGATAAATTGTGAGGTGAAAATGTGCAATAGGAGAGACAGTGTCTTCCAAGTATAAAATAAGGCGGTCTCTCTCCCACCCAATCTCTTTCCGTTTCCAAAACACTCTTCTCCGTTCTCTCCCGCTTGCGCATATCAAATGCTGTGCAGGGTCATCTGAGAACGACCTCATCGTCCCTCTGGCTGGCCCCTAAGGATTACATTCTCGCCACCATTTCTGTCTCATACGCCCAAGCAACTACATTCTTATATTCATTTCTATATTTAATCCTTTTGCGCGGTTGAAGTGAAGATATTCTGAGAGAGAAGGGTCACAATGCCTTCCTTTGAGCCTCTCGATTTGTTTCTCTTCTCTCTCAGCAGAGCCTTTTGCAGTCCAGTCGCTGTTTTCGTTCAGATCCAGGTTACGTTTCTCATGTCATTTTGTGTTACCCCCTCTTTTTCTGGCCGCTCTGGATCCAGGTCCCTTTATTTGTTCTTAAATGTATCTACTGTAAATTTTAATTCCGAGGAATCGTTTTAGCGAATGAACTTCAGACCTTCTTTTGGATGGAATTATGTTGAACTGGAGTAGTTTTTCCTAATTGTATGCCTCTTTTGTGTGTGTGTGTGTGTGTTTTTTTTTTTGAAACTGAGAGTTGCCTGTTGTCTCTTCGGTTTGTTCATGGTAAAAGCTTTCGAATGAAAATTTATCATTAATTTTTTTGCTAAATTGTTTCTTAGCTATTCAGCAATCAATATTTTGCTTGTGTTTTGTTTTATGACGATCGCGGGTTTTGGGAGACTTATGCACACGGTCTCAGTGGCAAGTACAACTTGACTTCACTTTCGGCAGCGATTCATTCTGGTTGCGAAAGCTAATTATCTTTTGGATTAGAAAACTTGCACTGGGGCAATTGTAACTTGTAAGGTGCGTGGAATATACGTTTTTCGTTAAAAGTGATATCAACTGTGCTACTGCCGAAAAGACGATCAAATGGTTTCGCTGCGGCTCTAAAAGTGCTGCCTTGTTTTTGAGCGTAAACTTTGATTTCCTCAAAGTTGAGAGTTCTGATTAGTCTTAACACCTGATGAAGAGAATACACCTTATGCCTTGCAAAATCTTGGAGATGGGAAGTTCTGCTTATGATTTTTAAACTTCTGCTCTTCTGAGGCTCAGGGATGTCAAGCTGCTGGCTGTTAATATAGTAAGATGGTTTAGTCATTCTGGTTGAGGAATGGAAGGTGATGTGTCAACTAGCTTCTATGAACTCTATGTCACTTTTTAGGATGCATAGGCGGATTCACCGATTTAATGTTGTGCTATGCATGGATGTTGTATATCCCAGTGTAAATATTGCCATTTTCCTGATAAGAACAATTCCACTATGGCATATCAACATTGCTGTTGAGATCGCTTTAGCCCTGGGTGCTCGTAGTTCTTCTGTAATGTTGTTTTTAAAGGTTCGTGTAGAACGTTAGGGCTCATAAAACAGCTTTTGAAAATGCTGCTTTTGAATGAAATGGAAATGGTGGAGGGGCAAATTCAGCTTAAACTTTCTGATGCAGAATTTATTATTTTATTCTACCACCATCAATAGAATGGTAATATAACTTTTACCTTTTAGTTGCTTCATTGCATGATAATTGTCAGCATAAGGATAAGGTGGCATGAGAGTTTGGCTTTTATTTCCCCCATTTGTTGCTCAAGTTAAAATATACCATGACAGCATGTAATTCAATCCTAAGTTGTGTCTCCTCTGCAGGGATGTTTAATTTGCTTAGTCCTTGCTTTTGGTTGGGTTTGTGCTTCTTATGTCAGGTACTGCCCTTTTTTTTGCCTTCAGGTACCTAGTTTCATTGTTGTAAAACAGAGTCAAGGAACTCGTTTTAATAATATGTTAATGAGATCTTGAAAACATCTGTTTTTGTTCTTACAGGAATAGAGAGATTAATCAAATGAAGGATTGTAGGCGGAAAAAGAACAGTTTTGCTTTCCTTTACCATGACATAAATAAACTTGAGCACTCCAATCAAGTCAATCTGCCAAGGGTGACAGTGATTATGCCTCTAAAAGGGTTTGGTGAACACAATTTACATAACTGGAGAAGCCAGGTGAGTACTTATAAACTATGAACCTCTGGAACTTTATGGAGAAAAGCTTATTATACCCTTTTTGGGTATTTATGTGTGCTTTATGGGTTCCTTCATCAATATCAAGCTATGACTTGTCATCTATGTGAATCCTACAATTATTTATTCTCTTTATATGCTTTTTCTTTCTCATTTTTTCTAACTCTTAGGAAAATCCACTATATTCTTTTAAATGGTATTTGATTGATAACATTTAGTTTTTAATTGTGGTGTTTGGATATCTTTTTGATTTAATGTTTGAGTTACGGTTGTCATCCAATATTTTAGCATCTTTATAACTTTTCTCCTTTAATAAATAAGTTATGTTCAATGTAGTTATGCTCTTATGCAGATAACTTCGCTCTATGGTGGCCCTCTAGAATTTCTTTTTGTGGTAGAAAGTACAGAGGATCCTGCTTATCATGCTGTATCACGACTAATATCAGAATTTGAGGTATAAACTAATTATTGCATACTTCTCAAAATTTCGCTCATAAATCTTTGTAAAAATGTTGATGTTCTGCTATCTTTTGTATAAACTCATTTGATCTAGTTTGTATTCTCCGTTGGCAATTCTGGAAGAGTAGAATTTTTGAGGCGGGATTCTATCCCCTTTTGTATCATTGCAGTTCTCTGTTCCTTTTTTAAGCCTTCTTTCCTTGTTTGCTTAAATATTAAACTACTTCTGTCAGTTACTCTTCAACTTGGATATGAGATGCCTGTTAACTGTATTCAGGATCACGTTGATGCTAAGATTGTTGTAGCTGGTTTGTCAACAACTTGTAGTCAGAAGATTCACAATCAATTGGTATGCACTATTTTACATGCGATTTAATAGTCCTTTTAAGGGCAAAGTAGGGCCTTTCCATATAAGAATCTTTAATCTTGTCATCCTTCATCTATCCGTCATCTACTTAATGTCAATATTTATGCACAAGTTTTTGGTGAAAAACATGATTTGTTTTAGTTTTTTAATTGACTAGCTGTTGTAAAATGTTTTCCCTTTATATACTGAATTTTTAAACGACTAGTCAGATTTTTGCTCATTAAGGTGGAAAATGGCGGGCCATTTTTTTTCTCAAGTGGACAGAAGTGTTCTACTAATTATGTCAATAATTCACACTGTCTGCATCTGGACAGGTTGGAGTGTATACAATGCATAAAGACAGTAAGTACGTATTGTTTCTGGATGATGATGTTAGGCTGCATCCTGGGTCTATAGGAGCGCTTACTGATGAGATGGAAAAGAACCCTGAGGTACAACACTTTTTTTTGGTATTTTGGTCTCTATTTTTGGTGGCTGATAGGAATAATTATGGCTCCCCTTGTTCAACTATTTGATTGTGTTCATAACTGTTTGATTCCCAACAGATATTTATTCAAACAGGATACCCTCTTGACTTACCATCTGGAAGCCTAGGAAGTTACTGCATCTATGAATACCATATGGTACACCACTGGCACTTGCTGTATATATATCTAATATCTGCAGCTTCTCTATGTATAAGACCATGTTCTTTCATTTGCCTTTTGTTAAAGCCTTTAGGCGATTCAGCTTAAATGAAGCTTTGCTAAAGAAATTTGTCAATGGTCTTGACATTGTTAAATGCTTCATCTGTGCATGCTAGTAGTAGGCTGTTATTTTTATGACTTAAAGGGATGGACATTGGAATTTTTCATTATGGTTGCTAATATTATCATATGCAGTATTGTTACTTACCCTTTTTTTAATTTCATTTTACAGCCTTGTTCGATGGGCTTTGCCACTGGTGGGAAAACATTCTTTCTATGGGGAGGGTGCATGATGGTAAGTAGCTTCTACCATTTTTACAAAAGTTGGGTGTTGCCTAAAAGAACTTGCTTTCTAACTATGTAGATTGCAGATGCATGCTGATGACTTTAGACAAGACAGATATGGTGTAGTTTCAGGACTTAGAGATGGTGGATATTCTGACGATATGACTCTTGCAGCTATATCTGGTTTGTATATGATTCTGTTTTCAAAAGTTGTCTTAAAAACTTACATCATGATATAATGCAGCTATGTAAGTATTGTGCATTGAAATCAGTGATTAAAGGAGGCTAGGTTTAGATGGTAAGGAAGTGGCAGGGTGGGGCTAGAGGTATAGGATTCAATTCCTTTTGATGTAACCAAAAAATAGATGATTTTTTATAGCAAGATATTAGCATTTAAGAGAATTCTGCTTGTTCTTGAATGCTGTTTATATAAGCCCATTTTGCAGAAAACTTGTTGATGTAGGACAGGTAGGAAAATAAAGGAGGGGGATAAGGAGTGAGTGATAGAAAGAAAAGAGGGAGAATTAGAGAGTCAGAGAGAGAGAGAGAGAGAGAGAGAGAGAGAGAGAGAGGAGTGATGCAAAATCTCAAAATTATATTCAGAAGACAAAAACTTCTAACAATTGAGGAAACTCTAGGGCTATTTATAGAGACTTAGGTATATTTATTTGAAAGAAATAATATCCAAACTTATCCTACATATGATAATCTAAATCCTCACTCAAAATAAATTAAAATTTTAACTTCTAATAATAATCTATAAATCACAAAATAAGCTTAATTAAGTTCTCCATTCACCACCATTATTTTTCGTCGATGTGAATTTCTCTTGGTTGATACTTCAGTAAATTGATTATTTAAGGAACTGGTTCTTATTTCTGTTACATGTTTTATCATGCAGAGGTCCTTGTATATTTTATTTTGGTTCTAGTTGTTTATTATGTTTTCTCTTTCAGGGGCTCACAAAAGGCTCATTACATCTCCTCCAGTTGCTGTCTTTCCACATCCCCTTGCAAGTGATCTTAATTTTGGAAGGTTTGTGATTATTGTTTATTTTAAACCAATAAGTCAAACTAACAATCTGTACCCTTTGGTCCAGGGGACTAACTGAGTTATGCTCTATGTTAATGAAAAATTCTTGTGTATCTTGTTTATTATAGTTGTGTGTTTAGTTATTTTTCAAAAATGTACAGGTACTGGAATTATTTGAGGAAACAGACTTTTGTCTTGGAGTCGTATACAACAAAAGTGAACTGGATGATGAACCGTGCTCTATTTACTTCCCACTGCTATCTGTCATGGGGATTTGTAGCACCATATTTAATGGCAGCAATTCATGTTGCGGCAGCGCTTAGATCTCATGTTAAAGGATATTCTCTCGAAGAA
>JBAGKO010000010.1:17471841-17490538 GCA_037177275.1 Acacia concinna
ACTTATGAATTAATATATAATATAATAAAATATAATATATGATATGATTAAATAAATTATTTTATTTTTAATTTTTTTAAAATAAACTAAATTAATATAATTAGGATAACACGATCAGCATTGAGGTAATTTTTTTAACCGTACAGCATGAGAGTAAAAAAGCCTCGCAGAACTTTTACAAGGTGCGAACTGTTGTTCCTATGTCCGAATTCGGCAAACGCCACGGCAGTCGCAGGCACAAGGAGTCGAGGATGACGGAGGAAGGAACGAAGCTAAGCATTTACAGGGCAGCGAGAACCATAAAGCGAAGGGATAATACTCTCTATAATGCGTTGAGATCGATATACGAGGACTCCATTTTTGTGGGTGAGATCAATCAGCTATGGCCCGAACTCCCGCTTCTCGCCAACCTTCGTTGCGGTCTATGGTACTCCCGTAGATTCCACTCCACCTGTTACTTCAAGTCCACCGATGGCCACAACAATAATTGGTCCTTCAACACCTCTCGCCTCAATCTCCATGTTGCTCACCTTGCTGGTACAATTCCTTTTCTCTTTCCCAATCCCTTTAATTGGATGCACAACACACTGTTTCAAATAGATCTACTAAGACTTTTCAGCGAGCTTTTCGTTTGCTGAGAAAATTAGAAAAAGGTTTCTCCTTTCCTATTTACTCGTTTGCATGCAAGTTGGTGCTAGTTTTTTTGTCATCTCTGTTTTTTACATGAGTAATTTCTTTATGTTGAGCTTGATGGAAATGTAACTTCTTCGATCTCATTTAATACGCCTATTCTGCTGTGTTTTCGTTTTTTCCCCTTAATTTTTATTTTTTTGGGTCGATAATGATTCGGTAGGACAGAAGGGGGGTTGTTTCATTGTTGATTCCACCAGAAGAGGAAAGAGGTTTCCAGATAGCATGTCAAAAACAATACCCATCTGGACGTGTGTTTTGAATCGAGCGATCGGGGATTTCAGGAAGAAATTTCACGATAAAGTTACTTCAACCAATGGGGTAAGTAGTTGTAGCTCTTGGAACGATTAAATTAATGACTCTGTTAATATGTTGTATTTCAAAAATACTGATCATGTGCTATTTAGCTCATACTTACGACTTGTTTGGTGCAAAATTCTCTATTTTGCCTTCTACCAAACGCATTAAAAATACTATTCTCGTTCCATGTACCAAACGCATTCTTAATGCCTCACTAGACATGTCTGTATTGAATCGTCGTGACGCAAAGAGAGGTCTGAAAAAACATATCTGATGATTTCTATTGAACAAGTTACATGGGTAGATATTCAAGTAGGAGGGCACGACCCTAGGATCTATCTAAGGAAGTAAATAAACAAGAAAGATTTACAATGTATTAGAAGAAACACATAGGATACAGCAATATCTTCTAATTAATTATCATTTATAGCATTTGCCCTTCCGCCATCTTGCTTGTCATGATCGAATAGTTCATGGCTGCATTTTATTGCTTGGAGCAACGTTCTTGGCAACGACAATGAATTTCTTTGATACTCTATTTTGGTTTAGTAAATAATAGTTTTGGCATCTTAACATGGATATTTCATCTCTGTGGTTATTTTTACGCTGTCCTTACAATTTCTTGTATTTTACTGCCTTCATAAACAGGATTCAAGCACTTATGATCAATGTCATGAGATTACGGGAGTGGTTTCCCTTGACTGGGATTGTTCCTTGCATCTTCCTCTGTGGGTTTCCGAAACTGAGAAAGCTTCCATTGAGGAGCGCCTTGAAGAATGGACTAAAAGGTTGAAAGAAAGTGGAGCTGATATTGCCTCTCTTTCAGCATGCTTGAAGAAGCCCTTACGCCCTCTGTGGATTTCACAGAGAACTCTCATATGGATAAATGAAGTGCCGGACCATGATTCTTGGGATTTTACACCCATCATACTAGTGTCTGCATCTTCCTCAACCGGCCGCATAAGTCAGCACAGGACTACCTCTGAGTTTAGCTGGAGTTATATACCAGGTGCTGGAGATGATGAAGAAAGTTGGGCAAGGGGTTTCTGTCCTGATCTTTTTTGGAATAATGTCTATGATATTATACACTCTGGTCCTGATGTGTGTAATCAGAAAGTTGCAGACTTAGTTGAAAAGAGTAGAGTATATCGTTCTTTCAGAGGAGAGAATGCCCCACAGATCACAGTCAAGTCTCTTAAGCCATCTTCTCTATCACATGATGAATCGTCTGTATCGTCTGATATTTCAAACATGAATTTTGACATCTCAAGGTCTTCTGATGAAGATTCTACAATATCTTGGATAGGTTCAACGAATCTTTCTGTTGGAACTTCTCATTCTGGTATGCACAGTGAACTGATGTCCTTTTTATCATTATCTAGTGCGTGTTCTTGAAGGGCGCCCAACCTTCATGACTACTTTAATTGTACTTGTTTTAGTTCAAGTGACTAGCGCTTCTCTTTTTTATTGGTTCTTTTTTGTTTATTTATGGTACAGCCGCAGAGGTGCTTGATGCTGATTGCATATTGAATTGTGATCATGGGTCTATCTCTGTTCCTCCTCACAGTGAAGAAGCATATCTGCATCTTCCCATAGTTGTGAGTATAAAGTTGAAGGAAAATTTGCTTTCATTATTCCATAGGAGGAACTTTTTCTCATCTTGGCTTTCTAATGTCCAGACTTCAAAATATGATCGGTTTTCCTTGTTAAATAGTCTTCCTTCTGCGGTGAGCTTTGCAAAGTTGAATCTAAGTGAAGGGAAGCGGCTTCTGGTCTGCTGTTTTAACGGTATAGGCTTTTAGCAGCCCCAGCCCCTCAGGGCGGGGCGCGCTCTCTCTCTCTCTCAACTGTTTAGTTATGTTAGCTATATTAATCAATCCATTTCCAGGTCATCCACAATCAGTCCATTCCGAAACAGTTTAATTTGACCATTCAGTTACCTGAACAAGAATTTGTGCATAATCAGATTCGACATCGGTTTTTAGGAACTTAGTCATCCTTGATAGTTCTGCATTTATAATGTTAAATGTGTTTGTTTGTAATGATTGAGCGAGTATTCAGAATTTCATATTAGCTTTTGGCACACTTTTCAACTGTTTAGTGCTTAACTTCCTTTTATATCTTATGTTATCTTTTGGATGTATGAACTTCCGTCCTCCTGCACAGATCTATGAATGAGAAAATCATTTTAATCTTTATCTGTTCAACACTACCATTATTTCCTACTTACATTTTTTTTTTAAATTTCTTTTCAGGGGAAGATATTAGTGTTTGCGTTTGTTTAGCAATTGTTACCGCATTATTCAACAACGAAGGTACATGTCTGTGCTTTGCATTAGACACTGAAGAATAAATTTTAAGCTCATCTCTCATAGTATAAGATCAACGCTTTCTTGAAGCTTATGGTTTTTAAGAAATTCAAATATTTAAATTGATGCATGATGAAGGAGTGAAAGAAAAAGAATGCACAAGAAGATGTTAAATTGCTTATGTTTTCACTCAGTAGTGAAAGATTTACTGTTCAATATATAGCAGGGGTCACCATAATACGAAAAGCCAGTGATTTTTCAGTCTACAACTAAATTCTTAGGTTTTCCTCTCTTTGAAGTATGAAATACAAGATGCTTCAGTTTGAGAGCACAAGATAACGTATCTCTAGGGGGCTTAACTTTGCCACTTGTGCTCTATCTTACTTTTCCTAATATCTATGAATATGGTGAAAAGCGAAAACTACTCCGGTCCTTGGTATACAAAACATACAGTATTTACCTAGTGTAATTAGGTTAAAGAAGTTAGTTAATATGACATTTTTTTTTTAAATACCATAGTCATCTTCCTTAATCCTCTCATTTTTTCTTCTCCTTGATTATTGTTGAGGAGCATAAATAAGAGTGAATTAGGAAAAGATTGACAAATATAAAAAATGTCTTATATTTAGGATCAAGATCAACTTTTTAAATATGTCCTATATTAAAGACTATATTAAAGACTGTGGGGAGTATTATTTTTTACTGCCTACTGAGACCTTCTGAGGCTAGAGCATATAAGCAACCCTCTGGCTGGTCCTCTAGGAGTTGCCAACCCACCCCAAGATGTGGACCTACCGCCACAGAATGATCCCTGAGATTTTTTTCCTATGACTGTATAAGTAAGATTTTTCTATGTTTGTTTCCCTTTATGTACCAATCAACAACAACAACATCTACACTGCTTTTGTTTGTTCTGGTGTGAATTTAGTTTTGAAACAATTTATTATATAAGAATATATGGGTGTATACAAGACTATTAGGGTGTGTTTGGCTCAATGGGGGGAGGAGAAGGAAGGTATTTTAACGGAGGGGAGGGAAATGGAGGGTTTGAGAAGGATTTTATTTTACCTTGTTTTGATGGATAAAAAGGGAGGAGAGGGGAGGGATTTTAACAATGTAAAAAAAGGTAATCAACAATATAAGAATATAATCAATAGAAAATAAAATAGACAAGAGTCAGTATAAAAGTTTTTAAAGTGTAGTATATAAAGAAGAATTAATATTTATCATGTAATAAAAAAAATTTACCTGCAACTTTCAAAATGTATTAATTTGTTTTTTATTAAAAATATGTATAGAGTAGTAAAGTATGATACTAATAATGTATAACACAAATATAAAAGGGAGATAGTCTATACATATTAAAAAAAAAGTAAAGATCTTGTTCATGTTAATTAATAGAAACCAAAATATAACATTTTTCCTCTAAATTCCCCCAATTTTAGAGGGGAGGGTTAGGAGGGGGAGGGAAGAAAAATCTTGAAAAATTTTCCCTTCCCTTCTAAAATTTTTTGTTATCCAAACATGGGGAGGGAAGAAAAATCTTGAAAAATTTTCTCTTCCCTTCTAAAATTTTTTGTTATCCAAACAAGGGGAGGGGAGCAAAATCCTCCAATTTCCTCCCCCTCCCATCCTTTTCTCTCATACTAAACACACCCTAAAGAAACATATTTTTTGATTAAATATTAAATGAAATTAAAGGACACATATGTTATAAGATAATGAAAATGAAGTTTTCTATTTGGCTTTGAAGTCTGAAGAGTTAAATGAGTCAAGCCAACTAGTACACACTGATAATTACCCTCTTTCCTCCAAATATTTTTCACTGAATGACATTCTTTACTAGCATTAATGTTAGTGTTCCTATAATGACTAATCACGATCCTAAACTTGACTCATTTTCTGGCTAGGTAAATATGATGATGGGAAGTCTTTCAGTGAGACTCGTATCACCAAATTGGAGATGAGGCGGCGACTTGTATATATCTGCAGGTTTGTAACAAATGCAAGGCCTTCCAGGGGAAACCTGAGGCAGGTTTTCAATTTTCTTATTGGTCTCACGTCTCAACGACGACAACAACAACAACAACCATCAAATGACTGCAATTAGCCATTCCTTTTTCAAAGTTGTTAGTTTTACGAGGGTAGGGATATTTATTATTGTCTTTAGTCTTAAATATAAGCTAAAGTTAACTTTTTTTTTTAAGATATTAAGAAAGCTAATTAAATTACTTTAAAGTATTTATATTTATCATTTTTCCTCTAAAGTATTTTGCTTAACTTGTAAACTAATATATAATCTAATAATATATAATATATGATATAATTAGCTAACTTATTTAATTTCTTTAATCTCTAAAAAAAATTAATTTTGTCTTATATTTCAGACTTAGAGTATTACGTTAGACAAAACTAGATTTTGGGGTTAGTCTATTCTTTCTCTTTTAGGAAAATTACACTGAGGCCACAATATACGTCAAAAAAGTTCTGAGATAGAAATTAATTACTGTCAGCTCCTAAAGTTGATAATAATTCCGGATTTGTTAATGGGGACTTGCAAGTAATAAATGTTTTATCTTAAGGACTTGACAGTAGTATTTTCTTATCTTAGGACCTTTTTGATGTATATTCCTTTACTTAGGACCTTAGTGTGTTTTTCCCTTCATTCTTTCTTTTTTTCACTTGACTGTTGTTTCATACATTCTAGCTGTTTGTTCACCAGATGCTGAGCGGCAATTTTAACAATCACGTTGAGTTTGTATGCAACAATTAAGCAATATAATTTAAATTATAATTTGTTAATGCGCACAATCTGTCGTTCATGTATTCTTGTTCATATTTTATTACTTTCTTTTTCCAATCTTTAATATAAGATTAAGTTTAAAAGTGAATTTTAGTGTTATAGATCATGTTATATGTGCTATAATTAGCTAATTTATTTAGTTTTTACATTCAAGGGTGATCATTTTTAATCATACTTCCTTGTGTCTTTAAAATAAGCTTAATTTGACTTTTTTTTTTTGGAGATTAAGGAAATTAAAGATTATTTCTGGTCCTAAATATAAGATCTAATTGTCTTTTTTAAGAGATTAAGGTAATTAAATAAGTTACTTAATAATATCAAATGTTGTTAGTGATTTAATTATATATAAGTTTATAAGTCAAATAAATAAATTTGGAGAAAAAACGATAAGTATGAATACTTTAAATTAATTTAATCAGATTCTTAATTTCTTCAAAAGGTCAACTAGATGTTATGTTTAAGTTTGGAGATAGTAAATTATTTAATCATAACATGTATATAATTAGATCATATATCAATTTATTAGTAGGAAAGTTATTTTAGAGAAAAATAATAAATATAAATATTTTAAAGTAATTTATTTAGTTTCCTTAATCACTTCAAAAAAATTAACTATATTTTATTTTATGGACTGGGAAGCACTTTATGACAAGGAACAAGAAATCGGATTGGGTAATCAACCGGTTGCGATATTAGTTCAGGGTAAAAAGGTTCAACCGGTTATATTAAAATATTATAATTTTATATTAACCATCATTTATAATGCATGACTCACATGAAAATAGGTTAAAAAAACCTATTCAAAACATAATACAATGACAATTCCGACTCATTGTATACAAAATATATTCTTATTAGCAGAAACTATACAATAACAATTCTAATTTATTTCATAAGCTCATTCTATACAAAATATCAAGGAACAAAAAATTGGACCGTGCAATGAATTGGTTGTAGCATTGATTTAAGGTTTAATGGTTTAATAGGAGTCGGACCGACTATATTAAAATACTATTATTTAATTGACAATAACAAAATAACAATACATGTAGACATGAAAATTAAATAAATATATGACAACAAAAGAAATTTTAAATGATAATAATAAATAGGTGGAAAGATATTAATATATTCTATAAATAAAATGGAAATATTTTAAAAAATTGCTTAAAATATGTTAGTAGAATTTATAATGCCTATAATTATGTTACGATTATCTAACCTATTAATTATTATTGTTGCATAAATCAAATGATGAATCAGGGGATTAAGTTTTAAATTTTAAAATCAAAGCACTTTTTTTCCTTTTTTGTTAACGTAGACCGGCTCGTCTAGTCAACCGATTCAGCCTCTGCCCTTAGTTTTTTCTTGTTTCGGACCGGACAAGTGTCGATTGAACTGGTTAGTCTAGTCTGATTTTTTATTTAATGCAAAATATATACAAAGGCCAAAGATCAATAACTTGCTGCAAAATGTCACAATCAATCACAAAATGCCCTTTAGTTATTCGGTTATTCTTATTCCAATATGATCTCAGGTGAAGGTCAAGAATAAAGATTCAATAAATTGATAAAAAAAATGTCAAAATCACAGCAGACAAAGAAGAGATGAAAGCAAACCTCCCAACCGTCGTCTAAGCTCACCTTGAACAGAAGAGATGACAGCCACTCTGTCATCTACTTGCTTGAGAGATGACAATAATGTCGTCGACGTGCAAGAGTAAAAGGTGACCGGAATTTCTTTTCGCGTTTCGCCTTTGAAATCTATTCTTTTTCGTTCTTTCATGCCTCTGTGATTTATTGATTTGCGTTTCGTCTCTGATGAAGTGATGAAGAATTGAATATGAAGTGGTGAACATTGAACTATCGAAGGAGGAGAGGACGGATGAAATTTGGGGGCATCTTTGGTCTGGGTCATGTTAGGATTCAAACTTGATTTTTATTTTTTGGTTAAAAAAGTCCCAAACGACATAGTTTTTTAGGACTTTTTTCTTTTAAATTAATTGACTCAGCCAACTCGTTGGGTCGACCGAGTTTGTAGAGTCAACTCGGCCAACAGTTTTATCAGGGGACGGGACTAGACTGGATTGGGATCCGATTTCCAGTCCAATTTGTCCTTTAATGCTTTATAGACATGCATTTGAAACAACGATTATGCTTGTGAAGTAACAGTTCAGAATTAGAATAAAGCAAATTTAAATTTGGATGATTTCCTAATCCCTATTGTGAACACAGGGACTTTTACTAATCAAGAAGTTAATTATTTCATGATTGGTGACACATGCTTTGCATGAATTGGAAATTTTCTTGAATTAAAAAAAACATGAGAGAAATCAAGTTGAGCTTCGTGAAATAAAACATTAAAAAAATTGTGCAGACCAACTTTTAATGATGAAGCTCACCAAAATGAAGGATATAGGGCATATAGCTATTTGTTTACACCAAGGAACAAAAAAATCAGATTGGGTTATGAATAGGTTGCATCATAGGTTTAAGGTCAATGGTTCAACTCAAGGAACGTAAAACAGGATTGGGCTAGCCGATCGGACCCTAGTTTGGTTTGGTTGGAACATAGGACCATTGGTTGAGTCTATTCAACCAAATATGGGTTGACTCAGCCGAGAGGACCAAGTATTTTACTTTTTTTAAAAAAAGCCCCAAAACGACGTCGTTTGGGGTACTCTGTTTTTTTTTTTTTTTAAAAAAAAAGTTTTGGGTGTAGCCGAAATCCAACCCAGAGTATTCCTACTCAACCCTAATTCGTACCCGCTATTCATCTTCACTCTTCATTTCTTCCTCTTCATTGATGGCTGAAGAAAGATAACAGAGATAGAGGATAGAGTAGATGCAAGGCCACTAGCAAATCAAAGGTCGTACAAGTACTCTCACTTTCACACTCACACACTCGCATTGACACACTCACATTCACACTTTGCAGCAAATTGCCAGCAGATCGCAGTTTGGAACTGGCGTTGTCTTCATAGCGAGATAACATGACAGTGTAACAGAGAGCTAATGTGACGGCGTCATGGCAGGGAGCTTTAGTTACTGGAATAAGGTATTTCACTATTTCCTCAAACCCACACCCATTGATTCACTCGATAAGCTGAAATTGAAGATCTACTTTTTTATCCTTATGTGAAGGGGTTGATTGATTTAAGTAACAGATTTAGAGACCTTAACACTAGAGCATTAGGAATTAATTGTCTAAATTGATGATGCTGCTAGCGTCTTCATCTTCTTGAGTTCTTTATTTGTGATTGCTCTGCACCTCTGGTTATGTAATTGGTTTCAAGTCTTCAATAATGCATTCATGTGCTTTTGGGTTTATGAGTTTATCTATGAGTTTGTGACTCTCCTTATCAATCTCTCTTATTGGCTTATTGCTTTCTTAGTGTCTCTGCCTACTTCACTTTGGGAAAAGTTCATCCCTGAGACTCTTGACTTCGTCACTCTTATTGTGACTTGCTTGCTTCTTCACTTTCTTGACTACCTACTGGATTCATCTCTAACTTGGTAAGAATGAATTTTATTTTTCTCTTTTAATTGCTCTATTTTGTCTGTGAATAACTGAATTAGTTTTTGGTTAATTTTAAAGTGGTCTCTGTGAAATTGAAATGTGATTGGTTTATGAGTTTTGACTGATTAGTAATTAGTGATTAATTCAAAAGTGGTTAATATACACATATTGATCTCTATTGATCATGAAACTAACTAATGCTAGAAAGATATGCTAATTTTCTCTAGGAATTGCAAAATTTTTCACATTGTTGATCCTTCTCTTAGTGGCTTGATCTTGAATTCTTGAGAAGGATCTTGAATGCAACTAATTTTTTTTTTTCTTGAATGTATTATCCTAACAAATATACAACTAATATACTATATATTTATTACTCTTAAAGTCTACATAATTTTTTTATCACGAGTCAAAGTTTAAGGGATGATTAAAATAATAAAGTTTAGAGGGCATAAAATTAGTAGCTTGGGAGGTTATTTAAATGTGAGATAGTGTTAAGAAAAAACAAATCTCATAAACCCTTTGTTTTCTCAATTTATATGATCCTTCTCTTAGTACTTCTTTCTCTCATTAATTATGTTAGTTGTGTTTGTTAGTTGGAAATAAAACTTGTTAGTCGAAAAGTCTTGTTAATTATGCTTGTTTGGTGAAGAAATGAGTACAGGAAATGAGAATATCACTCCTACTCCTAATGCCCAACCTTCCCCTCCCAATACTGAACCTCCCACTTCTAATTCTGGTTCCAATCCTGCTCCAACTTCAACTACTATTAGTGTTACTTCCTCATTTCGTTCCAAACCCAAAACTGATATAGCATGGGCATATGTTGCTTACAAGAAATATGGGACACATAATGTGTACACTTGCCTATGTTGCAATAATGTTTATAAAGGAGATAACATAAATAGGATGAAGCACCATCTTACCAGGATTGCTGGTAATATTGTTGCTTGTAAAAAGGTGCCTATAGATGTACAACATAGATTTACAGAGGCTTTGAAGGAAAGTTCAAAGAAAAAGTCTATTGAAGACAAATGAGGAGAGGGAGATAAAGAAGCACACGTCAGTTGACCAATTTCTAATAGTGTAGCTAAGAAGAGAAAAGGTCCCAGGACTGTAGACAAATTTTTCCTCTTAGGACAACTCCCAGGGCTTAACCAAGCATCAAGAGTGTGTTAGCATCGAAAGAAGCACATCATATTGTGAAGATGCTTATCACTGAATGGGCCATTGTCAATTGCATTCTATTTAGAGTAGTGAAGTGTCCTTTATTTCAAAAGGCTATCGATGGAATGTGTTCTATTAGACCTGGGTTCAAAGCCCTTAGTACCTATGATTTCAAAACCAACTTGTTGAGAAGGTGGAAAGAAGAATGTCGGCTACTCATTGACAGTCATCGAGCCAAGTAGATAGATAATGGTTGTACACTTATGGCGGATGGAGGACAGATATGCGATAGTGGACTTTGATAAACTCCTTGATGTACTCTATACACGATATGGTGTTCGTTAAGTTGGATGATGCATCATACTTGTGATCATATCATATTTTCACATGTTATTTCATGGTTAAATTGGAAATTTTATGTTAATTGAGACAAAATTTCATTATTTATGATGATTTTGGATTAATGAGTGATTAAATGAAAAGAGTTAAAATAGGGGGTAAATGGTCCATTTTTATTGATTTCATATGATCAATCTTTGGATAAAGAGGATTAAATATTGCTGATTTGCTCTTTCAGATGGTTTGGGGAAAATAACAGAAAAATACCCAATATTCTGGAGAACTTCAAAACAGTACAGAAAAGGGATGGAGAAAATTATTGTCCATGACCCATAATTTCTAGAAATTACAGAAACAGACCCCGAGCTATTTATTGTCTCCTTCCTCATTTAAACCTATTTTTGAAAGAAAAAGAGGGGAGTTGGCAGTGACAGTTTCGGCGAGCTGAGAGGAGGGAACAGTGCCACAAATCACAAACTGAAAAAGAGAGAGAGATGAGGATTTCTAAATTCTCAGCGAGAGGGGAGTACTGTGGGGCGTGCAATTTTGAAACAGAGAGCCATGGGATTTCCGGGTGTGTGTTTGCCGCAAGCTTGAGCTGAGAGGGAGAGAGTCGCGAGAGAGAGAGAGAGAGCTGCCGAGATCTGCACCTGCAGCAACCACCGTCGCCATAACCATCGCCACCATCTTCCTTTCCTCACTGTCGAGCTTCTCTATCTCTGCCTCTCTCTCCTCCCATTTCCAGCGAGCTCTATTAACTATACCACCATCAACATTGAAGAATCATCCTTCCATTACACCACCATTCCCATTTTTCCTCTTCTATATCCTTGAACCCAGTCACCACTCGTTATTATCTCTGTTCTTCCACTGAACCGACAACACCCATCTACCTTCAATTAATTGGTCAATTCTTCCTAATCCATGGATCCTTTTTGTCTGGCCGTGAGCAATGTTATAAAGAGCGGCTGATTTTTAACTCTTATTTGAGAAGATTGGCTTGAGTTCTTGAGTCTATTGGGGAGTTTTTCTTGATATTAGTTCTCTATATGAATTTCCTATTATTATTCTAATTCTTAAATTAGACTATAGGTAGTCTTAGTAGGATTTTATTGTGAGTTATTTGGGCTCCATAATATTGAACTAACACTGTTTGTTTTGTGATTGGATTTGGATTATTGCAATTGAATGTTTTTAGTTGTGTATTTCCTATTAATTTATTAAGACTATACTTGCTATGTGATTACTAGTTTATATAGTTGATTTGGATAAATTTGAGCATCGCGATTGTGCATTTATATTAGAGGAAACAATTGTATTAATTTGATCCATTTCACACATCAAGTGGTTCTTTAATAATATTTCTAAGTAATAGCTATAAATGCGATTGTAGGAGTAGCTATTAATTAGTAGTATTAGACCCAATATAATTACTTGGGATTTTTAATTAAGACTTGATGAATTTTGACTCCTATATCATTAGTGAACTAGGATAGTCATTAGACCAATTTCTCAAGAGATTCACTTCATTCATATCTCATTCTATTTTATTTAAAAAATACCAAAAACAATAGTCTAGGATTTTAATTAAATTGCACTCTTCTTTTAATTATCATTCAACAAGACCCCAAATCAATTTTATCTTGTTTTTATTGCATTTGCATGGAATTTAGATTACTTAGGAATCAATAAAAAGGCTCCTCAAGAAGAGAGAATGATCATAGGTTTGTCTATACGCAATCCTTGATTTATTTTTTATTGTGAACCCCAAGGCTAACGCATAAAAAGTCTCCATCCACTTGGTTAAAGATGCTAGGACTTTATTCACATTGTATAATGAAGCTATTGAGTGAGTTGGTTCTAATAACATTGTGTATATGGTGATTGACAATGCTGCCAACTATGTGGCATGTAGACGGCTAATAAAGGAGAAGTACAAAAATATTTATTGGTCACCTTATGCTGTCAATTGCTTAAATCTTACACTTAAAGACATTTCAAGCACGCTTTATGTGTCAAACATTGCATCAAAGGCATAAAAAATTACAGTGTTTGCTTACAACCACATGGTATTCTTTTCTTGATTAAGGAAGAGGCCAAGTTGAAAAGAAATTGTTCATCTTGGTACTACAAGGTTTGCCACACCTTTATTACACTTCACAGCATATACATGAACAAGCATGACTTGTAGGCCATTGTTGTTGATCAACACTTTATAGACCATAAGTTATTTAGGACTGATGCTGGAAGAATGTTTAGTGCAATCATTTTAGATAACCAATTTTGGAATGTGTATTATCAAATTGTGAAGATGTTGCTCCTCTTGTGAAATTGTTGAGAATTGTTGATTCAGAAGTGAAGTCTTCTTTGCCATATGTTTATGATGGCATGCAAAGAGCAAATAATATAATTAAAGAGATGTTCAAGGGGAATCAAGACAAATACCAGCCTATCAAAGCCTAGTGGGATAAACATTTGAAGATAAATCTTCATGCAGCTTCATATTTGTTGAACCTAGTATTCGCGTATAGCCCTAATTTTGTCAACAAAGGGAGATTAATGCATGCTTTAATTGATGTAATGGAGGCAAACTTTGAAGAAGCACTTGATTTCCTTAAGATCATAAAGCAAGTGACCTTGTACATTGAACGCAAATAATCTTTTAGCATAAAAACGTGCAAATTAGCCATTGAGAAACTAGATCATTGTAAGTATTCAGATTTATTGTTTAGTACCTTCTTCATTTTTCTTCCTTTTTTAGACATTAATGTTATGTATATGTTTTTTTTTTATATAGATGAATGGTGGATGTATTATGGCTATTCATTTCCTAAATTGCAACACGTGGCAAAACGCATTCTTAGCCAAACATCTTCCTCCTCTGGTTGTAAGTGAAATTGGAGCCTATTTGAACACATTCACACAAAAAGGAGAAACCAATAAGCACCAAATGCTGAATGATTTGGTTTTCACCAATTATAACTTGTGATTGAAGCATATGTAATTTTAGATATCATGAAAAATGCTTTAATTTAACATAGATATTTTTTAACTAAAATTTTGTTTGTCATTTGAAGAAGTGGCATTGAAGAAGGCGGCAAGCTTTGATCCTATTAACTATGAATCTATTGATGAAATAGATTTTTAGGTCAATGTTGAAGATCCCACTCCAGAGTTTAATGATGAAGATGTACAAGATCTTCAAGGTCTCGTCACCAATGAAGGAATTGTAAGTTCACCACCTCTTAATCAAACAATTAAAGGTTCCTACGTGCTGTTATTATTTATTATTTTCATATTTTGTCACTAATTTATGATCCAATCCGTCTACATTATTTTATTTCATACATAGCTACTCATTAAATTTTCCCATTCATATGTGTGGTGACTAAGATATGGATATTCCTGAACCCCCAAGCTATGAATAAAGATGATTATATTACCACTTCTTCTGCTTTATCCAATCAAGCTTATGATGATCCATCTCCAGCCAATTTGGATATTAGTTTAGACGATGATTAGCTGGAAGGATGATGGATGACTTGTGATTGTGATAATTATATTTTTGAACTTTGACATGTTGCACTTTTATATTTTCATAACTTTGCTATATTTTGATGGTACTTAACTAGCTTTGACTATTTTGGAATACACTATATGAGTTATGAACTATGATTAATTTTGATATTTTATCATTATCAATTAAATTATAATATTTTAATATAGTTGGTTCAACCCTCGGTCTGACCCGGTTGAACCCTGAACCTATGTCATGAACCGTTCATTGCCTAGTCCAATTTTTCGTACCTTGGTTCAACTATTGTCTAATTGTGGGTTAGACCGGCTATATTAAATACTACAATTTAATTAATAATAATAAAATAACACTATATAAAGACATAAAAATTAAAGAAATATATGACAACAGAAGAAATTTTAAATGATAATAATAAAATAAGTGGAAATATATTAATATATTTTCAATAAATAAAATGGAATTTTAAAAAAAAATCAAAATATGCTAGTAAAATTTATAATTCTTATAATTATGCTCATACTTTTTCAGTGACTGAAGCACCTTTTTTTTAGCCCAAATCGGTTTGGCGTAGGTTCAATCTTTTGTTGGTTTTTCACTTACTCCGGATCGGACAAAGAGCCAATTTTCTAGTTGGACCAGCCTATCTGATCCGATTTTTTATTCAGTGGTTTACATAAACCTTTATCTTTAATAAGAGCATAATCTACCATACTAAAAAATTCTAGAAAAACACCAACGAAGGGGTTAGTCCCTCGTAATATAAAATAATATCTAAATTTTGAACTAATGTTCAAATTCTTGTTAGAAGAATTGCCAATTCCAAGAAAAAGCTAACACACACACATATGTACGTATGTGTGTGTATTACAAACAGAGCCATGTTCTAGCCGAAATTATGAGGTCCGATTGAACAGAGGAATCAACTTTTTTGAGACTTCATTTATTTTGGGCCAATTTTGAGACTTCATTTTATAACTTCAAATCAACAGAGTATATATACTCCATAGGGTCTACCCTTTGAGTATGGTATGGTCGGGTTTTAGTTGGGGTCTAGGGGTTTGAGTAGTTGAGCTTCTATTATCACTTTGTGTATAGAGTAAATCAAAACACACACACACACACACAGTCTCTGAGTGTGGGGGAATATATATGTGCGTGTCTTGTGCAATCAAAGGGTTGTGATAAAATAATCATTCTATATTTAAGAGCTATATTAGAATGTGAAAAACATGTTAGTTCCCATTAAAAAAATATTTTAAACACAAAAATAGGTCACAACTCATATTTGGGCAGCGCCACGACATTGTTCTGTTTACTTTTTGGGTGCTATGTAATGTAAAGGGAAAATTTTATTAAAGCATTGGATTTTTTCTCTCAACTTCAATAACAATTATTATGCCTATTTGTATATAGTCCCAAACATTTTTAAACGCCCTTTTTATGTTTATATGATGAATATAATAGATGATGGCCAAACAATTTGTAGCTAGATGGTTACATAATTTGGTGACTATTTTAGGTTTTTTTTTTTAAAAAAAAAGAACACACACACACACTTTTAAAGAATTAGGTCTCAATAGCTCACCACAATCAACACGGGTTAACATGACTCATACCCTAAATAAGTGAGTCCTCGCATTGACTCAAACCCTAAGAAATCATTTGTTTATGTCCTTATAGGAATAATGGGCAGTGTTTTTACCAATTATAGATAAATGTTGGTTATATGTGTACATTTTCTATTTGCAGTTATAAATAAAATTATTAAATATAATGTGTGTGTGTGTGAGTTTGAATGGCTGTTTCTATAAATTTTTATTTTTTTTAAAAAAAATTGAAAACATTATTGATTGCCTTTTTTTTTGGGTAAAATAGATGACAGCCTTCATTTCTTATGATAACTGGGGCAGGCTATCTTTTGTTGAAAATCATTTTTAATGTGGAAGAACCTAAACATTTATGAGTTATGACTACTTCCTAAGAATAATTATATTATAAGAAAAATTATTTTAGCCAATTAACATTAATTGATTCGCTTGACTGAAAGGAATTCAGTAATAGTCACACTATCACTCATCATGCAGTAATGTGGGTTCAAATCAAAGTTTGGGATGTTGATGCGATGCTTTATTAAACAATAAAAAATCAGAAGCAGCTCACCAAATGGGAAAAAACACAAGGAATAAAGTAAAAATTAAAGAAGTGCAAGATCTTGATTCATGTATAGTTTATTGAAAGCAAAATCATCTCTTTATACTAATTATATATCAGATTATTAAAGAAAAGAAAGATCACTCGAAAGTGGCACATGATTTACGTGGATCTCATGAGCATCACAGTGCAGGAGTTTGTTAAATTATTTTATTTAATTACCAAATGGGATAATGGCTCAAAATAAAAAATTCAACAAATTGGGCATCTAGTCCACGATCTGGTTATTCAACGGGAATATTTGAACAGCCAAAGTTTGATGTGACAACTTAGAAATCTCTTGTTAAACGTATTGAAATTTGCCTAGGATTTATTCTAAATTAAAATATAAGGTACTTCATGGTGTTATTGTAATCACCATGCCCCATGATCGCCCACAAGTGTATGGGATCCGCAATATACACATATATATGTATGCATATTCTTTAGTTTTATTTTTTTTTTCTTTTTTTTTTTCTTGCAAAAAAATCAAATATATGAGTAAATTTTGCATAACAAAATTATTTTTATTTTATAATCAGATTTAGGAGAAAATATATCTAAATAAATTAAATAGATATAAAATATTTATAAATTTAATATATTTTATTCCAAAATTTATATTTATTTATTATAAAATATACACTTATCAAATTCCTCCACATTTAGTCTTTTGCACTACTGAGCAAAATATTTCTTGAAAACAAGTTGAGGAAGTAAGAGAGACAAATTGAATTAGCTAAGAAATTGTGAAAACTCAAATAAATACAACTTTGAAACCAAGTGTATAATCTGAGTTGTCAAAAACATATTAAGAAACACATATTCAGATACAAAGTTTAACAAGACTAAATCCAAGTAAGATAGTCATACAATAATAAAGTGTATCACTCAACTCAATAATATAGGGGTTCTTTTACACTCAAGTACTTGTTCAATCACCCTACCATAGGCTTGTAATAGCTCTAATTCTCTACCACCAATTACACATGCATTCGAGAATCAAAAGGACTTTATAGCTTGTAATGTTGGAATATAGGCTATGTAGAGTGGATAATGAATAATAAGCAATACGCATTTAGATGAATTAATAACATTTAATCATGTCATAAAGATATATAATGATGCATATGTGGTGTTTTTCAAAATTCAGTAGGATATTCTCTTTTATTTTTTTCTTTATTTTTCTTGATTCTTTTTTTTTTTATCTTGAGATGTTGGAGGTCCCCTCTTGACGCGACTCTGCACATGGATGATACAACACCGGTTACTCAGTTACTCCAACATATTTCTCAAGAGGCTTTTAGCCCAACTTATAACCCTCTTTGACTTCATAGTTTGACGCGAGTGCAACATTAGTGATAAAGTGCCCCGGTTACTAAGTTAGATCTAGAGAGGCCATTGGAGTTGTGTCTCTTTCTCTTTTATTTTATGGGTACTACCCTATAAAATACTAATAGCAACAACACCATTTTTTTTTAATTTGATAACATGAGAAAAATGTTGTCATATTGATTGTGCATGCATATTACTAATAATGTGATGGGGAAAAAAATTGATGGGCTTAAAGGGGTAGCAAGAGATAAAATATTCGTGGCTTGTGTTTATGATTCAAGGGTATAAGAACAAATGCCTCTATCCTTTTAAAGAATTGCACATAGTAGGTAGTATTGAAAAGAATTAAGACAAGTTCTGAAGAGTAAGTTGAGACAAGTGAAAACTCAAACTATAATTGAATGTTTTAGGCTCAAATTTCCTTCCAACATGGTTATACTATCTCACCTAATTTAATCAAGTTAAACAATATATCATCATATAAGTTGCAATATATGTAATCAACTTCCC
>JBAGKO010000010.1:17490638-17503173 GCA_037177275.1 Acacia concinna
TAAACAAACCAAATAGATATAAAATATTTATAAATTTAATATATTTCATTCTAAAATTTATATCTATTTATTATAAAATATGCACTTATCACCCCAGAAAATTATACTCCTCCAACTCTTCAAGGTAAGATTTATTTAATTAATTTGGGTGATTAAAATGGGGATAAATTAATCAATTAGAAGAACATATAATATACAAATTTTAGTGGAAGTAATCACTCAAAATTGCTAAGCATTTGAAAGTTTTTTTAAAAGCAATTTTATCTTCAAAGTAACTAAAATGTAGTAAATTAGTCTTTTGCAGTTAAAAATGTTAATATTTAACATCAATTTTTTAATGTCCTCAAAAAAACTTTCAGAAACACTCCTAAGTGGTTATTTTTTTTTGGCAAAATTGCACCTTGACTCTTATTAACAAAAATGACATGATTTTAAATTAAGGTTTTGAAACTCAAACCAGTGACTGAATCGGTCGGAGTACTGGGATCTATGGTCAAACTAGTGAGGAAGAAAAAATTTCAAGGCTATAAGTATAAAATTATAATGAAAAAGTTTAAAAAATTGATTTTTTTTTTTTAAAATCAGACCAGTTCAGCCCCTACCCTTGGCCTATTTTTTTACCAGTTCAGTGTTTCCTGGGTCAAGCCAGACCATTCGGTCTAGATATGAAAACACTGCTTAAAACATGCATGTGTAACATTAGATTATGTATCACTTTATAAGTTAGGTAAATTAAACTAGGCTGAAAATGATACATATAGAAGAAAAAAGTGGATTAATTAAGGTTTTATATTTATGACTAAATCCAATTCTCCAACTACCTCTAGTACTAGAGATGGAAGATTAAATTTCTTTTTTCTTTTTGACCCAAGATGGAGGAGTATTCTTTCCTAAGGAATATATTTAATTTGTCTAATAAAAAATTTAGCATATAAACAAGAAAAAGTCTCAAGCACAAAACATATTAGCAAAAAAGTCCTACAAAAATTTTCACTGTCCAAGAGGTTCCAATGGACTTTTTTAATAATATGTCCAAATGTAATGTTACTTGTCTGCCCTAAGACACTTTTACAACTTATTATGCTGTGATGATAAGCACATGTACATGTTTTGAAAACTTGTTATACATGTTTTAACAGTGTATTTTCCTTTAAACAAGAACAAGCCGCTCTTGGTGAAATAAGTCCACTTGGACATTTTGACAACTTATCAGACTCTGTTGACAAACACATGTACACATTTTGACAACTTGTTATGTATGTTTTGAAAAGTCTACTTGGACATTTTAACAACTTGTCAAAATGTTCAGGTGAATTTGTTACACTAAGAGAGGCATGTTCTTGTTTAAAGGAAAAAAACATTGTCAAAACACGCACAATAAATTATCAAAATGTACACACGTGCTTGTTATTACAGTATAATAAGTTGTCAAAATATCTAAGTACAAATAATTAATTTCACACATGGACATATTATCTAAAAAGTCTTTTAGAACCTTTTAGATAGTAAAATTTTTTATGGAACTTTTTTACTAATAATTTAAACCTTTAGATTTTATTACCATTTCCCTATAAACAAAGAGCTATGCTCAAAACAACATTAATTAAACAAATCCCACATATTATGGGATTCCCTGTACGTAAACAACTTTACTTTGACGGTGCCCAAAAAAAACAAAAAGAACTTTACTTTGAGACACGTGAATTGTAAGAACAAGTTCGATTCTACTCAACTTTTAATTAATTATAGAAATAAAGGCCTAATCATGCATAGACAAGCCAGTGACGTTTTATTCACAATGTAGGCTCGAAAGCAGAAGATAGAAACAAGAAATTAATTAAGGAATTGGGTCTGCGCGTGCATACCAACTTTATTTGGTATGGCATCACTGACTTGTGAGGAAGAAAAAGAAGACTCTAATAAGCTGTTTCTGATTATCTTCGTCCCTCCTTCTCAGAAGCACTAATAAATAATTAAAGGGAAAATCTCAACAAAAAAATTATTGAAATGGGGAAAAGATCAATAGGGGATGCGAATTTAAAAAATTCCATGTCAGAAGTTATGTCAAGGAAGAATGCGGGATAATGAATCTTTTAAATTATTAAAATGTTCTCGCCACTCTCTCTCTCTCTCTCCATATTGTATTTTCTTTTTCATTAAAATGGAGCTCATAAACTCGGGTAGTCACTAATGGCCTGAAGTTATAACGACGGAATCGAATCCTTGACCTCCTCTCACTTAGAAGATACCATTACCTCTTATATTTTCTATGAAACATGTTTGTGAAGTTGTTAATATAAATATTTATATTATTAATTAAGATATAGACGTAGTTATTGATCCATGAAATCTGTGTCCACAAAATTAATGGCTTGTTTGTTATAATTTATTTGGGGTAAATAAGATCTTATGCACAAAGTACGAAAAAAAACCTTTATTTCATACTTATTTTGTACTCCGCAAATAAGATCTTATTACCTCCAAATAAGTTATTCTAAACGAACACTAAAGCTAGGTATAAATATTAGTTTTTGCAATAAGAAGCTGTGAAATATGCTATTAAAGCAGTTAATCTAGATACTTTTATTGTGAATTAAGATATAAACATTGTTGTTGACTATTGAAACTTGTGCCCCTCAAAATTAAACTTGGCATAAGTGTCAGTTTTTGGGATATGAAGGGTTGAAACATGTTACTAATACCATTTATCTAAATTTTCACATTGTTAATTGAAATATAGATGTTATTATTAATTCATAAAACTTGTGCCCTCATTTAACTTAAGAGTATTTTTCTCTTTTGTTTTAATTTGGAAATCCCAAATTCCTACAACAATTCTTACATGAGATTTTTTAAATTCATATCACCTATTTGTCTCTTCTCTATTTTAATTGTATTTTTTGGGGTTTTACCCTACATTAAAAGCTCTTTAACTTCTGATTTAAAAATAATATATATAATGACATATTATAACTCATGATGATCATCGTGTGCATTTGTTTCTCGATCTGAAAGTTAATTGTATATCATTGTACTTAATGGAGAATGGTCTAATCCCTTCTAACTTTTCAGACTTCAGAGATTAAAATAATTTGCGGACAGTGGCCTTTTTGCAACAACCAAATGTGAAAAGAAAATAAACCTACCAAAGTAGTAATTAACAATCAGTTGTTGACCCTTCATCCCACTATTATAATATTTAATATGTTCTTAAAAATAATAGAACTTGGTGAGTGAAAGACCAAGACGGGGACTGAGGAAATAAAAATTAATTAATTAATTAATTAAGGGTAGATGGCATGTATTATACTCCCTCACCTCATTTTTATAAGCAATTTCCTTTTTTATCCCGGAAAACAAACTAATGGTTAATTTAGTTAAAAACAATGACTGTATCAAAAATGTCTTATATTTTTCAAATATGCTTAATTATAAAAAAGAGTGGGAGAGAGAATGAATATAAAGTATATGAAAGAGAGTGCATAATAAATGATTATATTAAAAAAAGAAGAAGAAGTGCTGAGTAGTGACAATTATTATAAAGGTTTAGGGGTAAAAAAAGAAAAAAGAAGTCTACATTTTAAAATAGAAAAGGAAAATTGCTTATATTAATAAGCATACATTAAAAAAAAAGTTGATTATAGAAGTACAGGAGGTGTATAATGCAAAACCTTGATGATAGTCTTCATATCCTTCTTTTAAGACCAGCCAAAAAGGATCTATATACATCTTCTCTAGTCTCACTGAATAAGCACCATAAAAGGTAGCCTCCACACAACTTTAAGAACCCACATACAGTAAATAAATTAAAACTCTATTAATTAATTACACACTTTTTTTAAATGTGCTTCATTTTGACTATAAATTACAAATGGCACCACACTCGCTTGTCCACCCATATATGTAAGCATGATGAGGATATCAACTCCTTCATTGTTCTTTGCCTCAACACTACTTCCAGTAAGTTGAGCTTTAGGAGAGAGGAACAGGTTGAAGAAAGAGAAGCAACATGGGTTCCTCAGAGAGTGGAGTGTTAGAGACGAAAGAGGAGAGCGGAAAACAGAGATCTTTGAATAACTCAATAGCCATAATTTTCAGATATAGTGATTGGATTGATGTGATGCTCATGTTAATGGGTGCTTTAGGGGCAATAGGGGATGGCATGTCCACCAACGTATTGCTCATATTTGTTAGCCGTATCATGAACAGCTTGGGTTATGGCAGTAATAACCACCAAAATAGTGGGAACTTCATGGCTGAGGTCGAAAAGGTTGGCATATGCTGTAAATACTTAATCAGTGTTATTTAATTCTGTCTTATGCTTACGTTCTTCCTCAGTTGTATCACCTTTCTTAACTTTTTTTGTATTGGCTTGGATTGTTGTTTACAGTGCAGTTTATATTTTGTCTACTTGGGATTAGCAGCAATGGTGGTGGCCTTCATGGGTAAATTCCAAACACTCCCCTAGCCTCTTCATTTTCATTCTGACTTCAGATTTTATATATATATATATATATATATATATGATCCTGAACAATAGAGACAAACCGTAGGAACTATATATATATATATATAGAATGCAAGATGTGTATGTATACAAGTCTACAAGCATTTGGTGATGATTAATATGCAGAAGGGTATTGCTGGAGCAAAACAGGGGAGAGGCAAGTGCTGAGAATTAGGTACAGGTATTTGGAAGCTGTGCTGAGACAAGAAGTTGGGTTATTCGATTCCCAAGAAGCAACCACCTCAGAAATTATCAACAGCATATCAAAGGACACTTCTCTCATCCAAGAGGTTCTCGGTGAAAAGGTCATTCATTCATTCCTATATATATATATATATCTCTACTACTGCCTCTCCCTTCATATCAGCTTCATAAATCGATCTTCCCTCTGATTAGGTACCCTTGTTCTTTATGCATTCATCATCATTCATATCTGGAGTTGCATTTTCTGCATACTTCTGTTGGAGAGTAACTTTAGCAGCATTTCCAACGCTGCTTGTGCTGATTATTCCTGGAATGCTTTATGGCAAGTTTCTTATCTATCTCTCAAAAAAGTCATATAAGGAATACCGCAAAGCAAACTCCATAGCAGAACAGGCGCTAAGCTCCATTAAAACTATATATTCCTTCACTGCGGAGAACAGAATCATCAACAAGTATTCAGCTATACTGGACACAACTTCAAAGTTAGGAATCAAGCAAGGCATAGCCAAGGGTCTAGCTGTAGGAAGTATGGGTCTCTCTTTCACAATCTGGGCTTTTCTTTCTTGGTATGGAAGCCGTTTGGTTATGTACAGAGGTGAAAGCGGAGGAAAAGTCTACGCAGCTAGCGTCACCTTCATTATGAGTGGCCTGTAAGTAGTAGTTTCTTACTTTCTTAATCGCTTAATACATGAAATTTTTAACCTTTCGGAGTGTCTGTAAACTTCTTTATTAAATACTTACAATATTGAGATTCATCCGTACTTAAAAATACATTATTCATCAGACGGCCAGCTATAACTAGTTACAGAAACTTGTATCATACAACAACTACTTGTGGTCAAGTTATAGACCCTCACACTCATTCTGGTGGGAAAAGAGATTTAAATTTATTCAACTTCTTGCTTGATGTGCACTATAAGATCAGAGTCAAGTTGTTTATTGTTTAAGTTATCTTATCTTGGTTATTGTGCATCCAAATTAATGAAGATCCCAATAACTCTACATCTTTTACTGCAAATCATCGAGACCTTTGAAAACTCTCCAACTCGTGAGATACTTTTGGCAGTACGTAAGCAAAGAAGTGAAAATGAAATTTAAGAGTGACCAACTTCCTTTGAAAAATGTTCACAACAACGCTCTCTCAAATCTTTCTCGTTAAAGCATTTAGGCACTTGAATAAGATTACTAAAATGGACTCCAATTATTATGCCAAGGGATATGTATATACTTGAGAGAGGTATGGTTTTCCCCCTTCTCCTTGTCTCACCATGATATTTTATTTAGTGCTTTACAATAGAACCAAAGATTCTTCAAATCGAATATAAAACATTAGAGTCGGCAAGATTATGACTTTTATAATGATTTTTCTATAAAGGGCAATCAGTAAAATAAAAAACCTCAACTTGTAATAAAAAAATACTTTAATTTTATATTTTCATTATCTCTATATCAATGATTACATGACAAAAATATGCTGAAATGGATGAATGGATATCTCCAAGTCAAAATATTTAATTATTATAAGGTACATAGGCGATCAAGTAAAGAGAAATGATTAGTGTGTATAATCGTGAAAGAAATCACACTTAACAATGTTATATTGATATATTCAAATCAGCTCTTATTGACTAGTAAATCAATATGATTAAGATGGTTTTGAAGAAGTTGATTTTAATTACATGAAGTTTTTCTTTGTACTGCTGATGGGTGAACTGTAATACAGATCCCTTGGAGTGGTGCTTCCTGATCTCAAATACTTTACAGAAGCATCTGTTGCTGCTTCACGCTTATTTGAAGTGATTGATAGGATACCATCCATAGATGTTGAAGACACAAAAGGACTTGTGTTAGAAAGCATAAGTGGGAAGCTAGAATTTGAGCATGTGAAATTCACATACCCATCTCGTCCAGAAACACCTGTACTAAGAGATTTCAATCTCAGAGCTGAAGCAGGGAAAACTGTTGCTTTGGTTGGCGCCAGTGGAAGTGGAAAATCCACTGCAATTGCATTGTTGCAGAGATTTTATGATGCCAATGAAGGTTTTGTGAGAATTGATGGTGAAGACATAAGAAGCTTACAGTTGAAATGGATAAGAAGCAAAATGGGGCTAGTAAGTCAAGAACATGCACTTTTTGGAACATCTATAAAAGAAAATATCATGTTTGGGAAGCCAGATGCCACCACGGATGAAATAATTGCTGCAGCCACTGCTGCTAATGCTCATAACTTCATAAGGCAGCTTCCTGAAGGTTATGAGACCAAGGTATATATCTTTTAGTCCAAGTTATTTAACTCAGTTTCTAAGGTGAAAGATACAAAAGTGATTTTTCATTCAGCAAGCAACAACAATGTAATCAGTTCACTGACCAAATTAGATGTAAACCAGATTGGAGAAAAGGGGGCACTTTTATCAGGCGGACAAAAGCAGAGAATAGCCATTGCTAGAGCCATCATAAAGAATCCAGTAATTCTTCTGCTTGATGAAGCAACCAGTGCTCTTGACTCTGAATCTGAGTCACTGGTTCAGACTGCCCTTGATCAGGCCTCCACGGGAAGGACCACTTTGGTAAGTACCTCAAACTACCTTATAAGCAATGCTATACCTCATAGTACTTTAAAGTACTCCTTCAATTCTAAATTTAGGACCTAGTTTGGAGTGTAATTTGTACTACCAAGTAGTTCCTACATTTAGAATAGGGAGTATTAATTTTTTTTTAATGGATTGAGAGAGAACCAACTTAATTTGCGCCTTCCTTGTCTAATTACTCACTAAACATGAACAGGTTGTTGCCCACAAGTTATCAACTATTAGAAATGCAGACCTCATAGCAGTGGTCAATGGTGGTTGTGTCATTGAAACAGGCACACATAATGAACTCATAAACCGACCAAATGGGCACTATGCAAAACTAGCAAAACTGCAAAGACAACTAAGCTGTGATGGCCAAGAACAAAATCCAGAGATGGGTATTATTTCTTCAGCAGCAAGAAGCAGTGCTGGTAGACCAAGCCCTGTCAGGGTCTCAAAATCACCCTTGCCTAATGACGAGGCCCCTTCAGCTCTTGTATCTTACCCTGCTCCTTCATTTCGTCGTCTTCTTTCTTTGAACTCATCTGAATGGAAACAGGGTCTAATTGGAAGCCTCTCATCTATGGCATCTGGCTCAGTTCAACCTATATATGCCTTCACCGTTGGTGGTGTGATTTCTGCATTTTTTGTTGAGAGCCATGAAGAAATGCGTCATAGGATCAGGAATTACTGTTTTATTTTCTCATTCCTCGCCCTTGCATCCATCACCTTCAATCTCATTCAACACTACAATTTTGCTTTTATGGGAGAGAAGTTAACAAAGAGGGTAAGACTGAGCATGCTAGAGAAGATCTTAACTTTTGAAACTGCGTGGTTTGAGGAAGAACAAAACTCCAGTGGAGCCTTATGCTCAAGGTTGAGTAATGAAGCTTCCATGGTGAAATCACTCGTAGCAGACCGAGTTTCTCTACTGGTACAAACCGCTTCCGCCGTCACAATCGCCATGATCATAGGCCTCGTGGTTGCATGGAAGCTCGCTCTAGTTATGATAGCAGTTCAACCACTCACAATTCTCTGCTTCTACACAAGAAAGGTGTTGCTCTCCACACTCTCAACCAAATTCATTAAGGCACAAAACCAAAGCACTCAAATTGCAGTGGAAGCAGTTTATAATCACAGAATAGTAACCTCATTTGGAAGCTCCAGACTAGTTCTGAAACTATTCGAGCAGGCTCAAGAGGCAGCGAGGAAGGCAGCGAGGAAGAAGTCATGGCTCGCCGGAATTGGGATGGGTTCTGCTCAGTGTCTAACTTTCATGTCATGGGCTTTGGATTTCTGGTTCGGAGGCACGTTGGTGCAAAAGGGTGAAATATCAGCAGGCGCTGTGTTCAAAACCTTCTTCGTTTTGGTCAGCACCGGCAAAGTCATCGCTGATGCCGGAAGCATGACTTCTGACCTCGCCAAAACCTCCACTGCCGTCGCCTCCGTCTTTGAAATCCTTGACCGCAAGTCACTAATCCCCAAGGTATGCATATATATAGAGAGAGAGAGAGACACACACACAGAGCACTCAAGCCTCCATTTTAATAATGTTACAATCTCACTTCATGTGTGACATGTCATTGTAGGCTGGAAATGGAAGTAGTGGGTGTGAGTTGGAAAAGATGAGTGGGAAGATAGAAATGAAGAATGTTGATTTCGCATATCCAAGCAGAGAGGATATTCCAATTCTGAGACAGTTTTGCTTGGAGGTAAAAGCAGGAACGAGTATTGGACTAGTTGGGAAGAGTGGATGTGGGAAATCAACAGTTATAGCCTTGATTCAAAGGTTTTACGAGGCTGAAAGAGGATTTGTTAAAGTGGATGGTGTGGACGTAAGGGAATTAGACACACATTGGTACAGACAACACACAGCACTCGTAAGCCAAGAGCCCGTAATTTACTCCGGCTCCATCCGTGACAACATCTTGTTTGGCAAGCCAAACGCCACAGAAAATGAAGTAGTTGAGGCCGCTATAGCATCAAATGCACATGAATTCATCTCGTACTGGCTCTAATACCATATTTGAAATATTTTTTTAACATCAACTACGCACTTATATAATCGTGACTAGTCCTCTAATCACTGTTATATTGTAATGCAGGTCATTGAAGGATGGGTATGAGACGGAATGTGGGGAGAGGGGAGTACAATTGTCAGGAGGACAGAAGCAGAGAATAGCGATTGCGAGGGCGATAATTAGGAATCCAACAATACTACTGCTAGATGAAGCAACAAGTGCTTTAGATGTACAGTCAGAACAGGCAGTGCAGGAAGCTCTTGATAGGATTATGGTTGGGAGGACTACCGTTGTTGTTGCACATAGACTCAATACCATTAAGCATCTTGACTCAATTGCTTATCTTTCTGATGGCAAGGTTATAGAGCGAGGAACCTATGCCCGCTTAAGGTACATGAAAGGCGCCTTCTTCAACCTCTCCACCCAGCAAACTTAGAAATCACGTCCACTGCTAGCACAGAAATATGACATCAACCAAAATGAAAAATTTTATTATGTAAAGAAATAAGTTCTGAAACATCACAGGATAGAACTCTGTTTACTACAAAACACAGAACAATATAACTTGTTCACTTGGGGAGTTGAGCAGACTCGGATGGCTCATCAATGTTATTACAGTGCACATCTGGAGTTGTGTCATTAGAGATTAGTTGTATATAGAGAAGGCTATAAAGAAACCTGAAACTGAAATAAGGTTCAACTTTGGCCTTGAGATTCAGCTGCTCTTGCTTCACCTGCTTATAAGCCGTTATTGTCCTGAATAGATTCATGCCTATTCGTATAAGTGTTGTTATATTATATTTATATATAGGCAGGGAAATAAGATAAAGTGAAGTGGGATCATTATCATTCGTCACCCTTCCACGTCATCTTCTTCCAAACTTTTACTTATCTTGTCCAGCTGATTTAGCATCTTGAGCGCACCCATACTGCAAAAAGTTGACATACACTTTGAATTCCATGCAATTCTTATTAATCTCCAATAAATTAAGCAGGTTTCTTTAAAATAATCGTGCTGTAAATCTTCTTTATCTACGTTAATGTGAATAAAAAGAACATGTTGCTGAGAAAAAAGGATTAAGATACCAGACAACGATTTCCTGGAGCGGGCGGATCAAACTGTGTATACTTTCCTTGTCTTCGTGTTCATGAAACCTGCAGGCACACAAATAATCCTTGAATTACAATTTGTTATGGTTAATGAAAAACAGGATACGACAGTTAAAAAAAAAGAAGAAGGAAAGGAAGGTGCTCACAAACTGCTGTCAATTTCTTGGAACCGTTTGGTAGTGTCCCTGAAGAATAAGGCAAACATGTCCTGCACAAAATGAGGATTGTCCCTGTCTTGCAGATATTCCAACTGTTGAAATTGGGGTCGATTTGAAAGTCCCTGCATCATTTTCCACATTAATTATTTCTTCTTTCATTTGGACTTATTATGATTTCTGTGCCTGATGAGGGCTGCGTGAATGAAGTACCATACTTGAATTGAATCCATAACTACTGCTTTAAGTCTTGTGCTTTATCCAACACATGGGACCAGAAGTCTAATTTTATCTGATAGAAAATTCTATAAAATAATCTCACTTCAAAAGGAATATAGTGGCATTTGCTGATTTACTTTGTATTAAAGAATTACAGTCATTGGAATCTCAATTTTCTCATAATTTATTTCCATATGTAGCACATGGTAGTAGTGGTCAAATATCTAATTATTTAAAGGTTAGATGGCATTTACCCAGAAAAAAAAAAGAAAAAGAAAGAAAGAACCGGAACTATCCGAACACTGAATAAAGAGGGAGGGAGGTGGCGGAGTGAAAGAACAAGGAAGTGGAGTTTTGAGTCTCCAAACAATTAACAATAATAAACCCTTTCAATTATTAATGTATTTAACTGATGTCTATGTATACTCTATGCTCTATATATACTCATGAGAATTTTTCTTTGAAAAAAAAATCGTAATAAAGTATAATATTGCCTCTTTGTTACAATCCTTGCCAAATTTCAAAGAGAACAATATTGAAATTGACCCTCGCCACTTCTCTGATAATAATTAACAAAGTGGAAAATATCAGCAAATACATATAATATAATAACAAAGTAAGCCAAAACAATTAGTTTGAAAGATCAATATTATTGAAGCAGATAGATGACGAACCTCATCAAAGCAAGTTGTTGGTGCAGAGGCTGATTCTACATTATTGAATCAAATAGATGATATTGTGTAGAAGGTTTGTATGCCAAAATGGTGGCCCTATAACGTGATTTATATGTGAAAAAAAAAAAAAGAAGCAATTTAGGCTCAAATCTCATGCATTTGCATGCATTAATCATTCTTTCAAGATTTAGATTACCAAATCTAATTCAAAGATAAGAAGTAACACCACAGCGCACATGGTATTATCAAAGACGGAAAGCGAGTTAGGTTTCATTTTAACTAATTTATATTAGGTATTTTCATTGTTAATTTTAATAATAGCCATGGCAAAGTATATATGAGTTTTATGATCAATTAAACCATTTCTCCATATATTACACAAATTGAGGAAAAATGCATTATAAATTATACAGGTTGTCATAAATTTTGTTTCACACAAGCAAAAATGAAATCAAACTCACTTGTTTGAGCTTATTGAAAGTGATTAGGTTTCGTATTGACTAATTTATACTCCTTCCTATCCTAATTATAATGTTTAGTTGATTTCTTTTAGAATCCTAAAAAGACTAATTACATTACTTAATCATATAATATATTGTGTTATATTATAATATACATTAGTTCGTAAGTCAAACAACATAGTTTAAAGAAAAATGATTAATTTTAATGTTTTAAAATAATGTAATTAGCTTTTTTATGATTCTCTAAAAAAAAGTCAACTAAATCTTATAATTAGGATCGAAGTGAGTATTAGGTAACATTTGAGTTAAATTTTCATATTTTTATTATTAATTTTAATAATAGCCGTGGTAAAGTAAATTTGAGTTTTATGATCAATTAATAGTTTCTCCATGTACCTTGTTATGAATATGGAAAAAAATATAAATAAATACTCCATAAATATAAAAAAGGGAGAATTTCAGTAAATGACTGCAGTTGAGAATTAATATCAGCATAGCCCATAAACAAGTGAATGGGCTGTATGAACAAGAAAAATCCATGTTCATATGATTTATTCACTTGTTTATGGGCTGCGCTGATATTAATTCCCAACTGCAGTTTTTTATTGAAATTC
>JBAGKO010000010.1:17503273-17515765 GCA_037177275.1 Acacia concinna
GAATCCTGTACAACAACGCCAACGCAACAGACCCCAAAAGCTTTATGCAACTGGTTCTTGACACCATGGAGGCGGTGGCGAAAGAAGCCGCTTACAGCGGCAACGGAAGCAGGAAGTTTGCAACCAGAGAAGAAAATTATAGTTCTTTTCAGACTTTATATACTATGGCGCAGTGCACGCCGGATTTATCTGGAGATGAATGCTATCAATGTTTGAGCAGAACAATTGGAGAGTACCCGAATTGTTGTTTTGGGAGAGTAGGGGCAATAGCACGCGCCTTCAGTTGCAATGTAAGGTATGAATTGTATCCCTTTTATGGAGTGGTGTCACCGCTGCCTTCCAATCATCGGCCAGAAGAACCAGTGTTCACTTCCAATGGTAACGACATCATAATAATATCTTCTTGTTTTACAATAGATCTAATTTATGAAGACAGTATATATTTTGAAAATTGACGCATAAGCCTCCTCAATTTATCAGGAGTAAATGTTGATGTTTGAACACTTCTTTTCTGGGCAGAGAGAACTAAGACACTTTTATAAATTATTATATTAAAGGGGGAATTTCAGTAAGGGATCTTGGGAATTAACATGAGTGCAGCCTATAAACAAGTGAAGAGATCATATGAATAAGAAAAGTCCATGTTCATATGATTCATTCACTTGTTTATGGGCTGCGCTGATATTAATTCCCAACTGCAGTCTTTTATTGAAATTCTCCCTATAAAAAAACTTTGAAAGATGACTCAAATTTGGTAAATGACAAATAAGAGGTAGAAAATTGGTTAGTTTTTGTAATTCTTTATTGAGTTGTAGTCATTTTATTTTAGTTATTATCCGCTCAATTTTAGTCATTCTATATTGAGTTTTGGTTAGAGCCTCTCATTTTTCATTTACTAAATTTGAGTAATCTTTTAGGGCTTTTAATATTTAGAGGGTATTTATTTAATTCCACTGAAATTGGTTGTATTTCAAACAAAAAAATTAATTCCACTGAAATATTATTCTACTACACTTGCATATATACGATATAATCTTCACATGTGCATCCATCAAGATTCAGCTCTAACAATTATGAACATGCATAAATGGCGTGACAAACTTTGGACTCGAAATAATTAGGGAAATTGGGGAAAAGTCCTCCTATTAAAAATTTTATTTGTAAGAAGGACTTACTTTTCTACAACTCTAGTTTCTAATTAATCAAGGTTTTTTAAAGTATGTTAGATGGTACATATTCCATTATGTTTTACTTTGATAGTAGAACCAGATTACCATACCTTTTTTAAAAAATTGTGATTAGTTTCTAACTAAGAGAATAAACGGTCCGGTAAAATTGCATAATTGTATTTAAATTCTAATTGACAACTCTATGGGTTATCATTAACAACTATATGAGTATCTATTAACAACTCTATAGGACTTAAAAACAATTTCATAATTTCACGGAACTGTTCGATAATTTTTTTTTTAGTTGAGTACCTAAACGCAATTTTCCCTCCCTTTTTTAAACAATACCATATTTGAAATGCCCAAAATGTATAAATTATAATTATGCAGCATTGGGGCAGCAAAGGATGTTTTATCCTTGGGTTTATATGCTCATTTTAAATAAGACAGAATATTAGGCCAATGAAAAACAAAAAAGAAAAAAATAATGGGATAAAAGCATGGCCGTCGAGTTCTTTTTTTACAAATTACTCATTATCTTTGTTCGCCAGAGCCTAATCCGCCGAGGTTATAATGGTAAAATAATTAAAAACACACGCACATGCATACATATATGCACTTGTATACATCAAGGGTATACTGATTATAGGATATTAATTCCTGTACATATTCATTCATCAAGTAAAAATGGAAGAGTGTCCTTTCAAATCATGGCCCCCCTTCTGGACCAAACCAATGAAAATTGAGGATTGATCTGTATACACTTCAAGCAGAATTCTGGCTTGCTTGTCTTGACGCCAAGTCCCTCTCTGCTGGTCAGCTCTGTACAGCAAATGGGGTCAGACAAGAAGGGTCATGTTTGTTTTTCATGAATCGCCTACAACTGATCATCAGTATCATCACCATTCTCTGAGACTCTCTCGTGTCTAAAATTCAAAAGAATTCATGTTAACAATAATAATAATAATAAATCAGGAAGTCAGAGGAGGCCTTTGCTGACGCTTTCTCTTTGATTTCAGATCAATAACTATGATCGAAATATTGTCTCTACTATTTCTATTGCACGCAATCTCTGTGAGGCTATCAGCGACCACTTGGGCAGGTGGAGTTTCTTCCATGGACAGGGACCTACGCCGTCGTCTCAGAATATGGCGGGCAACTTCTCCAACCTCTGCATTTGTCATTACATCCCAAAGCCCATCACTTGCCAATATTAGGCATTCGTCCTCCTCGCTCCTCGTTGTAAAGGTCGTCTCAGGCACCGGGATAATCCATGGCCTCAAATACCGATCACCTGAAACATTAGCCAGTAAGCAGTTCCAGTTAAAAAGGAAAAAACTAGTCAATCATCTCGTTTCCCAGATATTCAGATGTTAGTAGCTCAACTTTGAACATGCTGATTTCCAGTAGCTCACAGAACACCTTTTCATTGTAAAACACTTGAATTTGGGCACGAATTCAAACAATTTAAGGGCCTATTTGGTAGAGGCTTTTGGCAGCGTTTTTTGACTTTCTGACAAAAAAAAAAGTAGTTTTTGTCTTTTAGGGTGTTTAGTAGAAGCTTATAAAGAGAAATAACTTATAGTAAAAAGTAACTTATGGAGAGAAGTTAAAAAAAGTGGTTTCTAAAGAGAAGTCACTTTTTCTATCTTTCATAAATAACTTTTTTTACTCCTAATCCAAGCACAGGTAACTTCTTCTACTCCCAATAAATCATTTTTTCTACCTCTAATCCAAACATAATTGACTTATGATAAGTTACTTATTATTAAAAGTTCCTTATCATAAGCCACTTATAAAAATAAGTCACTTTTTATAAGTCACAGCCAAACGGGCCCTAATACGTTAGCGCAATTGCTCCAGTTTTACAGGCAATTTTGGTTCCCAGGCATAACAGAAAAAAGCTATTCAGTTACTAAGACCCCCTTACTTGTAACACTGACGTCTACCCTCATTGAAAGATACCTACATTTAACTGATTATGAAACAAAATATGGAAGAAAAGCCGGAATGACCCACCTTGCTGTGTGCTCGCTTCTTTCTAGTAGAAGATAACTAAAATGATTAGGTTGTTCCAGTCATATGGAAAGTGAACAAGGTGTTTCTAAATCTATAAATTGCGGGGCAAGCCTCTTGCGGTCTAATTTTCAGGCACCAAAAGATTTTAGAGAGACAAGAAACTAGTAATATTTTCCTGCATCAGTAGGTTAGGGACAAAAGATAAGAATCTCAAATAAAAGATAGCGATATCAAGTTCTCCCAAGAACGTACAAACATAATCTAAGAATTGTTCTATAGGGGTCAAACCTACCCAGCTTCAGCTCCACGTAATTTATGCCATTTGGTTTGATTTCTTAATTAGTCATAACAGACTAGGCTCTGTTATATTCAAGAGCACGCAGATATACAGATTATCCTCCGCACTTTTGAAGTTTACAGATATATTAAGTCATGAAAAGAATGCAGAAATGAAAATTGAAAACAAACCAAGAATTGAAGTCCACTGGGCAAAATAAATAAATAAATAAGACAACGTTAAAATGTCATGTACAAAACGAATAAAAACTAATATAGAGAATCAAATGGCTATAGCTACCCATGCATGCTTTTGGATCATACAAGGAACAGAGGTAATTTTCTGTAAATTGTGGCAACATTCATTAACTACTAAATTAGGATTTAGGAGGTTTGCAAAAGTTGCTGACATCTTTGGCCCCTCAAACACAAGAAGGTGTTCATGTCATTTTCCCCTCCAACTCCGAAATCCACACAACACATGAATCCCATCAAATAGACAAACAACTGCTTTTTAACAACTGCCGAAATTTCATGTCACATATTAATAGTTATCGTAACACTATTTATAAGGTAAGGCCATTTTGACTTTTAAAAACGATCTTGTTTAGCTTGAGCATCAAGAATATGTTATGCTGCTTACATAATGGAAGGATAAGCTTATACAAGCCAGATAGAAAATTACTAAATAATAAATGAATGAAATGCCTTAATCGGTAGGTTAGCACTCAGCAGGAGAAAGTTTGACACAAATTTTTAACCTATGACTGGATATAAAGAAGGTAAATCAAGGTACCTATGGCCCTGGACATGGCAAGAACTCCAAGCACCCTAGCTCCATTCCAGTTTATGACTTTTCCTCCTCCTCCTTCGATTCTCAATAGTTCATCTTCTCTATCAGGCTGTACAAGCAAGGATAGCTGTATCTTAATTTTTTGTTATAAAACATATAATTGTACTAAAGTAAGGATACGATGTCTCATGGCTGCAAAAGGGAAAGAAGGATTTTTCATTTTGTTTTTACCCTCCCATCGGTTGCAAGTATCTCAAACTTTAAAGTTGGACACAAGCAAAATCTTTGTCTTCTAATTCACATAAAGTTATAAATACATGAATAAACTAAAAGCATAGTAAACCAGAGCATATGTAACCGAATGAGTGGGCGCACGTCAACATATAGTAAAGAATGGACCAAACTAGGATTTCAAAAGACCTTCTGATCCACAGTCAAGGGGATTGTCTGCGTGCCGCGGCAAAGAACTGCCCTTGAATCACCACAGTTAGATGTAATGATTTGGCAGCGAGATAGAACCACCACAGCAGCAGTAGATCCTACCATTTCTGGTGCAACCGCGTCTGTTACGATTTTATTGTCAGTCTTCTCAAAGCCACTAGCAAAAACGGCCTCCCACCTTCCCTTCCATTCAGTGCCCTGAGCTATGTCTCGATCCCACTCTTCCACTATAGCTTCATGCATCCGTTCGGCACAAAACTTGGCCACCTAGAGTTGAATTTCCACCAAAGTTAGGAGAGTGATTATCTACTGATGATACAATATTACCTCTTTTCTGTACGGCAAGATATATATCCCCGTGTTCCAAATTGTCAAGGTCAGATTTAACCAGCATGGGAAAAAGTCATTCAAGAAGAATAGAGCTGAATGGAGTAAGCCCAATCAAGAATTCAGGGGCCCTTTTATTTAAAACTTCATAAACCTTGGTAGCATGATAAATAAGCACGCCTACCATGAATTCAAAATGATGTTGACGAATCATATTCCAAAAAAAACAAAAAAAACTGGTAAATGAAAATAAATAAATACTCACATATGTGACATTCCTAACACACCACAATTCATAAAATATATTTACGTAAGATCTTCATAAATAGTCATCATATTTGCACTATCCTAACAGTGTTAAACAGATTACTAAAGGTTTAAGGTATTGGTGCTGCTTTTAGTTCATTGAATCCCAGACTATAACAATGATCCGGGTTTCAGTGACAAGTGCCTGCACTCTTCTTGATTAAAATCCGTAAAAAAAAAAAAAGAACTGGCCTTGGATTGTTGTAATGAGAGGTGTAGGTCATTTGGAATCAGCCTTACGTGAGAGGATATTGTTATTTGCTTCTTTTGTTTGGTAGCGAGGACTCTTGGGCAGATTTTTTCTTCAGTTTAATTTAATGGATTCCAACTATGATATTCAGTTTATCATTAAACTTTAGACTTCAGATTTACAAACAAGTCAACTGCACCTGCCAACTTGGTAACGTAACAAGTACCCCCATTCATCTCGTGATGCACGCAAAAAGTGGGAAGAGACGACCTCTAACAGTTGTGTGTGTGTGAGGACAGAGCCACGCGGCCAACTACTGATCACCAAGTATTGTGCGGTTTATGTAAGAAAAGACGCTGATATATCATACATGTGTATGTATTTTAAGGTGATACAATACAACGATAATTATTTTATATATGAACATATAAGTTCTGCCCAAAAAAAAAAAAAGATTCATTTGAAGGTAAGAAAAGAATGGGGAATGTGGCGTGAGCTTTTGTGCGTAGATGAAAGATGTAGATGAACCGAGCGGCCATAAACAAAGAAAAGCTCAGAATAAAGTGGGGATGAGGACCATAACGCATACCCACTATCATCCTCGAAGTTGGAAATGGGGCGCCAATGCGCACAGGAAACATCGGTCCCACCGCCCCCCACATACTACTATTATTATCCACCTTTTTCCTTCCACAATGAAAGGGATTTCTCCCTCCACGTGGCTCCTCCTCTTCCGATGGTTCAGATTTCACACCCCCTCACAAAAAAACTCTACTACTCCTTTTTTTTTTTTTTTTTTAATAAAATTTTTAGAAGGGATGAAACTCACCTGCAATCTAAAGCAGGTCTCCATTCCTCCTAAATAATCTACTACCCCTATTTTGCAAACTACAATGTTCCCTTAATTTATCAAAACTTTTCCTTTCCCCTACGCAACGCTCAAGTTAAAAAATAATAAAATAAAATAATAAATACTCATCTTATAGAAACGTTGTTATAACTTATAATTTGGAGAATTTCAATAAATGACAGCAGTTAAAAATTAATATCAGCGCAATCCATAAATAAGTGAATGTGTCATATGAATATGGATTTTTGTTGTTCATACAGCCCATTCATTTATTTATGGACTACACTGATATTAATTTTTAACTGTGGTCCTCAACGAAATTTCCGATCATAACTTTGTAAATGCTCTGCTATTTATATAAATGTTATAGAGTATACCAAAAAATTCTAGAAAGGTGTCCAAATGGAAAGCAACGGTTGGCTGGAAGCTAGAGATTATTCTTCAGTGAGAAAGGCCAAGGTGAAAGTCAGTGACGTTAGAGAATATCTCAATTAAAGCCAGGGGTAAAACCGTAAGAGCATGAGGAGCGAAGCAAACAAAAACAAAAGGGACGCCCAAATGACCCAAGACGAAAAGTATTTGCACGGTACTTGTTACACGTGGCGGTAAATGAAACGGAACGCCTGGGATTTTCTCTCTGGTGGACCACTCTTTGTATACCACGTGGTCATCCCAAGCAATCATCTCACTCCAGCGTTTAATCGAGAAAAGATATGAGTTTTGATTAATTATATTGTTAAGCAGATAAATAATACAACAACATCCTCGCCGATCATGGCTGTTCACGATGAAAATTATGCAGCATGCGGTAGGTACCTGTCCGGTCACCTCTTAACGCTATTGCTAGTCGCTAATGGAGAAACTTCTTTCGGGTACTTTTTAAAACACTAATAAAACGGAAATAGTATAACGAAAATCTATATCAATAAAATTGGGAAATCAGCTCAGAAAAAATGCTGAGTGATGAAAGAAGGGTTAAGTACCTGAGATCCACCGTGGCCGTCGTAAACGCCGAAGAAATGAACGGGCGAGATCTCGGCCGAGGATTTCGAGCAGGGAGACGCACATCCGCCGACGCGATCGCAGGGGAGAGACATAAACCCCGGGATGACAGCAATAGCGTCCTCCATCTCTTTTCTCCTCCCAATCACCGACGTAAATCCCCAACTGACTCCCTTGCTATTCCTTCCGACGCACTTGTCCCTGGTGGCTCTCATCTCTTGAGACGGAGGGGGATCGAGCGAGGGTGGCGAGGGAAGGGCGTCGGGGATCGGAAGCACCGGAATGTCGGTGTAGCCAGAGCTGATGGTGGAAATGTCGCCGGAGCTGGAGGTGCTGCGGGAATATTCGGAAGAGAGGAGGAAGGGTGAGGTGGAAGAGGAGGAGGTGGTGGAGAAGGGGGAGTCGGAGTCGACTCGTTCGAGTTGGAAGTCGTCCAAGTCCAAGTGCAAGGGGTGTTCCATGATGGGAGCGAAGGAGAAGAGGGGGGCGAAGGAGGGAGCGATAAAAGGAGAAGAGAAGACAGGTAAGAGGAGGACACGTGTAATAAGGTATTACTCTGCGGCACACGCTTCCGGAGTGAAATTGCCTACATGATTTGATTTGGAGTAGGAGTATTAGGGGGTTTTTTCACTGTGCGCCTTTTTAGGACTCTTTTACAGTTTTACTGCGCACTACTCTACCACAAGCCTTCACATGCAAATTACAGATTACTTGTGCTCTTCAATTTGTTGCCCACCGGTTTGTGATTTCCTCCTTGCCAGTGTTGTTAGTGCCTGTACCTTTAATTAAAAAAGAAGTGTCATTTATCTTTTTTTTTTTCAAAATAGCAAAGATAGCAATAAAAACTATTCTATTCTATTCTATTCTAAACAAATGAAAATCCATCTAAAGGCAGGCATGCATGCATGCAGCGATCGAGTGTATCAATTAACTTCAAATCAAACTCTATTCACTCTTGTGAGCTGTTATTACTCCCTCGCTAAAAAATTATAAAGCTTTATGTTAAAAAATATTTTGTAAGATAGTAACCTAGTTAATTGATTAAGAAGTTTTATAAAAATGATTAAATTGGGAAACTGTGAGATTGGAATTTAAAAGGGGTGGTTGGGTTGATTAAAGATAATTTGGGCAGCAAAAGAATTGAGATTATATGTATTATTAATAGAAAGGGAGTTATTCGGTTTAGTGAAGAGGGAATAGCTAGCTGCCTCGACAAGAGCTTGTTGCTCACACTAGCGGTGCTGCATCTCCACGTGTCCTCCTTTCTTAATTCCTTCTGGCATCCACAAGCAGCAGACGTTTAATTTGCACACTTTGCCTTCCCTCTTGCGTCACTGCAATTGCAAACACACATCTCTCCCTCTCTAGCGTTTTCCTACCTCCTCCGGCCTTTTCATACCATTTTTTAAAAAAAATAATATTCTCTCCGATCCTAATTATAAATGCCCGTTGAGAATTTTAGAAAAATCTCAAGAAGACTAATTACATTACTTCATCATATCATATATTATGTTTTATATTATTACATTATATATATTAGTTCATAAATCAACCAACATAATTTAAAGAAAAAGATATATTTTAATGTTTTAAAGTAATATAATTAAATTTCTTATAATTTTTTTAAGATTCTCCATAAAAGCCAATGTGTAGAACCCAAGGGAGTATTTTATTTCTATCATTGAATAAAAACACCAACTGAAAAGGATATTCTATTTGAGCTAGGTTTTATGGCCAAGGCTCGGTTCCATGTGTTTGGTCTCACGTATGTAACTGACATACGGAGTATGAATATGATTTTTGCTGAGGCAGTACGTCTTTAATTTCATTCCTCTGATCGTGTATTGTAATTCTCCTGATCAATTAATTAGATTAATTTATATAGTATTCCGTGACCTTAATTAGTTTTATAATACAAAAGCAAGCATTTCATTTGAATTTAGATTACATATTTTACTCCTTGTGCCAGAAAAAATAAAAAAAAAAAGTAGGACGTGCATGGTACATTTTAGCTATGAACAAAACAGTAGTCATATATATGCTTGCCCATCACACAATACTAATGGTTTCAGTGGTTAAAGGATGAAGGTTCGATTTGTAGAAACGTCGCGTCTTTAGGGAGGAAGCTTAGGAGCCAAGGCTTGTTATGACCCCTAGTGGTAGAGGTAGAAGTCAATGGTTAGTTGCCTAAATTGTGTAAAATTTTGTTATAAAAAAGATTGTGTGTTTTTGGGACAAAAATCAGATAGTGTTCTTTTTTTGAATAGAAATCAGATAGTGTTCTTTCAATTACCCAGTAAGAGAGGCATAGAGTTATATATAATCATGAAAGCAACAGAGTTTGAAAATAATGAGCAAGTGCTTCATATATTTTATAAACAGTTAAGATATGTAAGGGCAAAAATGTCAATGGACAGTTAAAACTAAAAAGGTACAAATGCATCAAAATTGTTAAATTATAATAGAATAAAGCTTTAACGGTGTCTGATGAAATTTAATTTATCGGTTTTAATGAATTTACACAATTTTAAATTGTTCATGGGTATTTATGCTCATTTCTAAAACATATACCTGTGTCAAACGACCCCTTTGGAATAAAAAAAAACCCATAACCCTTTTTATAAAAGATGGAGAAGTATATATACCTTTTTATGAGAGAATAAGTAAAGCTTTCACAAAGGAGAGGTCTTATTTAAGATTGGATTGGTTTGTTTGGAAACAGTCACGTGTTTTATTTTGGATTGTGATGGTCCGAAACTCCAAATAACTATCCATGTTGGCCCGGCATCACGAACGGCTCTGATCTGTTTCTCTATATGTTCCATCACCGGCCGCCGTGATGATCCCGGGCCACCGGATGAGAAGTGGCCATTTGATCATCATGTGACTTTATTATATGAAGAAAAGAATTACCCCCAAGTACTGTGGCTGCTAAATGTATTAAACATCAACAGGTCTCAATAATTAATTAAATTCAATTTCCGACAAGTTGCTCTTATAATTGAAGCGATTCAGACCTGTAAATATATATAGGAGTTTATAAACATAAATTATTGATTATTGATTTGACTTGTAAATGATACAATTTGATGACTTACAAATATTAAAGTTTGATTTGTGAATATAAAATTTTTAGGCCATATCTATATTTTTCACTTCAAATGTATGAGTGACCTTTCCTGATAAATAGCTACAATAGCTGGCTCAAACATTGGAAAATGTCACAATATATATATATATATATATATAAAAGAAAACAGCTAGCCTGAACTCTGAAGATCCAGTTTGTAAGAAGGGGATTATTCATGTGTGTTTGTAACAACTGAGGCATCATATCTAGAAGCGAGCACCTCGGTATAGTTAAAATCTAGGCACTCTCTTGTTTACAGTTTTTGTTCTTATCATTCCCATAAAATTATACTCCATTAGTTATTTATAATAACATCATTAATTACGCCTACCCTTTTCTTTCTTTCTTGACAATATACTCAGCCTAAAATTAATTATTATTTTTTTTACATTTTATACGATCATTTAATTTATTAAAAAAATACAATAAATTGAAAATATAATATAAACAAATTAAAGTAAAAAAGGCAAAGATCACCAAGTTTAACATTCACAATCATAACTGCTGATGATTACTGAATGATGCTAATTAACAGGGAGAGGAAGGGGCTGAAAATTGTATATTTACGTAGAATATTAGAGGGAGAATAAAATTAAAGTCCTAACTAAGTAAAATATATAAAATGACAAACATGTTATATTGTTCGAATGGTAATGGTAATAACATTTCTCTTTTGTATATCTATGGAGTTTTGGAAAATGCAATTAACCATCTCAGAAATAGATACAGACGGAGTGGTAGGAATATATTCAACAAATCACAGCCCTTCTAACGAGTCAATTGATGAGAAACGGTCAATCGTATGTGTTTAGATTTGATGGGATGGGTAAAGGTGAGGTGGAACAAGAATAGGAGGAGGAAATTGACTGGTGAAGTGACGAAGTCCGTGACGTGCGAGGAACATCTGTAAACTTAGGAAGCAAGTAGGGATATGCCTTCCCAAGAACAAAACACGTCTGGGCTTTGGCCTCTTGGCAGTCAGCCGAAAGGAGACACGTAAAAGCCGGGGTGGGTTGGGGCCCACTCGCCATTATGGAATTTCCCACACACACCTCTTAAACCGACAGCTGTGGCGACCGCAATCAAGTCCTAAATCATCACGGTAATGACCTCTGATTTGAACACGTGCACCTTTTACTTCCACCGAGGGACCTAGATGCACGTCCCTGATTGGTTGACTCGGTTGCTTCACTTAACGGAGGCGCCTCATGAATTGATATGATGAAGCCCCGCAAAACATAGTACGACCACACCTCCCACAAGTAGAAGTTTAACGTTTGAGAGAATGGACGTGTACCTAACTGTTTTGGGTCGGATTCCATCCGATCAAACCGCCATCACCAAGGTGTCCGTTATTACCTGCCCTCCCTTAAGCCCTGGGACCCTCCGATTTGCCTATGTGGACAGTGGTCACGACACACTTCCCTCCCTTGGTTCTTGGATTTCGTACATGGCTAGAGTATTACTCCATTACTTTTTATTGATAAGATTATTTTAGAGAATATTAAAAAAAATTTAAAAAATTTAATTATATTACTTAATAATATTATATATTGTGTTTTATTATATTATATAATAGTTCATAAATCAAATAATATAATTTTAAAAAAAACATAAATTTTAATGTTTTAAAATAATGTAATTAACTTTTTTATAATTTTCTTATAATTTTTTAAAAGAGTCTTATAAATAAGAATAGATGGGTTATATTAGTAATTAGCTAACAAGTAACAACCATGACCCTCCACTCCTCAGATTCCCCTCGACATATCTCTCTACGTTTGGTAGCTGGTGCCAAAGGGAATAACAATTGGAAATTCCAAAGGCTCCAAATATATATATTCCATTCGCTCCTAATTATAAAAGCCTTTTAAAAATTTTAAAAAAATTTTAAAAAAGATAATTGCATTACGTAATTATATTATTATAATTTTTATATTTGTGAGGGAAGGGGGTCAATTCTCTATATTCTCTTCCCTTCCGACCACG
>JBAGKO010000010.1:17515865-17556304 GCA_037177275.1 Acacia concinna
TCTCTCTCTCTCTCTCTCTCTCTCTCTCTCTCTCTCTCTCTCTCTCTCTCTCTCTCTCTCTCTCTCTCTCACACACAAAATGAACAAAGGCATGAATGAAGAAAACCATGTAATGTGTGAACTTCATACCTACTAGGATTCTCCACAAACCATCATAACCATGCCAAGCAGTGGTGGGGTCTCTAAAAGAGGTAGCATTAATATGATTCTCAGAAGTTGGAGAAATGAGAGGGTTAAGTGGGGACCTAACCCAATGCACAAGAAAAGGGTCAGAGAGGTTCAAAGGAAGAGCTAGATTTTGAGTTTGGTTTTGGTTAGGGCCAACACCAGTGTAGAGCAAGGCTGGCTTGTGTCCATGAAGCAAGGTGGCAGAACCAGACCAGCAGCCATTGATGTCGTAAAATTTGGTTGGTGATAGAGCCAGTGGAAGTGGGGTCCAGTTCACGAGGTCACGTGACACTGAGTGGCCCCATGCTATGTTGCCAAACGTGGCTTCTTTTGGGTTGTATTGGTAGAACATGTGGTACAACCCCTTGTATCTCATTGGTCCTGCATCCACACAGCACAAAAGTGATTGTGAATGATGTATTAAAGAAAGAAAGAGATAACAGAAAACTAAAAATATTTAATATGGATCATCCAAATTAAATCAACATATGTCTAAAACTGGATCTATGTTGTTATATGTAAAATATTAAGATTCCAAGTTCTATAATGTTGGCTTCCACTTTTATTGAACTCACTGTATTCAGTTAATGTTGATTGTTCATTAATTTATTTTTTTGTCCAACAGCAACTCATGTAATAATTTTTTTATAAAAAATGAAGTTAATTAGTACAAAAGAACCAAATGAAGAGTAAGATAGATTGTGAGTGAAATTCATAGTTGAAATAAAGGGTATCAAAAGTAAAATGCGTTGGAATAAATAAATAAATAAATAAGGAGAGAGCAGAAAAATACTAACCATTAGGATCTGCAAGCAAAGAACAAAATCAAAAGGCAACAATTGTTAGAAACCAGAGAAAGAAATTTTGGAAGATATAAAAAGAATGAGTCATATAAATTGTGATACATTTTAATTTGCCACACAAAAAAAAAGGAATTTGTGATGAAAATTTGGACAAAAAAATTCAATGCCAAAAACTTTTGCAATACATTTTAATTTGCCACAAAAAAGGAATTTACAAATGTCACAAAAACTATTGCAAAACTTTTTGACACGTTTATCAATGACATAATAACAGGTTGTTGTAGATTTATCTGGCAAAAAATATTAACTTCTTGATGTTTGTCATAAGTTTTCATCACAAATTTCGTTTTTTGGTTATAGAAGTCCCACTATTTATAAGTTGTGAATATAGTGAAACTTCCAACTAACGCTCAATGTAACAAAAAGGGCCACAAACCTATACATATTAAGTAATGAAGGAAATTAAAAAAAGTAAGAACTAAGAACCGTTCATCCAATTGTGGTGAGGTTGAAAGTGAAAGGCGGTTCTATAAGGTTGATTATTGAAGGAGAAAACAGAAGAAGGAGTTTCAATGTGAGAAGCTTCAATATGAAAGACGCCATAGCTAAGACATAGAATGAGAGATAACACCATCCAAAGCCTAATTGAAGATGATAATGCCATACTCACTTTATTCTGTGGGCATGACAAGAACAAAGCCTGTGGCTTCCTTTTTATAGGGAGAGGCATTCATGTCATCACAACTTGTTAGGTATAGATTCTCTTTTCCTTGACGTTAATATAACGTCAACTTTCTAGAAAACTATTAAAAAAAATCCTATGTTGATTCAAAATATGAGAGGTAGTAGAAGCTTAGAAGGACTTGTTTCGGTTTTAAATGTATAAGACCTCAATTTTTTTTCCTTCTAAATTTATAATTTTTTTAAGTTATCGCTATTTATTACACATATTGTATGTTCTTTATCAAAGAATAGTTTCCATTGAAAATGATTTAAAATAATATTTTAAAGATATACCAACGCATATTTTTATACAGATAACTAATTTGAACAATCTTGTTGATCTTTGATCAAACAAATAATAATAACTTTCTCGATCAATTAATATCAATATATATATATAAACAAATTCAAACACTGAATGTTTTTTTGCCAGAAATTCAAACACTGAATAGTTCAGAACTACAATAAAGATATTTAAAAAATATTTTCTGAAATTTTTTTTTGGATGGTCATAGTTTTTTTTTGTATAGTTGTAAAAAAAATAAATTTAAATCATTTAAATGTTGTGTTATGATTGGAAAAGGAGTAGAAGAGAAAAGAATCATCTCTCTAAAGTTAAAAAGAGTTATGCTATATTGCTATCAAGTCAAGAGAAAAAGACGGTTATGCTATATTATAAAAATAAGTAACATTTCTCAAGATTAAAATAACTTAATTTTCTACTAACAAAGGTTGGTCCAGTTGGTAAGGAATTAGCTCATAGCCTACAAGGTCGTAAGTTCAAATTCCGCTGTTGATGTGAGAACCTTATTGGTGGGCGATCTGTAAGTACCTCTGTAAGCACTTTTTGATGTCTTAGCCCTGGTGAGCCCCGGGACCCAACTCACCTAAACTCTTTTGTATAAAAAAACTTAATTTTCTTTGAGATTAAGATCTTGGGAAAATGGCAATAAAGTCACAAGGAACAGACATAATTACTAAAAAATCCCACCAATTTTATCCCTTACCAAAAAGTCACAAAGTTCTAAGAGAAAATTAACAACTTAGTAGGTGGAATTGACAATTTAGTAGATCTAATTTACAACTTTGATAGCAAGTTTTGATAACTCCGTTCCAATATTTTAGCAACGCCCAGATGATATTGTTAAAATATTTTAACAGAGTTATCAAAACTTGCTATCAAAGTTTTAAATTGAGCTTACTAAGTTGTCAATTTCGCCTACTCAGTTGTTACAACACCCACGTGATAATTGTGAAAATGTTTGAATAGAGTTGTTAAAACTCGCTATCAAAGTTATAAATTGAACCTACTAAATTGTCAATTCCGCATACTCAATTGTTACAACATGATAGTTGTTAAAATATTTGAACGGAGTTGTTAAAACTCACTATCAAAGTTGTAAATTGGGCCTACTTGGTTGTCAAATCCACCTTCTAAATTGTTAATTTTTCTCTTGGGACCATAGAACTTTTTGCTAAGGGACAAAGAATTTGTGGGACTTTTTAGTAAATATTAAAATGGAGTTGTCAAAACTCGTTATCACAATTGTAAATTGGACCTACTAAATTATCAATTCTACCTATTAAGTTGTTAATTTTTCTCTTAACACCTTAAGCCTTTTTAATAAAGAGATAAAATTAATAGGACTTTTTAATAATTTTATCTGTTCTTGTGACTTTATTATATTTTCCCTAAGATCTTCTCTTTTTTCTTGTCGGCCTTCTATAGATCTTCTCTTCAATGCGCTATTTCTAAACTTACGCTTTAGACTTCTTAATTTTGTTTGGCCCTAGTTATGCCTAACTGTGATTCTATAGCTTCAATTCCTTCATTATTATCCCCCTAACAAATATAGCTTCCTTTATTTAATGGTTTGTCATGTGATGTTTTCGGAGTTGGCTTCCCTCCTGTCCTCCCTTTCCCATACAGATTCTCGTTTAGATTGAATAGAATTTAAAATTACTATCATAATATTAAAAATAAATAAATTTAAGTTGTCAGAATTTGGACTAAATATAGTTTAGAAGTATAATCAAAACATATATTTTATAAGGGTGAATGTGCAAATTTAGTAAGAAATAATATTGCTATAAACATCCCTAAGAACTTTGTATTTTCAATATAAAAAGTGATAACAAACAATTTATTTGAGATTAAATATAATAACGCTATTAAATAGAGCAAACTTCTATTAAATAATAAAAAGAGAAGACTAATAGAATCTACAATACAAAAATTAACAGAAGTTAGCTTTATTAGTGTTACTATATTTGCTCTTAAATAAATTGTTTGTTGCCACTTTTTACATTAATAATATATAGTTCTTATAGATACTCATAACGATATTTTTTGTTTTACTAAATTTGCACATTTGTCCTAGTTTATAATATAAAACATTTAATTAATTTATATCAATCTATCACCACGAATAATATATTTCAGAATTTAATTAATGAGATATTTCATCTTCGATTGGATACCACTCGAATCAAGAAGGCACCATAGATATGTTAAAAAATAATTAAAAAGTTTCAAAAGAAAATGAAAAGCTTTTGGATGATATAAATAAAAATTATAAATATTTTATATCTGACGAACCACGTGGACTTTAATTCGGTCTGTAAGTAGAAGGCTACAATCCTAACGCAAATTGTTGTACATACTAAATACTAAATAAATAATTGCGTATAAAATAAATGGCTATGTAACTTGCTAAAAAAATAATACTAATAAAATTCCAACATATTATGTACATATATTAACAAACGATTTTTTTAAGGAAAATTGTGTTAAGGTCCCGAATAAGGGAATTTACGTCAAAAAGATCCTAAGAAAAAAAAAATTACTATCAAGTCTTATAGAGTTGTCAATGACGCCCCAAGTGTTGTTAATGACAACCCCATCCATAACAACACATAAGGTTGTTAACTAGGACCTAACAATAATTTTTTTCTTTATTAAGACTTCTTTAACGTAAGTTTCCTTTCTCGAGACCTCTACGCTATTTTCCTTTTTTTTAATATATCGGGTGTAAATGTGTGATGACAATGAACACTTCCCTTAAGATTATTTTAAATATCAAACTGTGAGTTTAATTCTCTGTAAATGTGAAGGACGAACTAGGTGGGTTAACTAAAATACATATAGACACAAGCATCAACTTTTAGGGGATCAAGTTGTCTTATTAACTACGTGAAGACATTAATCTCTCATAGGTTAGGTTCATTGTCCTTTCCATTTGGAAAGTTTTACCATACTCTCCCTCCACCCAATACAAACTAAATAATCAATTTATCCACATTAAACAATGTGTCCTATTTATTGAATTTAAATTTATAATTAAATAATTATAATTCAAAATTAGGACACATAATTATGTGAGATTAAAGAACCTAATAAAATATATATAAAAAACTTGACCTAAATATATTCCTAAACAAATTAGTTCACCTAGTTATTTATAATAACTAATGCGTTCTCTAAAACACCCATTTAATTATTCTTATTGATACAAACTTCTTTAATATGTGCAAGCAATTAATAGCGATAGTTTGGGGAGGAAAAACAGGTAGAAGTTTTGGAGGCAAGTCAAAGTGAGGTTTTAAATTTAAAGAAAATTTCTTAACTAGTTCATGTATTTCCTTATAAAGGACTCAATTATAATAAAAAAAATACGACTAAAGTTAGTATACAAGTTCTAAAGAATGGGGCATAATTAGTTTATACTACCTTTAGTTCTAAATGTAATACTCAATTAATTTTTTTAGAAAATCTTACGAAAGTTTATCTTGTTACTTTCGAGCATTTCAATTTGTTATTTTTCATCAAATTACTTTGTCTAATTTATAAACTGTATATAATATATTGATACATTATACTCGCTCCAATTTTAATTATAAGGGCCCTTTGACTTTTTTAAAGAATTCTAGAAAAATCCTAAGAAAGCTAATTACATTACTTTATCATATCATATATTGTGTTTTATTACATTATATATTAGCTCATAAGTCAAACAAACTAATTTGAAAAAACAAACCGACAAATTTTAATATCTTAGAGTAATATCACTAGCTTTCTTAGAATTTTCTTACGATTCTCTAAAAAAAGTCAATTGGCCCTTATAATTAAGACTGAATGGAGTATATTATATAATTAAGTAACTTATTTACCTTCCTTAGTCTTATATTTAGGACCAGTGAGAGCATATATTTAAAATCGAAGGAAGCAATAGATATGTAAATTGCTAAAAAAAAAAAACCAACAAATCCTAATGTCATGACTACAATAAAAAAATAACTCCTATGACACTTTTTTTATTAATATGTGGTGTTAAAAAAGTGCTACATATCTTAGCGCCACATTAGATTCCAATGACACTAGGAATTTCAATTTTTCTTTAAAAAAAATGAATTCAAATGGTACTTCCTCAAGAAGTGGGTAATCCACTTTAAATGGTGTTTTCTCTCTTTTTTTTTAATACTTGTTTTATTTTTCCTTCAGAACCTATATTACTTTGTCCACAATACTTTAAACATAAATTTGAGAAACATATTTACAGGGCAAAAATAAATATACAAACAAATTAAATATTAATAAAATGTAACTCAAATATGAAATATGATATTGATAGAACATTAATTTACATGATTTATTATACTTAATTGGTGTTTTAAATGTGAAAAAATAGAAGTGAGGGAAAAGCATTTTAGAGATTAAAAAGATTAAGAAGTGTAGAGGGGTATTTCTGTCATTTTATGTGCAAAATAGGTTAAAATAATTAAAATGGAAGGATTAAATAGTAATTGTGAAAGGGCTTTATGGAAATTTGGAATTTGTTTCAAGGGTTTAAATGGGAAGAAGTATTTTGAACAAAGAAAGCAAAAAGGACCAAAGTACAAAGCTAAAAAGTAGGCAGGGACATTTCTGTAAAATAAAAAGGGCCCTGGATACAAAGATAGAAAGGCACAAGCAAATACTCAAAAGAAAAGTAGAGGCAGGATTTTGGTTGTAATTTTCGCGGGGTCAAAGTGAAAATAATCAATTCCAAAGGAGAGTCAAACGCTGACGCATCTAGAACCATTGATCAAGCATACCTGAGATTAGATCTGAGCCCTTCCTTGCTGCACACTGTTTTCACGTAACTCATGGATGATCTTTGTAGTCCATATTCATTACCTTGACTGGCTCCTGGTTGTTGGTTTGGTACCTGAGGGATTAAAACAAAAGGCGACACGTGGCCATCATCTCCTCCGTCCGCTGCCAAATATGATTAAATTTTCAACTATTGGATCCTCCAACGGTCATCTGCAACATCTAACGGATCCGATGCGCGACCCAACAATGACTCGCGTCCTTCTTTGCTACCCGCTTTACTTAATCCCGAATTCCAGGCGTTTTGGATCATTTTATTCGATTCCACTTCCCCAGATCTTATCGAGAGAGAGAGAGAGAGGAAGCTTCAAGAAGTGGTTTGAGCGTTGATGGTGGCATGTACACAGAGGTCACACTTGCTCTGATGAAGTCTCCGTCTAGGCTCCGATCATCTGGTTTTTATGCTATGACGGTGATTGGCGGCTACCTCTCGCTTTCTCCTTGTAATTCATGAATGGTTTGAGCCTCTGGAGTTGTTTTGAACTATTAGATCTATGTTATGTTGTGTTTTTGTTCAACTTCAATTTTTCTGACCAATTATTGTAAACCAGCGATTGAATTGAATTCCTGTGCTAATGATTCGTTATGCAATGTTATTGGCATTAGTTTGGTTATGTGAAAGTGCAAATGGCAGATTCTTCTTTCAAATGGTTAATTGAATGATTAAATGTCAAGTTGTTTAATGAACTCGTGAACAGTAGTTTAACAACATGATTTTGTGATCTAAATGTATTTTAGAGGGGCAATGATAACCACGAACTGGATTATATGGAGAATTCTAATTAAAATTGAATTGTGGTGTGTAATAAATTTCAAGAATCAAGGATATTGTGTGGTAGTTGATAAGCTAGGTTTTTTATCATCTTAATCAATTTTCTAATAGCTAATTATGAAATATGTAAATGGACAAATGCAATCTGAATTGGTATTTATTTATTAATTAATTAATTAGTCCATCTTTTTTTTTTTTGAAATCTGTCATCTTTTCTTCTATAAGGTCTTATTATTCTTGCTTCCCATGCTTCATGTTTATAAGGCATGGTTAAGATTAATGCTTGTTTTATTAAATGTATTGGATAATATTGTTGTAAAACATCTAATCCTCTTATAACATCACAAGAGGGTTCATTATATTGATTTAAATCCTGAATTAAAATTCCATATTCTCCTATTTGTATAGGTATATTTTTTGCTTCTAATTCTATCATATGTATCTCTCTTCCTGCAATTTCCATTTTTAACATTTTCTTTTTCTTTTTTCATAATTCTGGTGGTAAAACATTATATTTTGCAGCTATTAAGTTTGCTCCTTTATCTACGAGCGCATGATATTTTCTTAATCGATATTTTTTGTAATTAAATTTAACTAACACATAAATTAATGGTCTATTTATTTTATCTTTGGTATTATTAAAGTTTGATCATTTATATTTATTATTATTCTATCATTCTGTATTCTATAAGGTTTTACTTTTTGTAAGAAATCTTTTCTTAGGATCATCTTATACATATTATTAGTATTTTCTTCTACCCATAATTTTATATCAATCATGTTTCTTTTATTAAATCTTATAACATATTCTATTTTAGTTCCTTCCTCTGTTATTTCTAAGTTATTTTTAGGATAGACTATTTCTATAAAACTGCTCACATTGTCATGATCTATTAAAGCTATTAATTTTTCCCAAATTGCATTTTTTTTAATTTCCAACCTTATATACTTTTTATTTTGAGTTAAATCATTCTGTCTTGTTCTTGATCTTATTTGTGCCAAAATAGAGTTTATTGGTACTTCTGCTGATAAATTTCTTTTATATTCATCCTCTCTTTGACTAAAATTTCTAATTAATCTTTTTCTTATTTCAAGGTTACTTATACTTCTTCTTGACGAATTTATATCTATGTTTAATGATGGTGCGTTTATTCTTATCATTTGTTGTCCTAAATTATTATTACTTTATATCATTCTAGGATTATTAAGTTCTTGATAATTTATGGTTCTATCTAACTCCATTTATAATTTTGTTAGTATTGTTATATTTGTAGGATCTAAAGGTACTTCATTTAATATCGATATAAAATATTTGTCTATAGTTATCCTTCCATGGGATCTTATGCATTATTAATAAGACAATATTAAAAATTATTAAAAAAAGAATTTACAGGAAGAAGTGTAGATGCAAATGAAATGACAAAAATAGAAAATCCTATAACAAAAATGCATCCAATAGAAATATGTTCTTTAGATCCTAGATATTTAAATCAATATGTGTGTGTGTGAATTTAATAAATATTACTATGAAGAAAAATTACAAACTTATGAATAAATAAAACATAATAACCTTTAAATGTTTTTATAATTGAAAATATAATTTTTTATTACATTTAAAATGTTTTTTATAATTAAAAATATAATTTTTAGTACATTTAATTTTTTTATAATTAAGAATATTATTTTTTTTATTACATTGAAATGAAAATATGTTATCATAAATAAAAATATATGATTATAGTTTTTATAAAAATATTGTTCTAAAATTAATTAAAAAATAATATTATAATAGTCAAGAAACCTTATTCCATATTTAAAATATATTATTATAGTAATTACAGAAAATATTTTTATATTAATTAAATAATGTGTCAATTAATTTGTATAATATATAAATATAATATAAACTAATATATTAGGAGTAAAATGGTAAATCGCGATAATTTTTCACCTTTTGTAGCGTCTTAAACCAAACAATGAGTTATTAAAAAATCCACACCTCCCTTCTTTAACAACCAAACTATATTAAGTAACACTCTACCTTCCTCTTTCATCCCCTATAGAGATGGCAATTCGGACTAGCTCGCAAGCTAAACGAGCTAGCCTGCCCCAACTCGTATCTTAACGAGATAGCCAAGGCAGGTTAGCAGTCTAGCCCTCTAACCCACTTACTAAATTTTGTTTTTGTAAAAGAACATTTATCACTCTTTTTTTGTCTCCACTCTCTTTTTCTTTCATCCATTCACATTATACTCCCCTTTTTTTATACATTTATATCATTCAACCGTTTTTCATTTTCACCTTTCTTTTTTTCTACCCTACTCATATAAAAAAATATGTAAACTTCTCTCTTTTAAATTTAATAATAGTAGAATAAATAAATATAATATAAAGATAAAAGTGTCACATAAAAGTATGAATAATTTGCTAAACACAATATAAATGTATTTGAGTTTATATTGTAAGAAAAATAAAAAAAATAAAAGCAATTTTAGCGTGACAGCCCAACCAACCCTTTGTAGCCCGCTGACTAATAAGGTTAGGCAAATTCAGCCCACCTAGCCTAAACCTGCCTATTATAGAGGGCTGACGAGTTGGGCTCGCGAGCTCCAACCCATTTTACTAGCTCTATCCCTTCCTCTCCTTTCATCCACTTCTTCAAACCAAACACGTTCTATCAAGTCTTTTTCTTTTTTAGTAAAAACAAATCTTTTCAAATTTTTTGAGTAATACCTTCCCATCCCCTGCCTTATTACTACTCTCCCTCACTTTTTTTTTTTGATAATTACTCTCCCTCACTTTCATATCAATAGTTTTCTTGTTTTATGTAACATCCTAATTTTTATTTGAAGATTTAATCACAATTAAGAAATAATTAATCAAGATAAATGGAGTTATATTGTAAATTATTAGATAAAAAAGTTTTATTTAAAGTATGATTTGTGATAGTAAAAGAAATTAGTGGAATAAAATAAATAAATAGATAAAATATATTAATGTGGGACTATAGAAGAAGAAGAAGAAAAGATTTTTTTTATATAATATATATTGTATTATATTATATTATTATATATTATATTATAATATTAATAATATGATGGTGGGACCGTGCCCACCATCATTAATTCATTCATTGCCGAAAATTACTCCCTCCAGCGTATAACCCTTTGTTTTTCATTTGATTCTTTCACCTTCGACTACAGCGGCAGACGGATCCAGCATCGTTCTAAGGTTAGAGTTTAATATTCATAGATTATGTTGATGCCTAAAATCACTTATAATAATAAAACTTTCTTCATAAAATTGTTCTATAAAATTTTTTCTATCTTATAGTTGTACTTTTCTACATAGTAGAGAAAATTTTTGGGTTAGGGTTTTAGGAAAGTTTTGAGTTTTGACAATATAAGACTATAGAAATGTAGGGGGGATATTAGTAGATAATTTTAATTGATTTAGATTTTTGATTTGGTTGTTTTATGATTTTATAATAATTTTTTAGTGAAATCAGACCCAAAAATTATCATTTTATACTTGCGTGGCTTATTAAAATTGTGTTCAACAATTTATTTAAGCTATTTGAGATATTATTGAAGTTTTAATCGGTTAACTTTGTTAGAAAAGTTTGAGATTTATGAAATAAGAATTTCATCTTGAATATCTAAATTTTGAGTTTGGGGATTTTGCACAATTACTTGAAATTGATGTTAAGTTGTGATTCCTATAAGTCAATTGAGTTGAGAAAAATATTAAATTGAAGTTAAAACAAATATTGAGAATAAAATGTGAAATTTAAAATTTTTGGGTAATTAGTTCAAAACTTTTGAGTAAGTTAATTGTGTATTAAATTTAAATCTATATTATTGTTTAGATTAATTTGTGATCCGGAATTGTGAATTGTGATCTTGGCTTCTAAAGCTTTCAAGGTTAAGTTTGGAGTTGAGGTAACCGGGGTTAATTTATTTTATATGCTTGTTTTGAGCTGTAAGGTGTTTTCTAACCCTTAACCTCTTTAATAATACTTTTATGTTTTGAAAAATTAAGTGTATGTTTAAATATTAACTACTTCAGTGAAACAGTATATTTTCCAACTATATGTTATGCATGAAACGTGACTATAACTGAGATTTATAATATTGTGATGTATATGGAATGTTGTGATTGTGTAATTCTTCTGATTATTATATTTGGTATATTGTTTTCTGTTATGGGATTTATGGGGTTGTGCGGAAGAGATACGGTGAGATTGTGTGCCCATTGGCTCTCTCATTCTTGGCCCGGATTTGAGTTGAGTGATTTGGGTGGACACCTCCCTATTACAGTATAGTAATGGTGACATGGGAGGGGATAGTTTTCTTGAATGACTAGCTAACCTTTGGCTGGGTATACTAGCATTGATACGTTGTACCACGTCTAGAAGATATAAGGAGGAGCAGGATGGATGAGTGGAGATGGTTTAATTATGGAATGTATCAAGGCCTATTTACTTATTGAGAATATTGTTATATTTATTGATAAACATGATTCTCTCACTTGCAATCCTTTCTTGCATATTTTATAAATTAATTTTGGTTACTGGAACTTCATGTCTCACCCTGTTACTATTAATATTTTTCAGGCAAAACCTCTCATCCGAACAGAGGTCCAGGTAAGCAAGCGGGGCATAGGCGACAGTAGCCTTGTATACCTTTGGACTTTTTGGGGATTGTATTGTTTATATATTGTCATCCTAGGGTCATCATGCTTTGATATATTTTGACATTTTTAGATAATTGTCTTGATAGTTGTTGGCTTATCATTGGGTTGGAGGCCTTGTTTTATACATTATGATGTGGTGGATCAACTATATTTAATGTGTGAGACACTGTTGTGTTGGACCCTTTGTGATGAGGTTCTTTGTTATGTATGAGATTACTATAATGGGCTTGTGGGCGTGTTTTGTGCCTTGGACCTCGATGTGCGGGTCGTTTGGATTAATCAAAAGGTTTTCGAAAATGATAAACAAATTCTTTTTATAATCATGATAGACCATTTGAATTTAGTTTTACTCTTTTCTATCATGATTAGTCTTATAAAGAGGTTTAATTCCTTTAACCATAATAGTATTTTGAAAATGTGGTTTGAAAATTTTCTATCATGGCTAACTATTAAAAGAATCTAGCTAAATGGTTTAATACATGCTAATTAGAAAGGGTTTTTTTTTCACCAAAACTCAATAGAGAATGACTAAAATTGAACAGATAATGACTAAAACAAAATGACTAAAACTCAATAGAGAATGACTAAAACTTAACATAAAATGATTAAAACTGACAAATTTTCTACCCCTTATTTGTTATTTACCAAATTTAAGTTATCTTTCAAGGTTTTTTATATTTGTGGGGTATTTATTTGCCTTTTTCCCTTTTTATTTTTTATTTGATAAGTCAATTAAAAGAAACCATTTTGTACTTCAAGAAAGACTTATTATTAAAAAAAATTCTCATACTTATTTCGTAAAATGTAAATTCATTTAAAATAAATTAAATATTCCAACACCCTCGCAATGCATATATTACCAACAAAGTCAGCTTTACTACTAACGGAAATAGATTATACTAAAGAGAAGCTAAGTGTAATTTTGTGGTGTGAGTAAACCATACTTCAATGAGGATTTGAGTTAATAGGATTTAGTATAGCCAAGAAAACATAGTAAAATAAATATTTTGTTAATATTAAATGATCGATGAATGATTCAGTTAAATGTATAAAAGATCATATATATAGTTATTATATAAATAGTCTTATATTGTATTCTAAAATAGTCCATGTATGGGATACATATCATTACACCATTTGTACCATAGTGCTTATAAATGGAAATACACAGGTTTAGAGCATTCATTCTAGAGCCTATTATTTTTTTATATTGTGACCTCGTATCAAAGCCCTCTTGCCAGTAATGGCATCACATCTTGGAATACCCACTAGCGGTCAAAACCCTAATACCTCAAAAAACCCTAATTTTACCATAGCCACCTTTGATAAACATAACGATCCAATGCCCTTTACTCAGCCATTATCTTTCTCATCCATAGCCTTAAATTCTACCATCACTACAGCAATACCATCCCTTACCTCTACTTCATTTGCCCAAGCTATCTTTTCTCAACCTTCAAATCTTACTGGAATTCCTCACTTTCTTGACTTTTGTTAGCCATTCACCCATATCATCCATTTCCTTTCAACTCCTACTTCTTCCTTATCCCTTATTCTAGTTCCTTTTACTAGTATTGCTATTCCACATCCTTATTTGTCTGCTGGTCCGATTCCTTCACCGTTCCCTTACCAGTACTAAGCTTACCAGTCATCGAACGTGGTCACTCGACCTGTTCCTCTCTTGAGCTCCCTGAACCAGGAAACTCTCATCAAGTTGGACGGTGACAATTTTCTGACATGGGAATCTACTATAATGCCTATTATACGAGGTCACTGACTTGAAGGGCGTATCTACAGTACAAAGGCAGTACCTCCTAAACATGTGTTTGATGCTACCGAGCAAGTGTGTCATAATCTTGCGTTTGATGAGTTGCAAGCAACTGATTAGATCTTGTTGGGATGGTTGTTTGGCATTATGACAGCAAGGCTCACTGCTCAGATGACCTATTGCAAAACTTCTGGCGCTCTATGCAAGGCTGTTATAGAGTTTGTGGGTGCAAACACAAAGTCTCGGGTCACCTATTTGAAAGGTGAATTTCAGCGTACTAAGAAAGGGAGTACCAAAATGAGGGAGTATTTAACCAAAATGAAAACTCTCTTAGACAATCTAACCCTTGCCGGCGCTTCTCTATCTACTGCTGATTTGATTACTCAAACACTTGTTAGTTTGGATGCTGATTATACACCTATAGTAGTAATGCTGTTTGAGAAAGAGAATTTGAGTTGGGCAAATCTTCAATCTAAACTTCTCACCTATGAATCAAGGATGGAGCAGCTTCAGAGTAACTCTCAATCTTTTCTAACAATTGCATTTGCCAATCTATCTTTTCAGCAGCATAAATCAAACAAGAATCTCTCCTTTCTGTGAATCTTGTCATCTTGGTGATTGTAATGCTTCTCCTAATATTAATGAAGCTATTCCTTTATGTGAATCTTGTCAACTTGGTAAATCACATCGTCTACCTTTCACAACTTCTCTCTCTCATGCTAAACATCCATTAGATTTAATTCATATGGATCTTTGGGGGTCCCTCACCAGTAAAATCCACTGTTGGCTAGTATCATAGTACAAAATGTGTGTTTCTTAGTTATAGTGGTTCACACAAGGGGTATAAGTGCTTCAGCTCAACTAGTTGGATTTATATTTTCAAACATGTGATTTTTAATGAGGATGGCTATCCTTTTGCTTATGATTTCTTAAATCTCAGACAGCCTCCACAAGAAGAATTAGTTAATGTTTCCAGCATGTCTTTTTTTTTTTTATAATGTCTCTACTTATGCTACTGATCATGCTTAATCACTTTCTCAAACTTGTAGCAACACACCCAATCAAGAACGATCTCTTACTAATTTTGTGAGGTCAGTTTCTAGTAATGCTCATACACTTCACTTTGAGTATACTAGTGAGGCTATAGATATTGGGTCCCCTTCTGTGTTACCACTAGCTATTCCTCAATCTCTTTCAACACCATTTATTGTTGAGACTCAACAGCCCAATCTACATCCTAGTGACAATTCCTCACCACTACCACCACCAGTACCTCACACTGTTCAAAATCTACATCCTATGTAGACTCACAGTAAATGAGGTATATTCAAGCCAAAAATTCCTTACATTAGTCTTGTTCACATTTCTGATTTAGTTCCTCAATCAGCCAAAGATGCCCTGCTTCAACCATTATGAAAAATGCTATGATTGAAGAATTAACTGCCTTACAGAAAAGTCAGACATGGACTCTTGTTCCACGACCTATGCTACAAAAAGTTGTTGACAACAAATGGGTTTTAAACTTAAATTTAATTTTGATGGATCTCTTGCTAAGAGAAAAGCGAGACTTGTTGCCAAAGGTTTTCAACCAATTGAAGGCGTTGACTTTTATGATACTTTCAATCTTGTCTTTAAGTCTCCTACCATCCGAATTATTCTAACCCTTGTAGTTGCACTTAAATGAGAAATCAAGCAACTTGACATGAATAATGCATTCCTGAACGGCTTTCTTTATAAACAAGTGTACATGGAACAGGTCGAGGATTTTATTGATCCTCTTAAACCTCATTATGTCTGCAAGTTATCCAAAGCCTTGTATGGACTCAAGCAAGCTCCACGAGCTTGGTTTGATCGACTGCGCAATGTTCTCTTAAGCTGGGGTTTCACAAACTCCAAGAGTGATATCTCTCTGTTTATCTATTTTGACGAGACTCAGATTTTCATTGTTCTCATTTATGTGGATGACATACTAGTTATAGGAAGCAACTCTTATAGCCTCAAATGTTTTTTAAGTAAACTTCACAATATCTTTTCTCTCAAGGATCTAGGATCTTTATATTATTTCCTAGGCATTGAGGTATTTCGGGACAAAACTGGTCTTTACCTTTCACAAGGGAAATACATCTTCGATCTTCTTGAAAGATTTTGAATAAGCAAGGCTTCACCGTGCAATACACCCATGGCAGCTCACAAATCCCTTTCAGCATACTCAAGAGAGTTGTTGGCCAACCCATCTAAATACAGGAGTGCGGTTGGTGCTCTTCAATTTTAGTGTGGGAAAATTGAGCCAATTTATGTCACACCCCACGACTGAACATTGGAAGGCTGTAAAATGGGTGCTGAGGTATCTCAAAGGGACATTATACTACAGTATACATATTAAACCCTCCACCTTGTTAGATATAGTTGCATATTCTGATGCAGACTGGGCATCCTGTCTTGACGATAGACAATCAATAGGAGGATTATGTGTATTTTTTGGCGGCTCTCTAGTAACCTGGTCATCCAAAAAAAACAATTGCTTATAGTAAGATCGAGTACAAATTCAGAATACATGCCTTTGGCAAACACAGTTGCAGAACTCAGATGGATTGTTTCCCTTATAAGTGAACTAAATTTGATAATAAGAAGGATACCTGTAATCTGGTGTGATAACACCAGTGCAACAACATTGACATCAAAATCGGTTAAGCATGCTAGAACTAAGCATATTGAAATAGATATGTATTTTGTTCGAGATCAAGTTTTGTCCATCTCCCTAAGTGTTCAATATGTTCCAATAGAACAACAAGTTGCTGATTGTCTCACGAATCCTTTACATCATTCAAAATTCTGCTTGCTTAGAGATAAATTGGGTGTCAGAATTACCCCAGCTAAGAGACTCCACTAGAATCAACAACAAGAAACAAACAAGGAGGAGAGAAAGAAGAGAAAAGAAGTCCAAAATCAAGGAGGTGGTTAAATGTACAAAAGATGATGTATATATTTATTATATAAATAGTCTTACCTTGTATTCTAGAATAATTTGTGTATGCGACAAGTGTCATTACACCATTTGTACACAGTGCTTATAAATGAAAACACACAAGTCGAAAGCATTCATTTTAGAGTCTATTATTTTATTATATTGTGACTGATTCTAATTGATTTTTTTTTTCTTGATTGAATCCATGCACAGTGACATAATTAGAACTTCATACTGTAGTAATAGTTCAGAAAATTGATATTGATTTTTTTTTAATCAAAATCCTGTGTATGAATCATGGGACATGGTTCGGTGAAGAGCACATAATCCAAGCAACTAATAAATTAATCAATGACATGCAAAATAAATATAAAAATCAAATTAATTACAACCAAACCATTACTGTCCAGAGATAAAATGACATAGATAAATGTAATTGTGCATGTAGCCAACTTCATTTATGTACGTTTATTTTCTATGTTCCATATATGTAGTTGTGATATAAAATAGATCGTAAATGCAATTAAATTGTGAGCCATAGCTTTTTGTGGTGAGTTGTGAATTCACGATTTGTGAACATTACATTTTCTGATAGATTTTATAATATGTGTGTTAAGGTAGGGATATATAGAATTATATATAGATGATATTAACTTCCAAAATACATAATTATTACTAACAATTAATCAACTACTCCCTTCAGCCCTAATTATATAGATCCATTGACTTTTTTAAAAAAAATCATAAGAAAATCTTTACAAAATGTATTACATTACTTTAAAACATTAAAATTTATTGTTTTTCTTTAAATTATGTTGTTTGACTTATAAACTATTATATAATGTAATAAAATATAACATATGATATGATTAAGTAATGTAATTAGTTTTTTTTAGAATTTTTTTAAAATTATCTAAAAAAATTAATGAGTTTTTATAATTAAGACTAGAATATACAAATGCAAAGATGCCATGTGGTTGGATACGATAAGCCATTTGATTGCGTCCCAAAGCGGCATGCAGCCTTCGTTCTTTCACCTGGGCTTCACGCCACTAATATACTCCCAAACTTTTGACAATCCTAATATAAGTTAAGGACTAGAAATTTTAATTAATTATTTAATTCGAATCCCAAACTTTTGACAACATTATTTATTGCATCCATCAATAAAACAAACAGAGCTAAGGGGTTGTTTGACTTTGTTATTATCTTAAAGAAAAGAGCACTTAACTTACTATATTTTAAGATTGAGTAAAATTGTTCTGAAAATTTTTAGTGAGAGATAATTTTATTTTAAAAGTTTTTTAAAAGGTAATTTTGTAGCAGAAATTTCTGTTATTTTCTTTAATTTTATCTGTTAATTGATCAAAACTCTCAAAACAATTTTAGCCTTTATCCCTATATTTTAATTCGAATCAAAATTTTCAATTTTGTGCTTAGCCAAATCGGATCCACTTCTCTTCTCTTCCTCGATTTCTTAAATATTTTGGCAAAAATTGAAAGTAAATAATTAATACTGCATCTGTCCTTATTTTCAAGGTCGCATTAACCGAATTGAGTTGTTCAATAAAGTGTTACAATTAGTTAAATTAATAAATATGTAGAATATTTATATTCTTCTAGGCAAAAAAGAAAAAAAAATAATACGTATATCTTTTTTAATATACCCTTATTAGGATAGAGATTAATAATGAGAAAAGTATGATGAAAGAGAATATATGAGGTAAAATGGGATAAAAAAATCATTATTTAGAAAATGTCATATACACTTTATAAAAAAAAGGATGAACATTGAACCGTCTCAAAAAAGAGAGCCCTATAAATAAGGATGAATAGAGCAATTCTTTTTTTTTTTTAAACTAACTTGTACCCCATCCAGTTTTTAATAAAAAACAAATGCAGATAATTGATATTGACTTTAAATATAAAACGGTTTTCATATCTATTAATATTTTTTTTAATTTATTCTTATTGATACTATCTTAATAATAATCAATCAAAAGAATAAACGAGGGAATTAAGAAATATAATTAAAATCTTTAAAAAAATATGTCATGTTAACTAACTTATCCAATTTTTTTAATATAAATAAATTAAATAAATATATTTTATATTAACGAGAAAAAGACTATTACTAACCAATGTTCTTTTCTTCTATCTTCCTCTTGCTTTTTTTTTTTTTTTTAAGTCAAAAGGGCGACCTACACTTTGGGCCTAACTTTAGTGACAGGAGTCTGAATTCCCAACTCCCAACCAAAACCGTAACATCACTACATTAAAAACTCGGGAATTTGATCATCATGCCCATCACTTATGAAGATATTTAGATAATGGCAAAAACAGAAAAAGAAAAAAAGAAGAGATAATTATATAAGACGGCGTGCCAACAAGGTTGTTTCAGGCATGGATAGCATGTTTGTTTCCGAAGGCAACAGTAACCAGGGCGACACGCCCTCACGGCTCCCACCTCCCAACCACTCCATCGATTTAGGGGCTTTCGACCTCGACGAGGCTCTCGCCTCTGCCGGCCATTCATGCCTCCGATTTTCCCAGTCTCAGAGCTTGGTGGCCATGTTGCCGGCGGTTCAACACACAGACGCCGATGCTGTTTGTTCAGTTTGCATGGAAGGCTTTGATTCTGATGACGGAAACAAACAAATACCCTGCGGCCACGTTTACCACTCCGGCTGCATCACCGCCTGGATCTCTCGCTCCAACTCTTGCCCCCTTTGCCGCTCTCATATCTTCCTCCTTTCTCATTGATGATGATTACCCACACAAAGTCTTGATTCCATATTCCCCACACACACACACACACACACACTTCTCTCTTTAATGGCGGTTTTGTTTATTTTTTGAAAATCTTGTTCACTTAATTGTCAAAGCTAAAAGCCAAGATATTCCTGAAAATCTCCATATATTGCCAAATGACCTTTAGATTGGGATGCTTATTATATTACTCATTAGGAACAGAGCTTGTTGCAGGAGAGGAAGCTAATAACATGCCTGAGGTTGCCAAGACAATTTTACAAGTCCAATCTTAACTTACAAATTACAGGTACGATGTTGGTAGATTACATTAGTGTTTTGGTAACCCCAAACCTATATTTCAAAAGTATGATTTTGTAAACCGAAATAAAACTTGTCTTGTATATTTACTTCTTAAATTATAAAAGTTATTTGTATTTTTAAAAACTAATCCAAACAAACATTAAATCCAGATGTAATGTGAACGCCAAATGTTTTTAAATGAATGGAAATGCTACTTAGAAAGAAAATGTCTCCGTACATTAATATTGATTAGTACAAGATTAATAAATTATGCATTTTCATATATAGAGATGAAGACGACAGGGTAAGTCTGAACAAAAATGGTAAGACTAACAAATGGGAGGCCACAACACGCCAACATGGGTTCGTTATATATTGATATTATCCTTTTCCCAATCTACTTGAAATTATAAATCTGACAAATAATAAGTCAGCCAGAAAATGAGGTTTGATATGGTTGAATTTTGTTGGGCCAGCTTTTATGCCATGACTCCTATTGCATTTAAAAGAATAAGGAAAACATAATATTTATCTAGCCCTAAATATTAGACACAGAACGAGTTTTTATATTTAGGATTGGAGAGAGTAGAAGCTTACATGATAAAGAAACATTTACACCACTTGTTATTTTTAAAGGATGAAGATATAATTTTAGCAATAAAAATATTTTTGTCAAGAGTGTATGACACAATTAGTCTTTAAAAGATGTAAAAGTAGACCTAAATTTCTAAGAAGGGTGCAATTTTAGTTATAAAGTTAGAGGGGGACAAGTGGATCTCACATAAAAAAATGTCTAGGCTGCTAAAATTTCTATTTTAAAATATTTTGTATGTTTTTACACATTTTACAACTTAATACACTTAAAATTGCAACTTAAAAAGTTAACTTGGAGCTGCCTGTGAGGTTATTTATCTCTAGCTAGTATAAATATTAGAGTTTATATATGCTCAAATATTGGGTTCCTCGGGCAGAATATCAAATAAATTCTTCAATTATATATTGATATATACTCGCATATATATATATATATATATATATATTTGGGTTATTCTGAATAAATAATCGCTAAATTTGAGACGGAAAAACAAAATAACTACTGGGTAAGTGGTAACAGCCAAGCGGTTATCGCTCTTTGGTCCCAAAAAAAAAAAAAAAAAAAGTGGTTATCGCTCAGCGCGTCTTCAGAGTTCGGACACCTAGATGGTTAGATCCCCAAATCCCTAGTCTAGTAGTCCCTAACAGCGGGACGGCGTCGGCTTCTTCCCTCTTCCTGACGCCCTCCCCACGCCTTGAAGTCTTCTCCGGTGATCCTCTCTTCCGTCGTACTTTTCGGAATCATAGAAGCAGAGGTAACACTTAATTCTCACTCAATCAAGCGGCAGCAAATCCCATTGTTCGAGTTCGTGAACTCTACATATCAAGTTCAGAGGATGTCTCGTGGGATCGTCGTTGTCGGAAATCTTGGACTTCGATTTCTATGGAACTTTCTACATGTACTTGTCAGCATATGGTATTTCATATTAAGCCTGCGTAATACGTGTGAAAGCTTCCTGATCTCTTCGGGATTATTGAAAAGCTACAAGTCTGGTAGTCATTTAGGAAATCTTCGTTGCCTTGCCATAGTTATAGAAAGTGACGATGCTCATCAGACTTCAAAAGTTGTTGAGCTTTTGCAGTGGTTAGATTCTCTTGGTGTGAAAAACGTATGCCTCTATGATAGGATTGGAGTTCTCAAGAAGTCTAAGAAAGCAATTATGCAGCAACTGAAGATTGAGGATGATCCTAATCACATGACTGTAGAATTTGCTTCTTATGCAGATGGGAAGGAGGGGATGACAAAAGCAGCGAACTGGATTTTTGCTCAGAATCTGAAACGACATGATTTGGATGATACACTTGATGGCCAAAACTTGACAGAATCCCAATTAGATGAAGCTCTGCAAATTGTTGGTTATGGAGGTCAAGAACCTGACCTTTTGTTGGTTTATGGACCTGCGAGGTGCCACCTTGGTTTTCCAGCATGGAGAATGAAGTACACGGAGATTGTACACATGGGATCATTGAACTCCATGAGAAATGGTTCCTTAGTGAAGGCCATTTATGATTTCGCAAAGGTGCATCAAAACTATGGTAAGTGAGAAGGATTTTGCCAGTTGTTGAGTAGCATAGGTATTTAGAATTGGGAGGAATACCCTTTCCTTTTAAGAAATATTTAGGGCGTGACACGGTGAGAAAGAAATAGAACGGCCTTGTCATGTTTCTTGTTGAAATTTCTAATTTGTTCATACTATGGCCTGATTTTTATTGTTCGCTTAAGGGGAAAAAACACCCTTCCTTCTTCCAGTTTCAAGTTGTTCTCGTATAAATTTTTACTATAGATTTATTCATTGACCAAATCTTTGCGTAAATAATTGGACTCTATTTAGATTTGGGGATTGAAAGTAAAATGATGTACGTGGAGATGCTTCATGAAAGTTAGTCGGTTGATTTTTATTTTTAGAGATTTAGAAGTTAAATAAGTTATATAATTACATCACATGATATATTTTATTATATTATATATTAATTTATAAATTAAATAAATTAATTTTAAAAAATATAGATATAAATACTCTTAATCTTTCAATAAAATCAAATGACTGCTATATGCAGCAGAGGAAGTAATATTTATCAGCGAACAAAAGATACGGGTTGCGTTGCATCAATAATCTAATTGGGCATTAAAAAAAATTGAGTGCATTTTCACTTATTAGAAATATTTTATTACGTGTTTTCTTCTCATTTCATTTTTATTATAATTTTTATTTATATTTATATTTGTAGTTACCCACCTTATTTATGTGGGTTATTTTAACAGGAATAGCAGGAACCATTAACACCAAAAGTACAAAGTCCCATAAATGTAGGAAAAAAATGTCCCAGGGAGTATGTTTTAGTTATAACTAATAATACGCCACTAAGCCATTACAGGAACAACAGTAACATATGCCACCACGATTCCTCGAGGCAAGCTTTATTATCCATTGGCATTACAAGGCACTCATTAAGTCATAATTGCATATGCTGCTGCATAACAAAAAAGAAAAAAGAAAAAAAGCACATTATTCGATAATTCTCACACAGATTCTTATTTGAGCCGAGTCCTTCGCATGTTTTCACCGATAGTTGCGGTAGACAGGAGTATACATGCAGCTTTCAGCATACTTGACAAGATTCTCAGGACGAGGGAGATGTGTAGCCAACCCTACAATCATAATTCGGTGATTGTTTTTGAGTCAAGCAATGCATTTCTGAGACACTTAGACTAGTAAGCAAGAAATGGATTGATAAGAGTTCCAAGACAATGAGAAACACACACCTAGTTCATATGCCGTGGCAGCAACATTAGCAGCTATATTAGCAGAGATTTTTCTGATATCAGAGAATGGTGGGTATATCAATCCATTTTTGTAGTTCTCCTCTGATACTTGTTTAGCCAGGGATTCCGCTGTGCAAACACATAGAAACCATGTTCAGTTGAGCATTTCTCATTTCTTTGTTATTCATACAAGTAACTATTGTGGGCTTCTTCTTTTACAGTGGAAGAAATGAAGAAACTATATGCAGTGGGCTCGTAAAGAGGATAGAAAGAACAAATATTAATCCATATCATCACCCACTTACAGGCTGCTAGGAGCATATCATCATGTACACGAATTGCTCCCGAAATTACTAGACCCAAGCCAAAGCCTGGGAAAATGTAAGCATTGTTTGCCTGGTTTGACAAGAAAGGAAAAGTATTATGATTCTTAGTTATTGAACCAGTTAAAGGAGGATCACATAAAATGGGTTGCAGGAAATAGTGAAACCTGGCCAGAGGCATAGACTTTGCCCTTGTATTCAACAGGATCAAATGGACTCCCACTAGCAAAAATCGCACGACCCTTTTCAATGGAAACAAAAATTTAGCATCAAATGCCCCAAATCAGCACTGTACTTGTGTGGGACAGATATGATTATCTGTTAGTGTTATCTTACCTCACTCCATTGGTATGCTTCTTCAGCTGTACACTCGGACTGTGATGTTGGATTAGAGAGAGCCATAATAAGAGGTTTCTGCCAAGCACGACAGAGATACCGTTATTATTCAAGAAATTATTTTCAAATAAGTGCAGATATACAAATTAAAGCAAATGTTTAGGCACAAGATGAGAGAGACTCAGAGGTATTTACTTCATTGAATGAAGATACAGCCTTAATCACTTCCTTTGTGAAAGTTCTTCCCACTCCTGATGATCCAATCAAAACTGTAGGCTTGATTACCTGAATATTTAAAGCTATTTAAGCATCAAGATCATTCTAAAGACAATTGTTTGAAATAAAAAAAAAAGGACAAATTTGGGCACCTTGACAGCTTCTAAGAGAGTGCTAACAGGTTCGTGTTCATGAGCCCAAGGCTTCTTGAAATGTTGAAGTGAATTCTTTCTTGAACTAACAATCAAACCCTGAAAGAGAACGGAAAACACTTAATTGGAACCAAACAAACTTGAGAAAACAAGAAAGAAAATAATTGTAAAAGGAACAATTTTCTGAGAAATACTATTAAGCTATCTATCTACTACCTTGGAGTCTACGAGCCATATCTTTTTGCGAGTCTCTTCTACAGGTTTCTTTATCTGTAGCCAAAAAATATGAATAAATGTAAGAACATCATCACGGATGGTGAGGTAAACTCACTTGCAACCAATTTCGCTTCTTATAAACCATTTATGCGTAATCACCTGCTTTGACATCTCAAGAGCTATTAGCTCTGCAATACCAGTTCCCGCCTGAAATCATGATAGAAAATAAGTCATAAAATAAAAACAAGTCAAATATATTAAGATGAGTGAATTTTTGAGCATGAATTGTTTACCAAGTTTTCTTTTTTTTTTTTTGGTTAGTTCATCAAGCTAAGTAGATACATGAAAAGCAAATAGAAAGATATGTGTCTGAAACTCTTTATAGGGGAAAAAAATATTTGGATCTTTTGTACTATTTTGCTAGTTTCCCTTCACCTTAACAGGGTGGAAATAAACATTGATCTTTAAGCAATAATTAAGATGAAAAGTTAAGGAGTCTTTACTTCTCCGGCACCAAGGAACAGGAATGTATGATCGCCTAGAGAGCCACCAATGAGCTTCAATGCTGCAACAACCCCGGCAAGAACAACAGATGCAGTGCCCTGTTGCAACAAGACAGCAATTAATTAGAACATAACAATCTTCCAAGTATAAGATGTCACCTTTCAAGTAACTTGTTACCTGAATATCATCATTGAAAACAAGATGAGTTGTGCCATATTTTGCCAGCAACTCAAAAGCATTGTGATTTGCAAAATCTTCAAACTGAAGAATTTATTTTTTGAATAATCAGTCCAAGAGATGGGTGAATGCGTCAAGAATAAAAAAACCTCATACTTCATGCATAAAAGTTATAACCTGTGTTAGAACTTTTTCTCCATAGTTTTGCTTCACAGCAGTCATGAACTCTTGCAGAAGATCACTATATTCCTGAGAAGAAACCACCACAATTGCGTCAAATTAATGCAAGTCAGACGAAGCAGATAGTAAAGTTATATGTCAAAATAAGCACAAGCTAGTAGTCATATTTGATGTGAAAACCTGTCCAGTTGCCCTCTTTTGTTTAAGTCCAATGTAGAACTCGTTGTTCAGCAATTCCTCATTGTTGGTCCCCACATCAATTGTTATGGGTAAACACTAGCCCCAGGAAAAAGGAAAAGAGAGAGAGAGAAGTGAAACAAAAGACAGTCATAGTATAATGTTTTCTAAATTCTGATTGACTTTGTGAGAAGAAGCAGGAAATAAGTTGAAAATGCTTACAGCAGAAGGACGAACTCCTCCAAGTGCTGTGTACAGAGCCAATTTACCAACAGGAATTCCCATTCCCTGAAACACATTCAACATTATTATGTCAAGGCTTGCTCATCTACCCTACCAAGAACGATCTGGACCGATTAAATATCGTTGAACATAATGGAATACGATTCTCCTGCAGAAATACCTGGCATCCAAGATCTCCAAGTCCCAAAATTCGCTCACCATCAGTTACAACTATGACTTGAATACTCCTCTCAGGCCAGTTTTTCAGTACCTCGAGGATCTTCCCCCTGCAAAAATGTCAACACCTCTTGTAACACTTGAATCAAGTGAAATCTTGACCAAAATGGCATGCTGGAAAACAGGAATTCATTTATACTTCTCTTTCAAACTAATGTAGAGACCCTGAGGACGCCTGAAGATGCTTCCATATTTCTGGCAAGCCTCACCAACTGTTGGAGTATATACAACTGGGAGCAATTCCTCAACATTATCAATGAGAAGTTTGTAAAACAGCCTCTCATTCCTCTCCTGTAGACCGGAACAACATGCAAATGTTACTCTCTCATATCATCATTTTTTAGTTATATTACAAGGATGTCCAAGCATCACAAAAAGGTGTAAGTACACCACTTACTCATTCCAAACATAAAATGGAAACCTATGATTTTACCAGAATCCATATAACATTACGAGGTCATTGAAAATGTATACCTGAAGATCCATCATTGCCATATACTTTTGCAAGGGGACCTGATATTGTCGGATGTTGTTCATCAGTTTCTTCTCCTGTGGACAGACGAGAGTAAAACAGAGAGAGAATAAGACTGAAGGGTTAGAAAAATGAAAAAAATCCATTACCAAGTAACGGAAAAAGGTGTTAATTTATCATTGAAATGCAAACCTGAAGTTGCTGGGAGCTAACTACGGGAGGGAGGAGTCCACGCAAATAGTGAGCATCCCTCTCTTTCTCAGTGAAAGCGAGCCCTTTGTTGTATTGAGGATCCCTCAACAGAGAGTAACCACTGCAACACACAACTCTCACACAAACTCAGGCCACAAAGATTGAACAATTGGTCCAGTAGTTTGACATGGCAAGGGGTAAAAAAACCACAGAAACAAAAACATGTGTGGCTGAGAATCTTGGTGAAATTATTTGTTAGAAAGACAGAGATGATCAAGTAGTGTGCAAGCAATCCGTGGAGCTCAAGTGAGCTGAAGAAAGCCTGAAGGTTTGAGAAGCTGACCTGGCAACTGAGTAAGTCCAGGGGGTGACAAGTTGGTCCTCGGTGGCGCGGTCCTCGCCGTAGACGTCCTCAACGCCGCCCCCGACGGCGGATCTTGGGCTGAGGTCCAGCACTGACTCTCCATCTCTGATTGACTTCAGGGTGCTCTCCATCCTGCGATTTCCTTCCTCTTGCTTCCTTCCAAATGTGATATGATCACTCTGATATTTTCCCACCTCACAAGAACTCTGCTTTCCTTTTCATGGACCGCAATCATTTTATACACAAAGTCAATGGGACGCCTGACCACGTGGCCCCGGGCGCGGGGGACTTGAATAATAGCAGATGCAGCGCACCAGAGACTGAAAATTACAATACTGGTTATTGAATTAACGACTTTTTATCTGGGTAAATCAAGAAGTGGACCATTATTAGAATAAGATAGAGGATAGGATAATGAGAAGATAATAGGAAAAACGGAAACCTCTGTTGTCTGTGTTCGGCGCGAAGGGGTGATAGCAAGAGCAGGTGTCCCCCTCTCATCACACGTACGTAGATATTAGATACTACCTCCGAATTTTAAATTTCTTCTCAAACTAAATATAAAATTTAATTAATTTTTTTTAAAAAAAATTAAATTAAATAAATAAATTACTTGAGTATATTACATAAGTGTTTCGTATTATATATTAGTTTATAAATTAGATAAAATAATTTAAATAGAAATAATTAATTTAAACGTTTTTAAAATAATATAATTATCTTTTTTTTAATTTTTTAAAAAAGTCATTTGAGTCTTATGTTTAAAATTAGATATAAGACTTTGTTAAATTTTTAAAAAAATTTAATTAGAATACTTTAAAATATTTAAATTCATTTTTTAAATTATTTCATTTAATTTATAAATTCACATATAATATATACTATAAATCATATATTTAGCAGCAGGTAGTACTATTCGAAGTCTGGGGAAGAAAATAAAATTTGTCTCCCGTGGAGCCACGTGTCTTAATTCGGTAGGATATTCATATATGACATTTCCAGAAAAGAGAACATAAAGTGTATTCTTCTTCATTAACAAAATCGGGAGAGGTGTCTTCATTAATCTTTTTCTTTAATTCCTCTTTACTTAATATATAAACTATTAAATCATATTTTAATAGTTTCTATCTAATGATATATATAAAATACTCTCTCTCGTGTTAATATAAGAAATAATTAACTTTTTTAAAGAATTCTAAAAAAATTAATTATATTATTTTAAAACATTAAAATTTATCATTTTTCTTCAAACTTTTTTATTTAATTTATAAATCAATATATAATATAATAAAATACAATATATAATATGATTAAGTAATTTATTTTGTTTCCTTAGCTTCTCTAAAAAAATCAATTAACTCTTATAATTAGAACCGAAGGTAATAGTATTTTGATATTAAATAAAATAAAAATATATAATTATGTATTAATATTACATAGCATTAGAAATCATTTATTAAATTATGATCAATGATTAAGATATTAAATGGAGAGATCCTTCTCCCATCAAAACCCAGGCACGGGCAAGGCCTAAAAGTTCATTAATCCCTTTTAAAATATTTTGTAAGAAAATTATAAAATATTTAATTGTACTAAATGAAATAATGTTTAAAAAAAGAATTCAAATGTATTAGCCCAACCTCATAATTAAATTTTAAGTATGGGATGAGGAAATGATAAAGTAATTTGATGAGAAACATATGCCAATTGAAGAAAATAGTGATCTAAATAATTGAGTTTGGCTTGCGCGGGCAGATTTTTTATATGCACAGTCGCAATCAAAGACGATATTTGAAGTACCAATTAAGAGAAATTACATTAATTAATTTTGTATGATTTAGAATTGGATGTAACATGATCCTCCTCAGCCATAAAGGATCAAGTAACAATTAAGGATGGTGACGGTATATCCAACGGCATGATTGGCGGGCCATGCATTCCACTTGTGTCGGTTTGGGGTTAAATAATTGTGCCAAACAAAACAAAAGAAACAAGAAAACATAAAGATGCCTTTGCATTAAGAGTCACGTCATAAATTGTACTCTCGGCTCAGAGGCGTTAAAAAAATAAAATAAATTATTTAATTATATTATATTATATTATATATGAAGTTATAAGTTAAATAAAATAGTTAAAAAAAATAATAAATTTTAATACTTTAAAACAATATAATTAATTTTTTTAAAATTGTTTAAAAATATTAATTATATCTTATAATTAAAACTGAAAGGAGTATTTGCACCTGCCCATTAGCAAACAGCCATTTTTGAAGTTTGAATACTAGTAGTATGTTTTTTCAAAGCATAATATGGCATCATTGTATCATGCATACTTCATATAATTTTATTTTCCCCAATATATATAAATGTATTTTCATAAAATTTTAAAAATATTTTCTTTTTGATATTAAACGTTCTTTAGTTTATTAATTTTAAATTTTAATTATTTCCCAATATAAAAAAATTGAACGTATTATGTTTGGGACACAAATTTTTAAAAATAAGTATTGTTACAGTCGTAACTCATAAAATTGTGCTACATCTTTTTTTCTCAAAAAATTGTACTACTTACGATATATAACTTTCTGATATGTATTATATTTAAATATATATAAATATATCTGTAAAAAAAGAAATAAAAATTATATATAATATTAATGTAATTAATACATTATACCAAACAAGGTATGTTATTTACAAGTTATAATAGTATAAATTTCATGTACTACATTAAAAAAATAAGTTTAGTATACAATAAAACATAACAAGATTATTTTAAAAATAAAAAATAAAATAAGCTATATATATTAGGGAAAATGCCAATTAAATACCATGTGAAATTGCAAAACCCAAAAATGTCTGTTAACATTTTAAAAAGACACTAAGGTACTATGATTAAATTGGTTTTTTTTTTTAAATTTGCTTATGTGAATTTCGCAAGATAAATAATGGGATTTGCAAGTCTCGTAATGGATTTTGCTAGTTTTTTCTAATATGTTTTTCTCCCTCCCTTTGACAATACTATTCATTTGTCACTATGCGTTAGTCAGTGTCAGTGTCAGATGAACAGTGCTATCAGAGGGAGAAAGAAAAATAGAGATAAGAAAAAAAACTAACGAAATCCATTATGAGACTTGCAAATCTCATAACTCATCTTGCAAAATCATGCTACTGTTCACATCAGCTAATTTGAAAAATAGAGAAGAGGGGGGATTTTCGCAAGTTGAGTAATGAGATTTGCGAGAATATAAATGAGCTTCGCTAGTTTGTTCTGATCACGGTTCACATCAATAAATTTGAATAACTCAATTTGGTCATGGTACCTTAGTATCTTTTTAAAATGTTAACATATCTTTTTAGGTTTTGCAAATTTAGATGGTATTTAAGTGTCATTTTCCCTATATATTATTCATAAGTTATTGATAATGTAACTCCTTTTTTTAAAAAATATTAGTTACTCGTTCATAAATATTTATGAATAAAAATGTTCTTTAACCTAAAGTTAATCTAAAGTTTATGGTTAATGTTAATGTTTTTTAGTGAAGGAACGAGATTACAATAATTTTGAAATTTTTGGGTTAACATTGTTGAAACAAAAAGTTTAGAATTCCCAGTGTTCCTCATAAAATTATTTAAAGATAAAAATGGTTTTTAACCCAAAAGTATTATTGACCGTTTGGTTCCATTACATGAGAGATGATTATATGTAATCCCAACGCAATATACTAATTATAACATTTGGTTGGGCTTATGTAATGTAAGTAGATTAAAAAATGTAATCATAATTATACCATTTGATGTAATCAGAATTATATTGCTTTGAGTGATTAATAGGGGATGCAGGCATCCTGTAATTAAGTTAAAAAAAATACTATTGTCATTATAAATTTTTAATTTGACAAAAGTACCAACCCATAAATGTTTGTAAATATTAAATAATTACTACCATAAATATTAAAAACATTAATTAATTATATAATTTTAGTAAAAAATATTTCCCCAATAAAAAAATTGTAAAAATATATTCCACAATTAAAAATATTAAAATATTCCATTAAATAATATTCTCATAATTAAATATTAAAAAATTATTATAAACCCAACTTGTATCTGGCATAATATTTTCACCATTAAATATTAAAAAATTATTATGAACCGTGTGCACCATACAAATTGAAAAAGTTACCATGAACATAAGGTGTACATTATACATAATGTGTAGATAGGGGCAATTTTATCTTCGATTATATTATTCCCATATATTTACATATTAGATGTAATCCAACCAAATATTTGTACACATATGCATAATCTTTCCTTAATGATGAATAAAACAAATTCATGAAATTATCATTATATTATATTATATTGCATTGTATTCCATTACATTATCTTTGATTCTGTGAACTAAACGAGCACTTGATGATCTTAAAAAAAAATTAAATATACAAATAATGGGATCGAGTTGTGGGCACCTTTCACATGTGGCTATCTAGCTCTACCAATGTTTAGTTTAGGTATCCATCGGAGAAGTGGATAATACTGACAAATATCATTTGGCAACACAATGAAGGGAATGGTTTGGGAAATGCATGTGTCATAAAGATAATATAAATTAGGGTTAAGTACCATTTTTATTTCAGAAGTTTTGCTTGAGGCATTGAGCACCTAGAAATTTTTTATGAACATTTTTATTCTAAACCTTAAGAAAACATAGCAATTTCACCCCTCCAGTTAGAAAAGTTAAATTTGACTATTACTTTGACTTGCTTGGCACACTTAACAATGCCACCTCAGTAGAGTGAGAGAGTTTGAAGAAGAGCTCAAGAGGAGTGGGAAAGCAAGGGCAGAGCCAACAAAGGTATTTGCTTAAGAAGAAGAAGAAGAAGACATACTTGTGAGGAAGAGAGAGGGAGGGAGTGACATGATGATGACATGGACCTATATTATGAGGTGGCATTGTTGATTGTGCCAAGCAAGTCAAAGTATCAGTCAAATTTAGCTTTTCTAATTGGAGGGGTGAAATTGCTACGTTTTCTTAACTTTCAGGGAAAAAATGGTACTTTACTCTATAAATTAAATAGCTATACTCCACCTGGTTCTAATTATAAGAATAAAGGGGATATTTAAAATTGTACAAACTACAAAGAAATTAAACTTATGAGTCATACGATGAACTTGTTAGAATAGGTGCTTGAACACATGTTGAGGATGGAGACTAGTATTTTTTAGAACCAATTTGGATTTATACTTGGTAGGTCCACAATAGAAGTTGTTTACTTATTAAAGGGGCTAATGGAAAAATATCGAGGTAAAGAAAAGAACTTGTATATGGTTTTTATTAATTTGGAAAAAACATATGATTAGGTGCCAAAAAATGTACTTTGAAAAGCTTTGGAAAGGAAGGGGATGTTGTTGAGGTAAGTGTTTCACCCAAGAGGGGGTAAATTCGGTGATTTAAAAATTTGATTACTCTAATCGCATAAATTAAACACAATTTTTATACTGATTCGATCTAACTCCTTAACCTTCGTCCAATTACTCAGTATCTTACTGAGTTATCACTATCTTCTAAGATCTCAACAGGCTCTTAATGTTACAATATACACTTGATTGAATACTTAAGACATCACTCCCCTTACAATGTGTAATCATAGTCCCACTCAAGGGTCCTTTTACCTTGAGTATCTCACCAACAATTAAATAAATGTTTCTAAAAACTCTCTTACATAGTAGAATGATAAACACTAAAGCTCAATATAGATAACAAGGCTATAAGATTTATGATGACATTTAATGAAATAGTAAGAAAATTCAATATGCTCAGTCTTGTTAGTTGATCCTCATAAATGTCATTGCCTTTTATAGCTTGTCTAAGGTTGATGACCATTGAAGTGTTCATTGCATATCCATTGTGAATATTCAAAAATCCGTTGAAGTCACCATAGGAATGCTAGTTGTGAAGCAAGAAAAATTTCTTTGAGTAAACTAGCCATTGAGGATATGAGAGAATGTTAGATAGTTTGTAGTATTTATTGAGATGTTTAATGTTTTGACACAAAAATTGCTTTTTGTAGTTTTTAACTTGTATCTTTATTTCATTAGTTGTAATATGTTCTTTGTCATGTACAAAAACTTGTAAAAGAATTAGTAATCAATTAGTGTCAATATCAGAACTATATAGATGATTTTACAATTATGTTAAGATGCTCTATTTTTCTAAAAATATAGTCATCTAAGAAAACTTGCGTTTTTGCCAAAGACTCGAGTTTCTAATCAATGATTTCTAGAAAGATGAATTAGAAAGAGCCCGAAGACTTGAATTTGTAAAATTCTTAGACTTGGGTCTTCTATTGATATTTGAATACTTCACTCGCTGAAGACATGATGTTCATTATTTTGAAAGCTATGAAGAGAAAATTGAAGACCTGAGTCAAGGAAAGAGAACACTTAAGTCTAGATGAGATGAGGTGAAGACTTGACTTGCATATGTCTCTTGGAAAACTTGACTCGCATGCCATTTGAGAATACAATTGGAGACTCAAGTCTTGAACTGAGAACACTCAAGTCTTGCCAAAGTATGAACAATTGATTGTTTTGAAATAAACCTTGAAGGCTCGAGCCTAGAGGAGTGAACACTCGAGTCTTAGCAAATGAAAATAGTTAATTTAAATTTGAAAAGAGAAGACTTGACTCACATATTTTCTTTAAACACTTGACTTGCATTTTTCCTTTCTAACACTTGACTCGTGTACATATATAAGAAATGAAAACATTTCTTTTAATTTGACAAAAAAAAAAAAGAAAACATTTCTTTTAAGAAAAACTTTGAAGACTCGAGTCTAGAATTGTGAACACTAGAATCTTAGTGAATGAAAAATATTTGAGAACACTTGACTCGCATGTATTTTTCATAACACTTGTTGAAAGTAATTGAAGACTCAAGTCTAAGAAAGACAAAACTTGACTTACAAAAATGTTTGAACACTTGACTTCTGGATACCATTTGAAGACTTAAGTCTTTTTCAAAACTATGTTCTTTAAAAAACTTTAATTCTTACAAAACAATTTATTCAAACATGAATTTATTTAATTTCTAATAAATGTTTGGTTATCATCAAAATATAGGATCGCACATATGTGTGTTGCATATATCAAAGCCATTCAAGACATGTATAAGGAGGTAACAACTAGTGTTAGAATGCTTGGAGGTGAGACAAGAAGGACTTTTCTATAAAGATTGGCCTATACTAGGGATCAGCTTTGATCCCATATTTGTTTAACCTGGTAGTAGATATCTTAATTTAGCCTATAGAAAAGGAGATCGCTAAATGTATGCTTTTTGCGTATGATTTTGTTTTGGTGGCTGAATCCAAGGAGGAAATGAATTCTACACTTAAAATATGGAGACAAATATTAGAGTTGAAAAGCTTTCATTCTAGTAGGAGCAGAACATGATATATGCACTACAATTTTGAAAAGTGACAACCTATAAGTAAAACGAAAGTTAAATTTGGGGGACAAGTTATCTCGCAAGTGACAAATTTTAAATATTTCGGATCAATTATTCAACAAGATGAGGAAATTAATAGGGATGTTAATCATAGAATTCAAGCTGAATGATGTAAATAGAGAAAAGCTACTAGAGTTATTTGTGATTGAAAAGTACCTAATAGAGTAAAAGGGAAATTTCATCGCATTGTTGTATGACCAACATTGCTATATGGTAGAGAGTGTAGGGCTTTAAAAAGATAACATAAACATAAAATGAGAGTAGCTGAGATGAGGATGTTGAGATGAATTTGTTGACATACAAGAATAGATAGGATTTGTAATGATCACATAAGTGAATGAGTTGGGGTGGCTACTATTGAAGATAAAATGGTAAAAAATTGTTTGAGGTAGTTTGACAATGTGTAAAAACCATTGGGTGCATTGGTAAGGAGGTTTTATCAAGCAATATGGAGCCCAACAAAAAGAGGTTAGAGGAGACCAAAGCGAACACTCATAGAGGTTATAAAGAAAGACCTTTTGGTCAATAACCTATCTAAATATATGGTTTTTGACAGAGCACCATGACGTCATGTTATCCATGGCGTCGTTTGAGGTGGTTTGATCATGTGCAAAGATCATTGGGTGCATTGGTAAGGAGGGTTTATTAAGCAATATGGAGCCCAATGAAAAGAGGTCGAAGGAGGCTGAAGCGAACACTCACAGAGGTTATAGAGAAGTACCTTTTGGTCAATAACCTATCTAAATACATGGTTTTTGATAGAGTACCATGACGTCGTGCTATCTATGTAGCTGACTCCACTTAGTGAGATTAAGGCTTTGTTGTTGTTGTATACTCCCCCTTATCTCAATTATAAGGCTCAATTGACTTTTTTTTGGAGAATCCTAAAAAAGTTAATTACATTATTTTAAGATATTAAAATTTATCGTTTTTCTTATAATTATATTATTTGACTTATGGACTAATATATAATATAATAAATACAACATATTATATGATTAAGTTAAAGTAATGTAATTAGTTTTTTTATGATTTTAAAAAATACAAAAAATCAACTAACCCTATAATTAGATAATTAATGAAGGAACTCAACTGCTCCCCTCCTCTTCTTCATATCACATACATTCATATATAATTTATTGGGCAATTTACATTGAGGTTCCAAATAAGAGATTTTACGTCAAAGAGGTCCCGTGTGGGAAATATATTATTGTCAGGTCCCAAGATTGTCAATATAGCCCATGGGGTTGTCAATAACAACCCCGCAGGGTTGTCAATAACAACCCCAGGGGCTATATTAACAACACTGGGGTTGTTAATTAGGACTTTACAGTAATAAATTTCTTAACTTGGGACCTAAGAGGAGTATATTTTTTTCACGGGACCTATTTGACGTATATTTCTTTATTTGGGACCTAAGTGTAATTTTCTCTAATTTATTTAAGGTGATGGTGGACAAAATGGCGTCCGGATCTTCTCAGCGGCAACACTCTCAGCGGCCCTCAGCGTCCCAATCACAGCCTGACACGTCATTCCCATTTGTTTATTTTAAAATAGAATCTGACCACCCAATAAAAGATGATAGCCGAATAAAAGATGTTTCAGGTTTACTCTTCATCCCCACCCAAAGTTTCTTCTCACCCACAAGTTCCAGAAATTCTCAAAGCCAATCTTCTCGGATACTTCAATTCTCTATTTGAGCTCAAACAAGTTCACACCCTTTCTCATTAAATCCCGCACTCCTCTCTCTTCTCTCCCTCTCACTCGTGTCGGCCTCGTTTGTGCTCTCAATCCCAGTTTTTCTTACGCCCAACGGATTTTCCAGACCCTCGAAAAGCCAGAAATTGTTCTGTGGAATTCGAGCCTCAAGATCTTCGCTGAAGGAGATTCACCCCAAGACGCCATCTTCTTCTTCTATCGCCTGCGTCAAGTCGACGTTCTACCTGATGATTTTACGTGTTCGTTTGTTCTCAAGGCGTGTGCGAATCTATCAGACGTTCTTAATGGCAGAATCGTTCATGGTTATGTGGAGAAACTTGGTCTTCAGAGTAATTTAATTCTACAGAACATGATTGTTCATCTTTACGCCTTGTGCGGTGCACTGAGTGATGCTCGTCTTCTGTTCGTAAAAATGCCTCAAAGAGATGCTGTTACCTATAACATTATGATAAGCCAATGGATCAAGGCAGGGAATCTTAACATGGCCTATGATTTGTTTTCTAAAATGTCTCAGAGAAATGTAAGATCATGGACATCAATGATTTCTGGGTTTGTTCAATGTGGGAAATCAAAGGAGGCCATTCGTTTATTCTTGGAGATGGAGAGTGAAGGTCAGAGGCCAAATGAAGTGACAATAGTGGCTGTTCTTTCAGCTTGTGCTGATTTGGGTGCATTGGATCTTGGCAGAAGGATTCATGAATACTCAAATCAAAGTGGGTTTCATGAAAATCTTCATATTTCCAATACCCTAATTGATATGTACATGAAATGTGGGTGCTTGGGGGACAGTTACAGAATTTTTGAAGGGATTCGAGAAAGAACTATAGTGTCATGGTCAGCTATGATTGCTGGGTTTGCAATGCACGGAGAAGGAGAGAAGGCTTTGGAACTATATGATGAAATGATTAGATCAGGAATGAAACCCAATGATGTAACTTTCGTTGCACTACTTCATGCTTGTAGTCACATGGGTTTAGTAGAGAAAGGTCGTGAGTTTTTTACCATGATGACTATAGATTATGGGATAGAACGTAAAATTGAGCATTTTGGTTGTATGGTTGATTTGTTTAGTCGTGCTGGCCTACTGAAAGAGGCTCATGAGTTCATTGTGAACATGCCAATGGCACCCAATGGGGTCATTTGGGGTGCTCTTCTTGGTGGATGCAGAGTTCATAAGAACATTGAATTGGCAGAGGAGGCAATTAGACACATTTCTGAATTGGACCCATTTAATGATGGGTATTACATTGTTTTGTCGAATGTTTATGCCGAAGCAGGACAATGGGAAAAAGTTGCAAGAATCAGAAAGCTGATGAAACATCAAGGCGTGAGGAAAACACCGGGATGGAGCTCAATCACCATTAATGGAAATGTTCACGAGTTTGTAGCAGGAGATGAGAATCATCCTCAAGCTGAAGAGATATTTGGAATGTGGGAAAAGTTGCTTGTTAAGATGAAGCTAAAGGGATACGCACCAAATACCTCAGTTGTTCTTCTTGATGTGGAAGATAGAGAGAAGGAGAAGTTTCTTTTTCGCCATAGCGAAAAATTGGCTCTTGTTTATGGGTTGATGAGATTACCCCCCGGAATGTCAATTAGGATAATGAAGAACCTTCGGATGTGTGATGATTGCCATGCTGCCTTTAAACTAATATCAGCCCTTGAGAATAGAGATATTGTCGTGCGTGATCGTAATAGATTTCATTGTTTCAAAAATGGGACTTGCACGTGCAAGGATTACTGGTAGTTAAAGCATCACTCCATCCATAGTCAAGTGAAGTATCACGCAAGAGAGTTGAAGACATATCCTGTAATATGCCCTACAATTTTTGTCATTTTATAGAACCCGCCCCCAAAAATTTGTTCGAAGGTTCTGTGAAAGGTGACAAGGATGATTTACACTTGGTTTCTGTACTGCTTTTCCACAATGAAATCATTTTTATACACGCATGATCAATTTTTCATTCATACATGTGGGTGCGCACATTTAATCAATTTTTACATCACTACAAAATATGGTTAGGGAACATATAAAGAGACCACCGAATGCATCAATAAAAAATGTAGTTCGATTTTCACTCCCAAAAGATGGTTAGGACGCGGATGCACCAGTAAGAAATGTAGGAAAAGACTAGAAAGAATATTTGATGGAGTTATTGAGTGAGACATTAGTCAATAGAGCAAAAAACGTCATGTGATTAAACTCAATCCAATAAGATAGAGCTTCTTGTTGCCGGCGTCCAATTATGAGTTGGCAATTGTCAAATTATGTTCGATTTTAGAATATATCAAAGATGTTCTTAAAGTTTGGATGAACCTAAATTGCATAAGAACCAGAAGTGTTGAGAAATGTCATCCCATTTCATTTTAACAAAATATCGACAACATTCTCCTTAAAGACACAGTCAAGTAATTACAGGAAGTACGGTTAGCTAGAACATGAGGAGATGCTCAACCCAAAAATTGACATTTCTCATTAAATTACATTACATTACAAACAAATGATGGAAAACAATGGAACAACTATCATAAAAAACAAAAACATGATCAACTCTTAAAATAGTGAAGCGATATAGACTTGTGGCTTCAAAGGGACAAAAATGACATATACATCCACTTGGCATCAGACTGAGATAAGATCAGAAATTCATTTGATGCCAGAACCCATCAAGTCCCAAAACAAGCTCTGGAATATAAACACAGATGAATGCATATACTACAGTGATAAAATTTCAGTTACACGATATTGTGCATCAGGTGGAATCTCCCTCCCTGGGACCTGGACCTTTAGAAGGTTACTATACCTGTAGAAACAATGTCATCATTAATGAGGGAAGCCAGATCCGTAAGGGAAAAGAAGGGGGCCATAAAACAACGACAGAAGAACAACTACAGTTAGCATCAACTTACTCGATGGTGGTAAACAAGTCCCTATGTTCTTTAACGAAGGCAAGCAAGGCCTGCAACAGGTAAATTACTAATTAACGAAATGAGATGGCATGAAGAGAATTGCTACAACATGAAGCCAATAGTTCAGTGGACTTGCCTCAACTGGCATGTTTAACAGTTCATAGTAGGTGCGGACTCTATCCAATCTCTGCTGAACAACTTCACTATTAATTGATGGTATAGCTGACAGTGCCTGTAATCACAAATCCCATATTGCATATGAGAAGGCTGTCAACAATAATCAGATTAAGGACAACCCCAACAATTAGCATCCTTTCAAGTGGTTATTGACTTCATCAATTGAATTGATGTATTTTTTTCCAGTAAATTTAATGTGCCCTCAGCCTGGCTATCATCAATAGCGTGAATGAAACACAAATTGCGTAGAAAAATGACTAAGCAGCTTGAGATTAGCCATTCAGATAAAGTTTCCCAAAGAATCATTGCATCCCATCATATAGTGTAAACCCTCAATCTCAAAGAACCTAAAGCCAAGGTCCCATAAAAGATGGGTAATTCCAGATCTCCAAAGAAGCAAGAAAATCAAGCTTAAAAATGAATTTTAATATTCCAGACACCTCAAACTATATTCCTACTTTTGCGCACAATAAGCCTTATCCCACAAACAAAGGTTGGCAACATGAATTCTTTTGTCTCACCTCCAGATGATCTCACATTAGTGGTTACCCCCTCATTCATATCCTTTATAGCTTTGATATGCGTTTTATCTTTGATTAGCATGGCTATAGTTCTCATGTCCAAAATTATTGTAAATGAGCATAAGAAAAAGAGTTCAACGACCAGGTAATTTTGGAAAGAATTACTTCTATATCTACATCAACACCCCGGGAAACAAAACATGTGCGCACCCATGGTAAGTTGAGCCTAAACGATAAATTATGTTATTTGACTTATGAACTAATATATAATGTGCTAAAACACAATATATTATATAATTAAGTAATGTAATTAGTTTTCTTAGACAAATTATGTTGTTTGACTTATAAACTAATATATAATGTACTAAAACACTATA
>JBAGKO010000010.1:17556404-17574915 GCA_037177275.1 Acacia concinna
ACTTTGAATACAACCAAAACAGATTCATATATTTAAATTAAGGATATGAAGGAAAAATGCCAGCTGCATAATATAGAGAAAAATAATGGTATTAAAAACAGTGATCTCACTTTCTCAGAACAGCTTGACGGGAGTTCTTGGATGCGGGGGAGATCTGATTTTTTCTGGGTTTTGTGATCTACAAACTCTGGCTGTAATACCAGTGGCGGGAGCCCGTGAGGAAGCAACTCTTTTAATTGCCGCGGGATTTTCCTTTTGATTGCATTTCGCGCCAAGCAAAACAAAAAAACGTAGAGGAGCACACGTGCGTTTTGGGTAACCATCAGCTTGTGTTTTAAAAGAGATGCTGACGTGTCATATTGTGATTGGGACGCTGAGAGACGCTGAGGTTCTTGCCGCTGAGAAGATCCGGTTCCCAAGATCCATAGTCCGAAGCACAAATTCTGAGGTGGTGAATCTGCCCCTTTGTATTGGTTAACCACGACGTGTTAAATTCCACCTTGTAGGCTTCCACAACTTGGTCATATAATCCCAACCTATCCATAACATATCTCATCTACACCTCCTTGGGCCCCCCAATGGGCCATGCCTTGTTCATCTGTTATCCCACAATGGAGTAGAGGCAAGATAGAGATTTGAGACTATTCCTCTTCGTTTTCTTTTCCCTCTTTTGCACCTTTATTTGGGCCAATATAGATTTATGAGATTAATCAACATCAAAACCCACGAAAAAGCTGTCCAACACAGCAATGGTTTGAGTGAAGCTCCTGAGCCTATTAGCCCGGACTACAACATGGCTACTAAAATAAGGAACTCAAAATTCGGTAAATTTCCAATATTAAATATTCACATTTCAGTCAAAGAAATAGTTTCATGGCAACCAGATTGCCTGGAATGTAGGACCAAAAAATCTGCTATATGCAGGTTGTGTCAGTATCAGTGATGTCCCTAAGAATGTAATTGTGTATCTACAGCAACTTTTTTCCACTCAAGTGTTATTTCTGTGCACCAACAACACAAATTAAAAAGAGGGACTGAACAAAACAATTATCAATCCAATCATTCCCACTGGGCACACTAACAATGAGAGATGCAGCCACCAGTTGGAAAAATTCAGCTTCCCCTAACTCTGTTTTTTAAACCCCAACGAGTGCAGCACCGTAGTTTCTCAAAAGTCTAGCTAAATGATGGAAGCATGACAAAGGCATACTCGGCAATTTGCAGCAACATTATCCAGCGACGACAAGCAGATAAATGGGCTATATGCTTCAAAACATAACGCCAGAAATAGATTAAAACTGATATGTGCCCTGGAATATCTGAATACTCAAGGTAAAGTAGGGTTAGCAAGTCCCATAGATACAGCAACTTCTCTGCTAGCCAATTCATCAGCTTGCTCCTGAATTGATAAGAAATTACATCCAGAGTTTATTAATCTAAAGGATTATCATGGTTGCGTGTATTATTGTCATAAACCATGTCACATAAATATTGTAATCAGCTTAACATTATTACCTGAAGGCGATGCATCAGATACATCAAAAAGAGATGTACAAACACCTGCGGACAATTTCTTCAGGTTAGCAAAGAGCTCAACTCTTTTTGTCGTATCCTATTTCAACTAATTGGCTTTCTAAACACATTTTGAACTGATCTCACCAGATAGAAAAACAGAAAAACCCGAGCTATAGGATACCGCCAGAGAAATCTCGTGGCCCTAACAGCCCCTGAATCCAGCAGTTTCACTGCCTTCTGTAACTGTGTCGAGCATGTCAAATATTAAGCTAAAATTAGTGCTGAAAGGAGAATGCAAATTACTTGAAATACATTCGTTGTTCTACCTGAGCACTAGCACCGACCAAATGACGATGATACAAGGGAAGAGGCCTGCGATGTCAATTAATTCTATAAAATCAATTTCCAGACTCCACAATTAAAAATGAAAACAAATCACTTCAGCAAGCATAGCCGATCAGAAGAGTGAATTAATTTGAATTTCAATGAAAAATAATCCATTTATTACCTTACCATATACAAAAACAGACTAGAATCCCAGAAACGGACTAAATTACATATTTAGATGTAAACAACTAATTAAACAGATTAAAGCATTATAGATTCTCGTTCCTTTATACCTAAAGAAGGAGGACCTAAGTTCTGCAATGGGGGCAGGTAGGAACATACATATCCCTATTAGCAAGCACATAATCATTTAAGCTAAAGCTTTCAGTTATTTCCTTCATAAAATATCGTACAAAAAACAAGAAAGATGCTAATATAAAATAAAGAGGAAACATACTCGAGGGGTTTTATTTCAGTATCATCTTCCCAAGATGAGGATGCACGTCGGGAAACTCGACTTCTTTCAGCCTCTACCTGTTCAAATGACAATGATTTCAACAGACCAAAATATTGATTTAAGCAGCCAAAAGCACCAAAACACGTGCCTGAGCTTCTTGAAGACGCTGTATTTCCTTCTCTAACTGAAACTCTGTTGCAGCTTTTTCACTGGCTATGGTTTCTAGCTGAGTTTGCTTATAGTACTGGAAATGAAAAACAAGCATGCCTATCTGTAAGACATAAAATAATCAAACATCACAAGTATAAAATGAAATTTAACAGTGAATTACCAAGAGATCAGTTAGTTCACGATAGCGCTTCTCGAGCTCCATATGCTCCTGATAGTGTAACATAACTATAATTAGTACAAGCAGCATTCCAAACATTATCATGACATGAAAACATCTTGAAAAGGCATATTTAGTTCCAATTTTAATATGTATCCAAAACCATAAATGAAAAGCAAGAATGCATTTGAAGTAAAATTATGGAGTACTACAACTCTGATGGTGGTTATGGACTTACAGTCTTATAGACAGCTACAGCTCCATTAGAAATTTTATAGCAATGGTAACATCCAGTTGATATAACATATTTAGCATATGAGGATGCTTGTGATTGCCTATTTACAGAAAACTCAGAGAACCCCTTTCACAATGAAAGATGCAAATTTATGTCTGCTAGGTTAACTAATCCTGACCACCCAATCATCAACCATAAAAATTACAAATGCCAAGTCCATTATATCTTCAAGTAAAAACCATTTAATATCACTCGTAGACTTCCAAAAAAATTAACATAATATAATACCATGTTGAGAAATAGTTTTTTTGCCTGAAATGTTGAGATATGTAGTTGAAAGTACTTTTTCATGCAATATATATATATATATGTATGTATATAAATTGTTAAAAGCTCAAAATTGATGAAATCAGCAGAAAACAATTAAGTTCTTTACTTGGACATTTGAGTCCACCAGTAATGTAGCTCTGTAATCAAGTCCAAGTCCTGCTAATTTTAAAAACATGGTATCATGTGTATCTCCATGCAATCTTAGAAAATAAACATAATGGAGAATCCCAGCGTCCACAGATGAACCAGGCTATTTTGGAAGATACAGGGCCACAGCTTGTTTCATAAAGTATATTAAATTTTTCTTGTCTTTACTTGAAAAATTTTACGAAGAACATTCAAAAATTTGAATTAGTACAAACAGAACAGGAAACACAGCTCTGACCAGAACCTTTAAATCAAACAGATTAAGGTTAGAAGAGAAACATACTTTAAAATAACCTTGAAAAACAAACTCCATTTGATGTCATTTGGTCTACACAGAAAGATATGAAGTAGTGCAGATTTTTATTCTTAAAGCTAGGACAAAAGTACATTGATTTAACTATCAGAAAGATCCACAAATGACAAATATACATGCCTAAGCGCCTATAAAGCTACTACGAATCTTCCTATCAATAGATTTATCATTCACGATTCAAATACAAGCTTTTAAATTTATGATTTGACAACTTTGCTCATAAATTGAAGGGTTTAAAGTGCAATTTATCCCCCATCATTTTCCGCCGGTTGCAATTTTAGTCCTAACATTTTTTTCAACCCAATTTCAACCTGGCGTTATTTATTTGGTTCAATTGGTGTCCTCGTTAACACAAGGTCAACTGTTAAATGGAGTAGTTTGACCAAAATTAAGCCATGTGTCAAGATGAGGTGTATTAAAGAGGGATGAGGTGGCATGTGATTTTACTGAAATTATTTTTTTTTTAAAATAAAAAAACCAAAACCCCTTCTATCCCTGAGGGAGCATCTCATATGAAACGCTTTGTCGCAATCAGAATCGATAGCGAGAGAGAGAGAGAGGGAGAGTGCGAGAGATCAGAGTCCATTGGAATTGAACCAAGGAAGCTGCTCAGTAGAGGTAGAGGCTGATGCTGATGACTCAGCCAGTTCATGGCAGGCAAAAGATGATTGAAATCATCAGTAGGATCATCATGTGAAGAAGGGAGGCAATAAGAGCTACATATTGTATCAGAGGGCTCCATTATCTCCCAGCTATATTATCCTCTTTGATTTTATTAGAGCAATGGGTGTTGGAACTTATCATAATCTGAGGGCATTATAGTGAATACACCCCTTCACTGGACAGATTGGAAGCTAATGAAACTTTGGAATGGAGAAGAGGAAAAATAGGGTAATGATAGGGGACTGAAGAATATTACAGTTGAGTGAAAATTAATTTATCTGGCAGCCACGGGCAGCTGGGGCTATTGCAATGCTGCAGGGGCGGTTCGAGATACTGTGACTGTCTGGTTCTTTCTTGCCACCTCTGGCTCCACCGGATGCGACGAGGCTGAGCATATTTCTCACCGGAGGGCAAGGTCAAGTGATCGGAGGAAATGTCGTTGGTGCTTGGTGGTGGCTGGGCCAATTGTTGTGATTGCTTATTCGCTCACCAAACATAGCTTGTTCGACCGGGGGTTTCATTTTTTTATTAAAAAAAAATTAATTTCAGTAAAATCACATGCAACCTCATCTCTCTTTAATACACCTCATCTTGACACATGGCTTAATTTTGGTCAAACTATTCCATTTAACAATCAACCTAACCATTTTGTTAATGAGGACACTAATTGAACCAAATAAATAATGTTGGGACTGATATTGGGCTGAAAAACACATTAGAACTAAAATTGCAACCGGCTGATAATGTTGGGGATAAATTGCACTTTAACCCTAAATTGAATAACAAAGTTTTATGTTGGAAACTATGAAATTTCAAAAAGCCAGTCCCTTGCTTTGTGTACTTACACATGTTTGACAATAAGAGTTAGCTTGTAAATAAAGTATGAAACATTAGAAGCAATACCTGCCGAGAATAATGCTCAGCATCCCTTTTCATGGCAGCCATTTCAACTCTCATTTTTTGCAACTCAGCCTGAATGAAGAAATAATGAATGTTAACAAGAAAATCTTAAACTACATAATGGAAAATTATTATCTCATCAAAATCATTAAAAACAATCAAAATTATTTGCCTCTAAAGAAGAAAGCTTGCTTTCAGCATCTCTCTGACTCTGGCGTGCACGCTCCACTTCTTCTTGCCATGCCTGAATCTGAATGTATTAAACTTAGTCATTATTATTTAAATCTATATGTATGAAATTTATATTTGAACATATAAAGCAGGATAGCTGCAAATAGTTGATATTCACAGACTGCCAGTCTACACTTCCTTCTATATGGCATACATAAGCTCCATTAAGTATGCATGCCAAAGTAGATGCAAAAAATATAATAACTGAAGTACTAACATGAGCATATACAAGCTTTTGTGTTTTTATTGATTGGAAAAATATAACTTGTGCTTGGAAATATCACAAGTATAATGACCATCTAATATGGGGTCCATGCATAATTACAACATACTACATGTTGATTGAATAAAGTTTAGGCCATGAAACATATAGGGTGTCAACTCTTATAAAAATGTCTATTCAATAAGTAGTTTACTACAAGAAAGTGGTGCACAAAGAGACCTACAGCAAGAAAAATTAATTGATAATTGAATGCACAAATAATACCTGAACTACTTGATTTGTTTCTTCTGGGGACTTTTTTTGTTCACGGCGAGCTCGTGCTTCCATATCTTGCAATTCTTGATTTAGAGATGCACACTCAACCTAGTAACAGAAGTCTGATGAATTAGGCTTAGCCTTTCCTTTATATTAAAAAAAAAACTAATTACTTTTTCCCTTTGTACCTCAAGAAGTGCCACCTTCTGTTCCAGTTCTGTGGCCTTCGCTGTTCTCTCATCAGCAATTCTCTGAAACGACAAGCAATCAACTAATCAATGCATTTGATTAGCCTTGATGCCATAAATGGCTCTACAATTTTTAGAGCTTATCATAATACACCTGCCTCCCAAAAAAAAAAAAAAACTCTAAGATCCTAATTTTTGAATTGGTCCGTCCCCTTTACAATATTTATGTTTGTGTGAACATTAAATGCATCTTTACCCTTAATCAATATACTCTCCCTCATTATTTTTTTTCCCATGCATTCTCTCCTCTATTTTCCCGCCCACACCAACCCACTTATAAATAAAGGCATATTTGGTAAAAAGAGAGACAATTTTACCTACATATTTATTACTTTTAACCAATTCAAAGTTTTTTTAAAACCAAGCAATTCGGTTATTAGGACCTTTAAGGGATGGAGGGAGTATAACCAGCCTACTAATAGAAGGATAAGTACAATTGTTTTAATAGAACTTGCATAGCATGATGAGCGATCAAGTTACCTGTATCCTTGCAAGGGCTGTAGATGCCTCAACAGCTCTGTGCTCCAATTCCACTTCCCTCTCCATGGCAGACTGTATCATCAATTACAGAATAAAAAAGGTGCAAGTAGATGCGAAACAAGAATTATGGACCGCCTGCATACCATTTTTGTAGCATTGTGAGCAGCACGCTCCTCCTCTGCTCTCCGTTCAGCAGATGATAGCTCCTCTCTTAAAGCCTGTGAGAATTATACCACAAAAGTTCATTTTATGAATCATAAATATCAAAATAATTAAGAGCATATCTTTTATTTACCTGCATCATTCTTGTCTCCGTAAGTTCTCGACTTCTCATCATAGACTCCATGTTTGCCTGATTAAATGTAATTAAGAACAGAATGAATAGAAGACCAATATCATGGAGCAAAACTGATGTAGGCAAGTCCACATGCTACACACTCTCTGTAGTATAATATATGATGATTTTTGTTCACCGTAAAAAGACTCACAGATAACAGTTAAATGATATATTCAAAAAGAGACTACACTGACACAGAGAGAGCAATTTTATAAATGCAGCTGTCATTATCTTACGACAAATACAGCAGGCAATATCATGCTTGGGTAGGGATAACTGGGCAATTTCTTCTGTAACGTATTTTATTATGCAATGCTAGCAAGTTATATCTTTTAGAACTACACAGTAGGCAATGTAAGTTACATGGCCAAACTCTTATTTTTATATATAGAAACTTGATAGTTGGCCAAATATATCTATATGTAGATTTGATCAAATGGAAAAGGAGCTCATCTAATTAGGAGAAATTATCAGCCAAACTCCACGATGCCAACACTTGGGCAACCCAAGAAGAAGGAGAAAACTTCCTCAACTAAAGTAAATAATGCAGGACATATAGATCAGGTTGGGACAATAGCTGCAGAAAAAACACAAGCAAAATACACTTCAATTTAACTATGAAGAACCTGCAGAGAAGCAAGATTTCCCTCTGACAATGCTGCTTGTCTCTTAACAGCATCCATAGAACTGACAAGAGTCTCAATTTCAGCATTCTTTGCCGCCAAGGCCTCAGACATATTTGATTCTACTCTTGATACTTCCCTTTTACATTCAGACAAATCTTTCTGTAGCTCTTTTATCCGACCTTCATAAGATTTACTCAATTCTCTCTGAAAGAATTAATTTAGTATTACAACCATTAAATTCTTTCTAATAGATAGATATGATAACACCAAGTCCTTTACATATCAAATAATCATGTAGCTTCACCTCTGCAGTAAGAAGTTCCTCCAGCTGGGCATTTTCTGCTTTGTATTCTTGAAGTCGAGATGATAGTCCAGCACAGACCTGAACAACAATAAGAATATATCAGCTTGAAATCTAATCTGCAATTAAGAAAAAATTATTTCTAACGTCTCAGAACCAATCTGAAGGATATGCCTCTGAAATGTTAGCTGACAGCATTCTTACCCGAGCTAACCTTGCCTCTTTAGATTGGCCAGTAGATTTTGCTGTTTTAAGCAATCCTTGAGCCTATGAAACCAACTAAAAAACTAGTCAGAAGCAATTCAATTAGAAGATATACATTTGACATAATATTTTATAAACTTCTCTCTCATAATAAATATTACACCTCATCAAGTGGATCCTGTACTTTCTTTAAATTATCAGTTTTATGATCCTCTTGGCCCTGCCCATCGTAAATGGTATCAACTTTTAAATCAGCATCTTTACGAACAACATCACCATTAGAAGCAGTGTCAGAGGTCAGAGACTCAGATCTCTCTTGAACCTCTTTTAAATCAGCATCCAAACTTCCAGGGTCCATAATTAGGCCAGCATCAGTAGAGTGATTTTCATTGGGGCCTGCAATCACTTTGTTAGATGGAGAGGAATGCCCATCATGGATATCTGAAGCATTCTCTTTGGGAAGCTGGACATCAGTAGAAATAGTTGAAGGAGGAGGGGAAGGTTCAGCATTATTATCATTTAATAAGACCTCTACATTGTCCATTTCAGGCTTATTTACATCACTAGTTATCACTTCTGTTGATGGAGTGCCTGACAAGAATGGCATTGCATCACTACGTTGCTGTTCCTTATCAGCTTGGCTTGTAGACATAGAAGCCCTCCTGTCATTCTCAGCTACAATATTATAATCAACATTATCACTCAGAGTAGTAGCATATACAGGTTCTGCAGGTGGGCCAACTTGCTCTTTTGTATTATCATTGATTATAGGAGACGAGATAGATTCTCCATTTTGAACCTTTATAGAATCGAACTTATTACTTGGAGAAGTTACATCTAGTGGGGCTTCTGGTATGCCACCTTGCTCCTCCGCAGTGTCAATGCTTGCAGGAGAAGGAACAGCTTGTCTCTTTTGAGCCTGCAAAATAGTTCAAGAAGATGTAATCAAGGTTCATATTATAAGAACAACATGTGAGGATAAACTTCAAAGGCAATACCTTAGATTTTGATTTTGTCCTCTTGCCTTGAGATCCTTGCCCTCTAGAAGCTAATTGTCAGAAAGGTTCAAAAAAATGTCAGCACATGTGCTTGAAAATATTGTTTGGACTGCATACTGTATAGCTGGAATTGTAAAATATGAAACTATTCCAGAAAACTGAGCTTATAATTTTTATTTTCTCATGAAGATAACAGTTACACTTCAATATGCCTCTTAGCATATCTATCCAGTAAATTTTAATCATGGTGAATCAAAATGACAGCAAAACTGTCATTGGTAACCTCGGATATGTGAAATTTAATCTTTAGTAAATAAACAATAGATTATTATAGCAATAAACCCAAAATTCACTATACAAACATCAGTGAATGAATTGATTTTGACATACAGAAAACCATAAGCCAAACAAACTAGAATCTTAACCTGGCAACTTAGAATCAGGCTGCTCATCTGCTAATTCGCTGACAACTAGTTTGGCCCTTCGATCTACAACTTCGAATAAATCTGCTCAAATGAATAGAGAAAGAATGTCATGAAGTAAGAATTTATATCAATACGTGCAGCATACATATCACAGACCCAAAGATGGGGTCAAAAAAGAGAAACTTTCCATTTAGTACTGCTGCAGGTGCTAAAACCCAACCCTGTGATCACCCATGAGGGGAAAAAATATAAAAGGGAAATGACCCCAAATGACAATACTTCTTCCAACGAAAATATGCAGGAGGCAAAAGATCGATCAGACTTGGCACAAATTTCTCCAGCAAAAAAAAAAAAAAAAAAAAAGACCTAGTAAAGAGTTACTTAAAGTGAAACTGTGCTCCATACGAAGTTGGAGAAGATGTCCTGGCAATGCAATTGATCACGGAGAGGTATTCCCTTTCTGTTGAACAGCTCTAATAGCATTCATAAGTTTGGGAAATGGTTATGGTTCTTGGCCAAAAAACCTAAAGGTACTATGCATTCTCCTCCGAAGCATACATCTTTTTCTAGTTAACAACACCCACAAATAAGCAAGGAGCTGCTATATGAAGTTTGTGATCATCCTTCAAGACAATGTTCAGCATCCAAAACAATCCGGTAGGATTTGACTAAATGCTTTAATCATTGAATAAGAGCATCTAAAGTCAGTAAGCTAAAACCTCACATCACCAAAACTCACAAAATTTGCGAAGGGAACCGGATCAATCTCGAAGCGCACGGAATGCTAAAGGGTTTGCCAGTTAAAGCAATGACACAATAACAGCATTGGAAACCCAAACTCGATATGAACCAAATAGAAAGAATCAAATTAGGGGGAAAATCGGAATGTATAATACAGAAGCAGTGAGATCGATCGATACCTTCAGCAGCCTTGAGCCAGGAAGCCATATCAGAGCAAAGTCGATTGGGATCTGAAAAGGTTCCGGGGGTGCTTCCTTAGAGATCGAGGAATGGAGCCTCCATAAAGAAGCGCGAATGTAAGGGTACGACGTCAATTAGATTCAGAGAGCTGGAACAGGGAGCTGAAAAACGCAGTGATATTTGATATGGGGGAAGAATCGCGGGAGAAATGAAACCGTTTCTTTGGTTTTGGGTGTGTAATAACAAACAAATCAAGCAATGAGATGGTATAGTTAGTTTTGGCCAAGAAATTCAGCTTCGAGTAAAATTGAAGAAATAAGGGCTTCTTCAGCTAACGCGTCCACATTCTTGCTTGCGCAATATTATGAAAAAATCTCAATTAAATAGTATTTAAAATTAAAAAAGTTTAAATTAGTCTATTAATATTTTAAAAAGATACTAAAGTACCATTGACTAAATTTGATTTTTTAAATTTGCTGATGTGAATGGTTATCAACACAAACTGGCGAATCTCATTACTCTTCTAGTAAATCTCATTACTCAACTTGTAAAAATCCAACACTGTTCACGTTACGGGTAAATTCCCCTCTCTCCTCTGTCACTGTGTGTCAATCAATGTCAGTGTCAATGTTAGATAAACAATGCTATCAAAGGGGAGAGAAAAAAAATAAAAAAAAACTAGCAAATTCCATTACGAGACTTACAAATCCTATTACTTATTTTGCGAAATTCTACTATTCTTCACATCAACAAATTTAAAAAATCCAATTTAGTCCATGATATCTTAATGTCTTTTTAAAATGTTAATAGACTTTTTTTGGTTTTATAAATTCATATGGTATTTAAGTATCATTTTCCCAATTATTAACTTCAACACTTAGTTTAAGCTGTTTTTCTTAAGAAAATAATTCCAATCTGATAACCAAAAATAAAAAATAAAAATTGTCAATGCCGAAACACATCGGGCTTGTTTGTTTTGACTTATTTTGGTTAAATAAGATCTTATGCACAAAGTACGAGAAAGACCCCTCTCACATACTTATTTTGTACTCCGCAAATAAGATCTTATTACCTTCAAATAAGTTGCTCCAAACAAGCACTATCTGACTCTTTTTTTTTTTTTAAGCTACATGTATATCATATTTCGTACTATTATGTAGCTACACAACTAATGCCGAAACAAATCAAGAACATTCCTTCTACAGGTATGTTTATATTATATAGCTACGCAACTGATGTTTTGTTTTTTAATCCCTTAATCTTTCGTTTTGTTTGTTTTATCATTTGTCCAAATATTTCTATTGGCCGAAAGTGTTGAACACTTTGAATGAATAAAGAAGAGAGGTGGACAGGAGCAAGTAAAATAAGCTTGATGATCCAGGTCCAAAAAAAAAAAAAGATTAGTTGGTCGATTTCTATTTTATGAGCAGAATTATGGGGGTCTCCTTGGAGTTCAGACAAGCGAGAGATTAACAAGGGTGTTTTGATACTTAAAAAAAAAAAGGACTTTTGAGGGTAAACTAGCTTTTAAGAAAAATGTATCCAAACATAAGACATTTTCTGAAAATGGTTTCTGACTTAAAAAGGGCTTTTTTTCTCCTAAAAAGGGCTTTTTCAAAAAACTATCTAAGATAGCTTTTTCAAATCCCTTTTTCGGATAACCTCTCCTCTCTCTTCACTTTACCAATTTCTCCTCCATATTTTACCATTGAACAAGCTCACCACTCTGTCTTCTCCATGCTTTTCAAGACAACCAACTCTTGGCCACTTTCTCTCTCTTCTTCCATTTGTCCGTTATCTCTTGTCCGTTAGAACTGAGCCATTCACCTTCTTCCATTTTTGACTTCTCTCTCGCCGAAGGGGGACTGCAGATCCAAGGTCGTGAGTAGCATTTGGAGTTCGGCGTCACCCTCCCTCTTTCCAGTTTCTTGTTCGGTTCTTCTTGTTTTTGCGCCGATGATGACAACAATTCTGAGAACTTGGGACTGTAGATCTGTACCTCGCTGGACATCATGAGCTTGCGAAAAGCTTGAGAACACGCTGTGCGTGGTGTTGTTGTCAAAAAGCAAGATATGGTGGTGCTTCGTTTGGGTTGAAGAAAAAGGTTAGCGTCGGTGACAGTTGTGGCTTGTCGGAGCACGAGATTTTGAGGTATGAAACTCCCACTCTTCCTCTCTACAAGAATATGTACATGCCAAATGAAGTTGATTCTGTGATCCTACTCTTCCTTCCTGTGTGAATTCCATGATCCATGTGGTGGTGCTTTGATCTAGTGAGGAAAGGTTTGGTGATAAATTTGTTCTCAAATTTCGGCTGTCAATCAGTTTTTGGTTCATCCGACTTCAAGCATAAGCCTTCTACTTAAACATATATTTTTTGTCATTCTATCGTGTTCATAATCCTATTAGCAAAAGTTCTTCATATTTCATATACATGGTTGGTTCACTTGTACATTAATTGAGAATTTTGAAGTCTTGGGGACACATTTGTTCTGCTTATATTTGGGGACACATTTGTTCTGCTTATATTTACATCTATGATCAATGAAGTTCAAAGTTTGTTCTTTATTTGTATTGTGCACTTTGCATTTACCAAATCTCTTGCTGATTGAAGACCAATTGGCTTAACAGCTGAAGCGTTTGAACACATACGGCTTCTTGTTGAAATAAGCTAGTTATGTTGAGAATATAAGTTTGTATTTTCTATTTTTAATGGTAGGAGATTAGGCTAGTTGAATAAATAGCTGGAATCTCTGTTATTTTACTGTCATTTGGGGTGGTACTACATGATTTCGGTTTTTGGTATATTTGTTGAGTACTACTATATTATCTGCTTTTGGTATATCTGATAGTTTTCACCATCCTCCATTCACTTCAGCTTGCCTTGGTATATTCGCAGAGGATTGTTTCAGCCTGTAAACACAAATCTCTGTGACCCTGTTTGCAATGTTGTATTTGGTAAAATAGTTCATAATTAAAACAAGCATTTATAATTCTTTTTTTTTTGTTCGAAAGTTTGTTCTTTACTTAACACCCATCTCTTTATGTTCTCATTCTTATTTAATTCATAAGTCATCAGCTAAAGTTAATCTGAAACACATGTTTGATGTAGTATAACCTATGATTTCGTGTAAATTTTGTTAATTGGAGAAGGGGATACAGATTTGAATTAATTTCATTAGAAGATCAGAATGATCCAGACTTTCAATACCATAATGATGAGGGTACTTTTGATGATGACGCGGACGATTTACAGGAGCCTTCATCAATTCCTTCGTCTAAAAAAAACTCTACTCTTTACTACTCGCGGCACGCACTTCCTTCGCGAGATCTGAGAAAGTTGAACCCTTAGGCTAAACCACCCCCAGTCCTCCAGACCTCCACGAGACCGAGACCGCGACCACGCTGAAACAAAGCTAAAGCTTTCTTTCTCCTTTCTCCACTCACTTCCTTCGACTCCAGTTCTCAGATCTCGCGGCCCAGTACTCAGATCTCGACGACGTTCTCAAATCTCAACGGCGGTCTCAGATCTCGCGACCCAGTACTCAGATCGCTGCATCCTGAAATCTCGCCGGCGTCACGCACCCATCGAACTTCTAGACTCGTCATCTCAAATCTCCGCCTATTCGTCGTGAATCTCGCTCTCTGTCTGACTATCGACACTTGCTCTCTCTAATCTCATCGTGAATCTCGCTCTCCGTTGGACTGTGGACTCTCGCTCTCTCTAATTAATGGTCTGGTTTTCCCTTCCTTCCCTTTTAGCTTTGTTCCATTTACTGATGTTTCTGTGATTTGTGATTGGATCTGTTTCGTCGTGCTGTCCCCTGTCGCTGTGATTTTGTGCTTGGTTCTGTTTCGTTGTGCTGTCGCTGTGATTTTGTGCTTCTATGATTGGTTCTGTTTTGATCCTTCTATGATTGTGTTTCTGTGATTATGCTTTGTGATTGACAAAATGAAGCTGCTTGGTTCTGATTCTTTGCTCAATTCTGTTGTGAATTTGTGATTGCCTATGTGCTTTCACTAAAAATCGATGGACTTCACCTATTAATTGTTAAACTCAGGAAGAGAAGAATAAGACAAGCCAAAGTTGAATTGAATTTAAAATTATTTTTGAACTATAAACATCTAAGAATCAGATGTATGATTTCATTTAATGCTTCAGATTGCATTGTTTTGAATATATGTGACCGTAATTACTTAATAAAACTAAAATAGGCATCGAGTGCTTGAATTAGATGTTATAGGAATTTTGTTACTTAAAGCACAATAACACCTTGTTAATTGTGGTCTTGTCACTCTTGTGGACATGTTGGCCTTAATTGTTGTGAACTTGTGATTGCTGTGTTTTTCTCCCATGACTTATCTATGCATATTCTATTTGACAACCTTATCTCATCTTTAATTGCTTATTGATAAAGTTGAAATTCATAGCACACCACCACACCAGCCTTGAACATTCCAAGCCATTCTCTCGTCTCATATGCTTATTGTTAAGCAAATTGTTCTTGGTATAACCAGGGTTGATTTAATTTATGGAGACTATCTCTTATAGTTAATGGCATATTTAATTAGGAGGTCATATTGAATAATTTCTTAGAAGTATGACATATTAAGTTGTGTTATATCTAATATTATAAATTTGATTTATTCTTTTCAAGGTGTTTCAACAAGAAGTCATATTGAAGATTTCATGATTTGTGGGTACTTACCAAGTTACCATAGATTTAGTCCTCTACTCCTCATTGACTCATTGTTGCAATTTAAATTGTTATGTTCTTGTTTTTTAGGCTGATTTATGATGTATGTTATAATGTATTATGAATTCAATTATGTATTTATAGCTGGCTTGTTTTTCTATTTAGGCATTGTAAGATTGTCGTTCAACAGGCTCCTTAATTTCTGTCCGAAAAAAAAAGGCCTAGGCCAAGCTGGGTTCAGGCCAGCCTAACAGGTATAGTTCAGGCTCAGGCTGTCCTGATAAGAACCAGGCCTCTCCTGACCTTGTCCCACCCCTAGTCTTACCCACCATGTCAGATTCAACTTTTATGATTATGTGGCCTTTTGTTTTTGGTTTTGGACTTTTGTGATTATACGAGACTTTTCTTTTATGAATCTAGCATCTTTTTTTACATTTAGATCAATCACATACACTTCCCTACTTTACTTTCCTTCTTTCACCATTATTCTGCACTCCAAATTCAAAAAAAAAATCCAAATGCGTATCATATGCCCTTTTATACATTACTTCGCCCTTGTCTCTCCTTGCAACAGACCAAAAGAAATAAAAACAAACTAGTGAGGCATTATTGAAAGAAAAACCTAGAACAAGTTGGTAGTGAAGAGATCGAAGAAACCAAAGGTTGCTAGCTAGTGCTGATAGACTTCCTCCGGTACCCTATCCTTCTTTATCAGCCATGGGGGGCTTACTTGACATCCTCATCGAAAGCCTCCTTGTGGCCGATGAAGAGGACTGTGGCACCATTGCAGACTTTAACCCCTTCGCCACTCGTCCCATCAGGTTTTATAAGCCAAATACCAGAGTCGTTAGCTACAATAAGAAGAGGAAGGGACATAAGCCGGAGCAACACCGAAGTTTGATGTCCAGCATCAAGAGAGAGATAGAAAGCTGGGAAAAAGGTAGTTTTGTCATTAGTGTCAATATACCATTTTGATTTGGATCCAAGAGGTTAAGATAATGGTTCCCTTAGATGTGTAAAGTCAGTTAACTTAAGCAGTTGGATATTTAAATCTTGTAAGGAGTCAGCTATAAAGCAAAATCATCTGATGTTATAGAATTGATTATCACTTCTAATTTTCTTGTACTATGCTATTGCTTTGGGTATTCCTATTACTTCTTGTTTGTCACTCTAAAGATGTAAATGCAACCTACTCATAATGTTTTAGAAGATCTTCATAGTTGATACCTAGTGAAATAGTTGATAGAATCTATCACTACAAAAACACACTAATTTTCTCACAAAATTTTGAGTTTGAGATGGAATTTTATATGGATTTACGACAGAATTTGATGGAATTCATTCCATTTCTCCCTTATACCTCCGCGCTGATAACATTGCCAGTTGCGCACATATGATTATGTGTAATATTATTACATTGTATTATATATATAAGATATCATATTTAATTAATTACATATAAATATTTATTTTTATATATATTATAATATATATAAAATATTATTCATTTTAATATAAATTAATTTAAAATTTAAAAACGTAAATTATTACTAAATCTTATAAATATATTTTTAATCAAATTTTCTGAAATTCAATTCTTTTAATTAATATTTTTAATAACTAACAATGTAATATTTTTATTAGTTATTAAAAATATTATTTACCATATAAAATTATAAATATAATATTAATAAGTAATAATTTGATTTTAATTAAAATTAATTAATAAAGAATATAATAATATTATAATTTTTTAAAAATATTTTATCTTAACAATTAATAAATTTTTAAATTTTCTTAAGGAATTAGCCACAGAATTGTTCCTTGGTAAAAAAATTTCCCACGAAATTTTGCCACTAAAAATTTTCTGCAGAAAACATTCCGTCTCAAATTCCATAATTTTTCCAAACAAATTTTTGAAAAAAATTTGTGGTTAAAATTTCTTCTGTGGCAAATTCAATAGGAAATTTAATGTATTTTTGTAGTGTATTAGTGGGAGAAGGAGATGGAAGTTGTGGGTAGGGGTGTTCATGGGATGGGACAAAATAGGCTTATTCTGTATTCCATCCTGCAAAAGGATTGATACAATTTTATTGTATCAGGATGAAATGGGGATCGGTACGATGATGAAACGTCTCATTTATTTATTTTTGGGACCTTTTTTTCTTGCTAAAAATTTTAGATGAAGATATTCTTTTATATAACTAATATTTATTTAAAAATATATTAGTTATATTTAATAAAGTTTTTTATGTTAAAAATAAACTCAGTATATGATAATATATATCTAAAAAAAATTATATGATAATATCATTCCATATAAATAATATCTATCTAAAAATATATTAGTTATATATTTAATAAAAATATTAGATTTTCTGGTAAAAAATACAAATATTAGTATATTATACATTAAAATAATAAGAAAATGAAATTGGACAAAGCCCGTTACGTCCCAATAATTATTTTGTCTTGTCCCAATGATTAAGATCGGGACGGGATAGAATTGAACACTCCTAAACATAGGAATCTTTTACACTTAATCATGCGATTGATTTGTGATTGATTAATTAATTTCAGTTAATTCATTTTTGGTATAAATGTTGCAAACCCAATTAAAAGTAAAATAAAGAATCTGGATAAATAATATTTGGTATAAAAAACGATAAATTGTAATTATTTAAAAGAATCAAATATCAGAATATCAATTTAAAATAACTTAATTACCCCCAATCAAATCTCCTATATTATCTCGTGTTCGAGTCCTCAATACGTAGCCATGATAATTACTTGGTGGGAGTGAGGTGTCTCTCATAGTGGGCTAACATTCCTACGAGTATGGGGTAAAATGCTAGATACAAGATGATCAAAGATAAAAAAAACCTTTTCATGAGTTTGAACAAGGCAACTTTTCATACAACAACAAAAATAAACTTAAATTTAGACTAAAACCAACCATAATGATATTGTTATGAATATAATATTTGTGTGGATGTCTATATCTCCCATTATATCTAATATTTTCGATATTTGATAGTTATATCTTATTGTTATCAAATCTACATATATTGATTTTATTGATATTGTATAGTTATGCCTATAAATAGAATGCATGTATTATGTATTAGATACATCTTGATAGTTAATAAGAATTGTTCTCTCTTGTTCTCATATTTTATCTCTCTCTCCCATTTATTTATAACATGTTATCAACACGAGACTCTACGAAGATGTTTATGCTTATTGATTTTCTTTTGATTCTCTTGTTTTTCAGGAGAAGTTGAAGGATATAATGTTAAAAATTATCGATTGTCTATAATGGCTGCAAATAAGCGGATCATACCATAATCT
>JBAGKO010000010.1:17578208-17591222 GCA_037177275.1 Acacia concinna
CATTTATTATTATACATATATTAAAAATTATTTATTGATTATAATCAAATCCTAATATAAAAATTAGGATGTTACAACATACAAACCAATTATAACTTATCTTCAGGTAAAATGAGTCCAACAATCATATATGAAGATAAGACTGCATGTATAGCCCAACTGAAAGAAGACTACATCAAATGTGATAAAACAAAATATATTTCACCAAAATTCTTCTTCACTCGCGACCTTCAAAAGGATGGTAAAATAAATATTTAGCAAATTCGTTCAAGTGAAAATCTAACAAATTTATTTACCAAGTCACTTCCAGGCACAATCTTTGAAAAGCTTGTTCATAACATCGGTCTTCGAAGACTAAAAAATCTCAATTGAAGTCGTCAAGAAAGGGAATAGATACACGATGTACTCTTTTTTCCTTATCTAGGTTTGCTCTCACTAGGCTTTCCTATAAAGGTTTTTAATGAGGCAGCATCAGATAGTATATCAATGAATTATGTAATCTTTTCTTTGACTAAATTTTTATCCTACTGGGTTTTTCATAGTTAAAGTTTTTAATGAGGCACATTCATATTGGTCATCCAAGAGGAGTATTATGAATATTATTTATGTGAATGTACATTTACTTATATTTTAGTCAATATATAATATTCTCTTATACTTCCTCCATAAGTTAATATGTTCGTCCATGAAGATTGACTCCACATGTCAATGTTTTTACCCACTGAAGTCAATATCCTTAGTCAAGCATATAGACAATACCTTTTGTTTCCAATGGTGGACCATTGGTTCATGAACCCACCGAATCCTAATATATAGCCTTAATCTAAGCCCCCAGATTCAATGAGCCCACAAACCAACTAGTCTAGGCGCCCCCAATCAAATAGGCCTAAAAGGTAACCACCTCTTTAAAGTACCTCAGAGGAAAGAGCTCCCAACAGAAATTCTCCACACCTTATGTTCTCTGAGACAATACTCTTAGCCACTAAAATTGACAATTTTGGCTTGATATTCTAGAAATATTTTATCTATATAAGCATGGGAAGCATTATATACCGATAGAACTTATGAATGAGAACATTTCTTCTACTTCCCTCTCTCTTCTCTATTAGTCAATCTCTTATTATTTTATCTTATATACCTATTATTTTCATAATATTTTCTTCTTCTTTTGGCCAGATATTATTATTTTCAATATTTATCCATATATTTCATGAATTCGACTAAATCTAGCGTTATTGTAAGTTTAAAAATAAAAGGTTAGAAACGGGGTGTTGGTGAACAAAACTTTCTTTTGACCGGAACAAAACTTTGAATTTCATAGTTTTAATATCGGTTTAATGTTATACGAGGTATCAAAACAATGGTAATAATAATATAACTATTTATTAATAATGAAATTGGAAATCAACATTTTTTTCGCCCGACGAAATTAAATCAATATATAAATACACACATACTAGTCATAAATTTTACAATTTATATATGTTAATGATAATTACTTCCGCTACTCAATGCGTTAATGTGAATTTAATCGACCATATCTCACACATGAGATTATCAACGAAGGAGAAGTGTGGTTGAGCTATTTTTGACGATTCTTCGACCATTTCTAATGGATATATATAATAATGGCGGACGGCCTCTTTTGTGATATGATTTATTGGAGGGACATCCCTTTGTTGATGTTTCTTCACTTTAGCCAGTCCGATAATAATTTTATTTTATCCCTCAGAAATCCAAGACCCCCTTAAACTATAATTTAATTGGGTTACTTACTAGCTAGGTAGTGCATACGTGATTTGATTTTTTTAAAAAAAAGTTAGTAAATACGTGCATTTTTTTTTTAATGTATTACAAGTGTTGCCCATCTATTGGCCACTGATCTATTCACATTCTCACTGATTGCATTAGTTGATAATGTGATGACTTGGATTTTAGCAATAATTATCCACCCTGATTCGCAGTATATATATACTATATAGTATTGAAAAATTTCGTAGACGTTATAATTAATCGATGGTTAGTCCCTATTCACAAGTAAGAAAAAAGAGTCCACAAGTACATTCCCCTGAAGTCAGCGTATTAATTGAATCTAAAGATCTCAATCAATGAGGGAAAACATGTAACATTCAATTAATACACGTACGCGATAAACCAGCACGTGTGAAACATAAACCAATAAATGGATGACAAGAATTCATTCGAATATGTTGAATCACCACATTTTCTGCTTTCAACTCTGTTACTTCATCTAAGACGTCTAGAGCTGCCGCGTGTCCTTGAAGAACTATAGTGACTTTTTGTGCTTATTTGTGAAGGGTTATTGGTATCTATTATATTCTCTAAACTTATAGTTTAAATATTTAAGGCTTCGTAACTTAGTGGAATGATATCTTTTAAGTGAGAGGAGGTCACGGGTTCGATCTCGTCGTTGTAACCTTAGGTCATTAGTGTCTTCCTGAGCCTAAGAGCTCTATTTAAAAAAAAAAAAACTTATAGTCTAAATATTCATTGGGCCACCTCATGTTTTATGTCACTATTTATGATCTCAACTATTGGATACTCACTCCAATTCATCTTGTCATGTAAGTCAATAATTTGAATTTTTTTTTTCAAACCTTACCTCTCAGCCGTTAATTGTCCTTCTTTACTCTTGGTAATTCATTAAAATCAACATTCGTTGGAAATGATTAGTGAATTCCATTTATTAGTAAATTTCAAAATGATTAGTAAATTCCAGTTATTGTAATTATACATTCGTTGGAAATCACGATCTTAATGTCTTCAGCAGACCCATGCACAAAATAAATTAAAGAGGTACCATTTGTGCGGATTATAAACTACTCGGTCATCGGAAATGAATAACAATTTCCAACTTCAATTCTTACTTAAATGATGTATAATGAAGGTCATTTACAGGGTAAGTATTATTGAATTTTGATTATTTTCAACATTTCACAATCAATTTTGAAATGTTATTGCTTCAATTTTCAAATTTCAATGTCTAATCACCTCCTTCAATTTTCAATGTTGGGTCACTTATTGATTATAAAATTAATAATTGATTAGTGCATATGGGAATCCCTAAACCATACCTAATTTGAAAAAATTACAAGATTCACTAATATCATTTATTAACATGTTTAATCATTTATTGATTAGTACAAATTCCAAAGTCTTGCATGTTAGTCAACACATAATTTAATTTCCGAAAATAGACTAATCAATAAATGACTAAAGAATGACTAATATCTGTAATTAAAAAAATATTTTGCTTACATTCCAGGATGTCCATTCATATCCTACTTACTTATATACATTAATGACTCTTGCATGTTGTATCATACATGTACTCATCCATAGCATTCAAATAGTTTAGGGAGATTGGCGGGATGTTGTTGAATAAACATTTATTGGTTAGTTCTTATTAATGATTGATGGGGATGTTGTTGAATATTGTAGCTATGATTCTATGAGTGCAACATAAAATGACAATATGGCTTTTCATGAACTGTACACAACAGAGTTTCTTAACACCATAAAGTGTTCTGGTTCCTCCTCACCGGTTGGCTTTGAAAGTTGGCGTGCCCATAATGCTTATGAAGAATGTAGATGAAGCTGCTGGTTTAGCGAATGGTACAAGATTGAGGACTACTTTCCTTGGCAAGAATTTTATTAAGGCTATTTGTAGCGTGACATATTGCTTTGAATGGCTCAAGTGCTGGTGAAGAAGTCTTGATACATCACATGGATATGAATCCATCGATGTGTAAATTGCCTTTTACTATGATGAGAAGGCAATTCCCAATTATTCTTTCCTTTGCAATGACAATTAACAAAAGTTAGGGATAATCAATGTCAAACGTTGGACTGTTCCTGCCTAGACCGGTGTTTACTCATGATCAGTTGTATGTTGCAGTGTCCAGGGTGAAAAGTATAAATGGTCTGAAGATTCTTATCCTTGACTCAAAAGAGGAACCAACCAATGTTACAACTAGTGTTGTCTATCGAGAAATCTTTCAAAACATCACATGATGATGAAAAGTAAGCTTGCTTTGTGTTATTTAGATTAATAAATATTTCATTCATCTTTATGAAGTCAACATCTGTAGTTTGTACAAAAGACATGTTTCTAACCAAATTTTTAACTTTATTGTAGAATCTAGAGAAGCAACAACAAATTGATTGTATGTTCAAATCAATTGTTTCAAACGGATCAACATCATTTTTCCGTACATTTATTTCAATTGAGCCCATTCAATTTCTTAAATACTGATATCTAAATATATATGTATATATCAAAAAATCCATGACTCTTATTACTTTTTGAAATAAGCACATACTTAAAATTAAATTACTTATGATTTGTTTATGGAATGACCACATACTTACATCATTTTTATACCTTTGTAGACGTTTATAGCATCATGTCTGATTTTGTCGTCATTTTGGTTGATTCACATTGATGGGGAGTTGATTGAAGAATATTAATTTAACATGAGAAATAATTGGTACGTCGTGTTCCTTGTAAATCTTTCATTTTCTCCTATTTGTTGTTTACGATAAATGTTTCTCTTTGTGTCGTGGTAACTTATTTCACTGTGTCCTCAGTGAATCATCTGCTTATTGGTCCTACAAAGACTATATCAGGCTTCCTCAAAGTGATGAATAAATTATTGTTATTCAGTGGATTAGGATAGACAAGTTCAATGGTAAATAATGTGGCCATTGCACGTACCTTTCATTAAAGAATTACATAGTGTCAAATATTGTAATCTTTGTTTTTCATTAACTTCAGTCCATACCAAGACATAAATATAAGTAGTTTCAATTATCATGTTTTGACTCATTAGTATTGGTATTATCACCATCCAGACAAAACTTATTCGTGCATAATGTCACAAGTTAGTTAAATGAGAATGACTAGCCGAATGAAACAAATTAATTAAGCGCACGCGTTTCTAGCTAATTCTTTTGGATTGTTTGGAGGTTGATGATCACATAACTCCTTTGATTTAATTTGAATGCATTAAGATATGGCTTGTTTGTTATAATTTATTTGGGGTAAAAAAGATCTTATATACAAAGTACGAGAAAGACTCCTCTCACATGCTTACTCCGTACTTCGTAAATAAGATTTTCTTACTTCCAAATAAGTTATTCCAAACAAGCACATAGACTTCATGAGGTGGCACGCCGATTAATTTTTACCTTATCTTTAATGTTGATATAGCTAGGAAGCCTTCTTTAAAGAATCACTACTACGGAATATAAATTTTACGGGCCTATTTGATAACTTATTTTGCAAACAGTTTTTTTATTTTTAAAAACAAAAAATTGAAAATTTGTTTGGAAAGTTGTTTTCACCATATTTTTTTTAAAGAAAAAATAAAACAAAAAACTATTTTTAAAAACCAAAAACCAAAAACAGTTTTTAGTTATTTTTTGTTTTTATTTTTTGATTTTTCATTTTTTGAGAATATTACTTATTCATTATTGACACTACATTACCAGTAATGATCACCACCACGTCACCACCAACAGCCCCACCGCCACATCACTTTAAAAAATAGATTTTTTAAAAATAATTATCCAAATATATTTCCTTGTTTTTTATTTTTAAAACTTGTTTCTAAAAATTGTTTTACAAAACTATTTTAGAGAACAAAAAATAGAAAATAGAATCAAACAAACCCATTTCTTTAGAAAACGCCTGTTTTTAAATTAGGGAAGCAAAAAAACAAGGTGACATTTTCATAACTTTTAATTAGTGAATGCTACTTTCCGTGTCCCTAATTACTTGTGGGGATGCAAAAAGTGGACTTTCCGCATCCCCAAAAGAAATTAGAGATGTGTAAAGGGGCTACCTCCAGCCTTTCGTGTCACTAATTATTTTGGGGATGAGAAATGATTTCTTTTTGGTGCCCCTAAAACACATTAGGGTCTACCCAATTTGTCCCCTGTAGGTGATTTATGTTCTCATTTGCTTAGATATACTCTTTTCTCCTTTTATGTTCTCATTTACTTGATTCGCCGAAGATCTTAAGAATGTGAGAGAAAAAGAAGAACAAGACTGGAGGCCATGTGAGAGCACTCCTCATCATTGTCTTCTTCAAATCAATAGAACATTGAGAAGAAGATGGACATCTTCTCCTCCTTCGCCTAAGGTCCTCCCTCTTTTCAATTCATCTCATTTAATAAAGTTTGCTCATTTTTCTCATTATATCAAAAAGTTTACTCCTTTTTCTCATTTTTCATATAGACAAATGATGAAAGACACTTAACAAAACAAAGAATTCAAGTATGGTAAAATTTCTCAGCATTTTGCGTTAATTGACTAAATCCTCAACTCGCACAAGCTCATTGAATTTGTGCTCTTCTCTTATATATAAATTTCTTCATAGTAATGTAATTGACCTTGTCTAGCCTCAATGTTAAATTGTTGGGAATTAATAGAAATTTGCTGAATACCATTCACAGGATTAATTGTTGAGCATTGAAAACAATAAAAGTATTTTTTTTTTGACAAAATAACCTTTACGACTTCCCAAATTTCAAATTAAGGATGCCGTAAGTCCCTGTAGTGGAAATTAAAGACATCGTATCTCCCCTTGTTGGGACTTATGATGTCCCTTTTTTGAAACTAGGGATGCCGTAAGTGACACCTACGATGTCCTTTTTTTACATATGTTATTTTCAATATTTTCTATGTCCCTTATGTATACGTCCCCTATAAAAGGGACATTAAAACAGTATAAAAATTGATGTTAAATCGTTGTTTTATATGTAGTAGTGAATGTTTTTAACTAACTAAAATAACCTAGTTAATTAATTCTAAAACAAAAGTTAATACTAGTGGGTTAAAGATTTTTTCTTAGTTTAACTAAAAATATGTTAAGATGTTATGAATATTATGTGTTTGGATGTCTATAACATTCAAGAATAAGACTCTTCACCTTCATTTCATATTGAATAATATTATAGCTCCTTACCACCAAATTGGAGGCTTTCTAACATTTATTCTTGATAACATATCATGGTACAATTATGTTACTTAATACACCTCGTCATATATTGTAACTCATAGGGTTAGTCTTTAATACTAAGATCCTATAAATATAGACATGTACATACAATTGTAGGAATTAATGGAATAAGGATCACTCCCTCTTTGCTCTCCAAATCCTCTCTTATCTTGCTCATCTTTTTATCTCAAATTTCTCTCTTACATTCTTCACGTTTTATAACAAAAATTGAATTATAAAAAATACAGTTGAGAATACACTGTACTATTTTATTACATTAGTGGTAAGAGTGAAATAGACGTATGTGTAAAGTAATTAAGCACCTCAACTTGTCTTTTTTATAGTAAAAAACTACTCAAATTATACAATACATACGAACACATGCATGGTTAAAATTAGTTACAACTTACAAGTAATAAATGTGTAAAATATATATATAATTCTTTTAGAAAATACTTAGGTCAAGTTTCTTAGATCCATTTTGTTAGATTCTCTAATTACATGTGGCCATGTGTCTTATATTTAAATTATTATCATATAATTATAAACTCAAATACAATAAATTAGACACATAGCCACATGTGATTAGAAAACCTAATAAAATATATATAAGAAACTTGATGTAAGTATAATCCAATTCTTTTCTCAAACATGCCTTTTATTTATGAAGATGATGAGTGTGAGAAAGAATGACTACGAACAAAGATGAGAGGGAATGCCATAAATAGGCTAAGTCTTTTAATTTGATTCATCTGCTGTGCATTTGTCATCAGTTTTTTTTTTTTTTTTTTGACATGATGCATTTGTCATCAGTTGGCACTTCGTAATCCACCAGATTTAGATATGGCTGAGTTGAAGTACACCGTGCTTCAGCCCGGAGCATACGTACATGCAAGGATATATATACACACACACATATTATATACGATGGTTTTTGAAGTGGATATAGAACTAATAAAGTTATATAAATAAAAAAAATGGGAGAATTTCAGAAAAATACCTCCCCAAATTCCAAAACCTAAAAGGGATATTGACATTTCAAAAAGACATTAAAGTACCATTGACCAAATTGGGGTTTTGAAATTTTTCTGATATGAACAGTAACCAGCATGAAGTAGTGAAAACTATTACTCTTTTGGTGAAAATCATTACTCAAATGGTGAAAATTTGACACTGTTCACGTCACAGGTAGATTCCTCTCTCTCATCTGTCAGATGAACAGTGTCAATGTCAGTGTCAGATGAACAGTGCTGTCAGAGGAGAGAAGAGAGAAAGTGATCAGCATGAAGTAGCGAAATTCATTACTCTTCTTGCGAAAACCATTACTCATCTTGCGAAAATCACTACCGTTTATGTTAGCGAATTTCAAAACCCCAATTTGGTTCATGGTACCTTAGTGTCTTTTTAAAACGTTAACATCCCTTTTGGGGTTTTAGAATTTAAAGAGGTATTTTTCTGGAATTCTCCCCAAAAAAATTTCAAAGTCTCCAAATGGAATAATTTACTACTCCATTAATTATCTGAAACGCCAATCTTTTGAAAAGAAAATTGATATAATATATATGTATAGTATTCATACATCTGATTAAACAATTTATAATGTCACCAAACAATACTTAGAACTATTAAGGCTTATTTGGTACGAGGAGAGGGAGGCGGAGGCCAAAAAAAAAATTAGGGGAGGGAAGGCGAATGGGGGATTTTGCTAAACTCATCTTGTATATAAGTAAAACTTTTAGAAGGAAATAACCCCCTTAAAAATTGGGGGATTTTGAAGTGAAATTGTAATATTTTGACTTTTATTAATTAATATAGTTATTATCTTTACCTTTTTTTAATACGACTAGGTTGTCTTCTTGTAGATTTATGTTATACATTATTAGCATCATACTATATTGTATCTTTTTACCACTCCTACATATTTTTAATAAAAAATGAATTAATACACATACTTTAAAAGTTTGTAGGTAAAGTTTTTTTATTACATGACAAATATTAATTTTCTTTTATATGTTGCAACTCAAAAAATTTTACATTGACTAGTGTCTATTTTAATTTCTGTTGATTACATTCTTATGTTGTTTATCACCCTTTTTTACATTATTAATTTTAAAATCCCCCTACTCCCCTCCCTTTTTGTCCATTCAAATAAAGTAAAACAAAATCCTTCTCAAACCCTTCTTTTCCCTCCCCTCCATTAAAATGCTTCCCCTTCCCTCCCATCCCCACCATTAAATCAAACATACCCTTTAAAGTACAGTGCAGGAGCACCAAAGCAAAGGGATTGTTGTATATGAATATTGGACAAACTAGCTATATCGATATTGACCGAAAAACACTAAAAAAATTGAAACCAGCACCTCCATCTGCTCATCCTTAGGCAGGGAGAGTTCTCCCATTTGGACTCTTCATATGGTTCAGATTTTTTTAAAATATTTTTTTAAATGAAAAATTAATTTTTCAAAAAAATGTTAGTTAAAAGATTATTTTTATTTTATATTTTCTACCTACTAAAATTATTTTGTTAAAAAATAAAAATAAATTAAATCTTGACGGTCAAGATCAGAGAATCTCTCCTTGTCTATTCAAAGGATAAGCTGGAAAACTGGTTCCCTACAAAGTTCAAGTGACTTTGAAATAAGCAACAAGTTAATTGTATATAGTGTATATACACTATATACAAGCCATAACTAGTAGATCCACCATTATAATGGTGAGTGGCCAAGACATAAGAGAGACAAAAAAAAAAAAGGAAAAAGTGGCTAATAAAGCCAAAACGCCAACTCAACAACCCCTTGGAAAAGATAGCTGCACCTCAAATTTCTTCCTCTACCATCAACAAAACTTAACGCTCGATCTTGCTTTATTATTAGTCCCTCGCTCCTTTATCATCCTCCAAAGTCGCAGTAGGTGAGACGTCCTTTATTGAAAGAAGAGAAAAACATTATTCCTAACCTTCCAAACAAAGACAGGTACAATTCCAACATCTCTGATTTCCTTCAAATTCCCCTGTGCGTGTAATTCTTTGTAACTCCTCTTATTATCAACACGAACTGATCGCAACGTTGTTACAAAAGGGTTTCATCAACCAAAAAACATCTAGACGTGTCATAAATTTAAAGATGGACAAATAAAAAACACCAAGACCACAGTGTGATGACGACAAATATGAAATAACTACAAGTACGTCTGGGCACGCATTGGCTAGCTAGCTCTCACTTCGTCAAGAACCAACCCAAAAAAGAACTGCTTCACCGTGTGACTTGTCACAACACATATAGCAGCGAAAAATAGAAGGTCTTGCTTCGTGAGGATGTAGCGAGCTTTGAGGTATGTACGTACGCATGGGATCATATACAGAGAGAGACGTGTCGTAAACTCGCAATTCACCTATCCCACAAATACTTAGGGCAAGGTGAATCAAGAACGGCCATTGACTTCTGCAGATTTAGATCTTTGTAGAACTTCTTGATGAATTCTTCCGCCGCCAAGTCCACTTGGCTATCTCCGTCGTCCTTCAAGGGGAACGGCGAGTCGGTGACTCTCAGTTGCCTCCCGATAGGGCTCTTTCCGAAGCCTGGCAATGTCACTAGCGGCGAGGCTTCGACGAACTTGGGATTCTCATTGTTGAGCATCTCGAGGACTTTGTGTACGGAGTTCATTGTGCAGACGTCGTTGTATTGGTAGGATTTACCCAGCTTGTGCTTGCGCTTGATGGCGGAGGCGAAGGGGTAGGCCGGGCTGTTGCTGCAGCTGAACTCGTACTCACGCGACGGGATGAAGGTGTGGTGGTGGTTGTTGGAGCGGGAGGCAAAGGCGGCTGCGAAGTGGTGGTGGAGCATCAGGGTGCTGTTGGCGAAGGCCTTTCCGGCAAGCTTCCCGCGTTTGAGAAGCAAATGGAGCTCAAGCGCCATTTTGCTCTTGGCTATGCCTTTTCTCAACATGACCAGAACCAACCGTAGAATGTTCCAGACCTTCGTGGCCACCACCGGAGCTTTAGCTTCTGTTTCCATTTAGAGAGCTAGAGAGAGTATGTTTGTGTGAGTGTGAGTGTGAGTGTGAGTGAGAGTGAGAGAGATCGAGGATAAGAAATTGAGATTTGATATGAAACGAAAGAGGAGGGAGGAGAAGGTATTTAAAGGGACGTAGTGCATGATTGGATGGAGCGAGTGATATGGCACTAGCGCGTGGCGCGTGCGGTGTTGAACTGTTAGGAGCGATAGGCACGGGACGGAAGGGGAGCGTATAATGTATGTGTGGACTAGAATGATTTAGATAATTTTTAATTAATCTAACTGCTAAATCGTAGGGACGCTGTTCCTGTTTGTGCCTTTCAATAAGTCAGTCAGTCCACTCACACGGCGAGAGTAGCTTAAACAGCAAACGACGTGTGTTTTCACATGAAGGGGCAAAAAAATAACAAGTGACGCCCTGGTAAAAACGCATGCCGTTTATGCTGCTCGCAATCCGTTAGTCCCCTCCACGCATGGAATCCAGATCCCTTTGTATTGGCATTTGGCAGAGACGATATTCAATAATTGAACAGATACCCTATTTGGGATCAAATTTGAATTATTTTAATATTTTCCCAATTGCCGTGCACAATAAGCTAATCTATATAATAACCGCTGCTTCAACGTGTTAAATGTAACCCCCCGACATGGCTTTCATATACAATAATAAAGCCTTAACCCATTAAGTAGGGTTGGTTATATGGATCGCACGACGCCATCGTGCTCTGTTGAAAACTATATCTTTGATAGATTGTTAACCAAAAGGTCACTCTCTATAATCTTGCCGAGTGTTTGCTTTGGCCTCCCTCCTCCTCTATTTATGGGGCTTCATACTACTTGATCAACCATTATTATCGGTGCATCCAACAGCTTTTTTTACACATGACAAAACCACCTCAAACAATTTTCAACTATTTTCTCTGCAATATAAGCCACTTCAAGTCGTTCTTGTGTGTAATCATTACAAATTTTATCTAGTCTTGTATAATCACATATCCATATCAACATTCTCATCTTTACAACTCTCATTTTATGCTCATGTTGTCCCTTTAATACCCAACACTCACTCCCATACAATATTGTTGGTCTTATAGCAGTGCGATATAACTTCCCTTTTACTTTATTAGATATTTTCTTATCACAAATAACTCCAGTAGATTTTCTCCATTTACACCATCCCATGTGAATTCTATGATTAACATCTCCATCAATTTCCCTATCTTGTTGAATAATGGATCCCAAATATCTAAATTTTATGACTTGCGGAATAGCATCCCCCCAATTTAACTTCCATTTCACTTCTACCACATCGCTTGTCAAAATTATAATGCATATATTCTGTTTTGCTCCTACTCAAATGAAAACATTTCCCCTCCAAAGTTTGTCTCCACTTTTCAAGCAAAGAATTAATTTCCTCCCTAGAATCATCCAACAAAACAATATCATCACCAAAAAGCGTGCATTTAGGGATCTCTTCTTTTATAGGCTCAGTTACAACATCTACCACCAGGTTAAACAAATAAGGGCTCAAAGCTGATCCCTGGTGTAGGCCAATCCTTATAGAAAAGTCTTTTGTTTCCCTCAAGGAATTCTAGTTGTTACCCCTCATACATGTCCTGAATGGCTTTGATATATACTACCCTTATCCCTTTCTTTTCTAAGGCTCTCCAAAGTATATCTGTTGGCACTCGATCATACGCTTTTTTCAAATCAATGAAAACCATATGCAAGTCATTTCCTTTACCTCGATACTTTTCCATTAGCCCTCTCAATAAGTAAATTGCTTATGTTGTGGACCTACCAGACATGAATCCAAATTGGTTTTCATAAATACTTGTCTCCATCCTCAACCTGTGCTTTTCCATTAGCCCTTTCTTTTTCAAGGCTCTCCAAAGTATATCTCTTGACACTCGATCATACGTTTTTTTCAAATCAATGAAAACCATATGCAAGTCCTTTCCTTTACCTCGATACTT
>JBAGKO010000010.1:17591322-17602029 GCA_037177275.1 Acacia concinna
TCTCCACTCATCAGGCATCTTCTTGGATCGCAAAATCTCATTGAATAACTTGGTCAGCCATAACACTCCGTCCTCCCCCAAACATTTCCAAGCTTCAATAGGAATACCATCAGGTCATACTGCTTTACCATTGTCAATTTTCTTAAGAGCTTCCTTAACCTCTGCAACTCAGATCCTTATATACACTACTATAAATAAGTGTTTTAACGTCTGTTTTAAAATACTTTTGGCGTCTGTTTTGGAGTGGTCGTCTATGCAAGAGACATTAAAAGTTTAACGAAAAGATGTCAAGTTGGAAAAACAGACATAAAACTTATGCGTATGTTTTAAAAAAAACAAACTCCTATTTAGACGTCTATTTTTCCCAAAACAGGTGTCCGTTTTAAAAAAACATACGCCTATTTATATTTCAATTTTAAATCTCAAAACCATCCTAGCCACTCTCATAAGCGATAAAAATTTAAATAGAGGAGGATAATATAAAATTATGAACACAATATAATGCATATGCATTAACAGGAGCAATATCAAATTAACTGGGGAAAAAAAAATTTAAAGTTACTTAATGTAATGTAAAATTAACACAAGAAGGAAAAAAATTTAAAGTCACCCGTACCGATTGTTGAGAGCCAATCGCTTTGGGAATTTAGTGTACTCTCTGCTCCGGCGTCAAAGTTGTCGAGTAATATAGGGGAGTGTTTAAAAGAGGAGAGTCGGGTGGCTTGGGATCTTACACGGATAGATGAATAAATGAATAAAGGGAGTATATAAAGCGACTATTATGAAATAAAGAACATACCAGTTGCTCAGTTGCCGAGATCCAAGCACTTCTAGTAGTTTGGTAGAGCTTCTGCTTTGAAAATTCAAACTTGCAGGTGACGAGATAATTCATTGTTGAAAAAGGAGAGGCATGTAGGCCGTGAAAAATAGGAGGAAATCGTCGGGAAAAGAGGCGAGCAACAGAAGAGAAGGGAGATACCGTGAGAAGGATCCAATAAGAGAAGAGGGAGGGAGATGACGAATGATTTAGTTAAAAGAATAGAGAAATATGGGAGGGGGACATAAATGTGGTGTAAGAAGTGCGTCAAACTCGTGACACGTGTCTTTTTTTCAAAACATACACCAAAAGGGCATCTATTTTTTCAAAACAGACTCACATTTTGTGTGTCTGTTTTGAAAAAACAGACGCATAGCACAAAATAAGGGTCTTTTTTTTTTTACAAAATGTGGTTCTGTTTTTTTTTGTGTGTCTGTTTTGAAAAAACACACACATTTGTGTGTTTGTTTTGAAAAAAAGACATACTATTGTGTTTTTTTTTGCAATATTTGGCTTCTGTTTTTTGAAACAGACGCAAAAAATTGTATTTTTGCGTCTAATCTTTAGGGAAACGGACGCCAACCCATCAAACTTATTACAATACTGCCACCACGTTAGTTTTAACTTTGGTTTTTTTTTTAAAATGGACGTCCTTTACAGACATTATATCTATTTTTGTAGTAGTGATAAAATGATAAATTAAGATCCTCTTTTTGAGTTGTCAACTTTTCTAGGTCACAAATCGCCTCACCCCCTTCTTCATTAAATAATTTATAGAAATAAGCTTCCCACCTATTCTTAATATCTCTATCAGTGACCAAAACTCTATCTTCTTCATCCTTTATGCACCTCACTTGATCCAAGTCTCTCGAGTTTCTCTCTTTATTCTTTGTAATTTTGTAGATCTTACGCTCTCCATCCTTTGTCCCCAACTACTTATAAAACTCCTCATACACTTTATTACGAGATTCACTCACAGTCTTCTTAGTCTCCTTTTTAGCCACCCAATATCTTTTCCAGCTTTCAGCATTATTACACAAATGAATGACTTTAAAACAATCCTTTTTTTCTTAACTTTCTCTTGAACATTATCATCCCACTACCATGTCTCTCTATCTTTTCGACCACCACCTTTTGATACTCCTAAAATTGATTTAACAACCTTCTAGATCTTCTTAGATATAGTCTTCTACATCCTATTAGCATTTCCTTGCATCTCCCACTCTCATTCCTTTAAAAGAGTTCTCTTAAAAATCCCCTGCTTCTCCCCCTTTAATTGCCACCACTTGACTCTTGGGTTTAAATTTTTTCGGCGCTTTGTTTAATACACTTAATACGCACATCAAGGACCAAAACCCTATGTTATGCTGTCACGTCGTCTCTAGGGATCACTTTGCATTTAGTACAAAGTTTCCTATTAAGATTTCTTAGCAAAAAAAGTCAATTTTGGTCCTACAAACTTCACTCTTGTATGTGATTAAATACTCATCTCTATTCTTAAAGCAACTGTTGACAAGTTTGAGGTCATATGCTAGAGAGAAATCAATAATAGATTGGTATTCATTATTAAGCTCACCAAATCCAAAACCACCATGAACTCTTGTATTAGGTTCTACTTCCCTTCCAACATGACCATTAAGACCCCCTCCATAAATATTTTTTCTCTTTGTGAGATGCTATGAATTAGCCCCTCCAAATCTTCCCAGAACTCTTCCTTAAGATGTGCTTCTGCCCCTACTTGAGGTGCATATGTGCTGATAATGTGGATAGTATCCATTCCCACAATCATTCTTAAAGAAATAATTCTATCTTTAATCCTCGTAATCTCTACGATATTCTTCCTCCATGCATTATCAACAACAATACCAACTCCATTTTTTCCATTTACTTTTCCTAAGTACCAAAGCTTGTAATGGGCTTTCTCTCCTAGCCATCTAGTTTTCTAAAGACAGAAGTTGTTAATCTGACGCTTTCTCATTACGCCTACCACCTCCCAAGATTTTCCATTGAGGGTCCCAATATTCCAAGTACCCAATATGATCTTTACTCTCATGAACTAACTTTTTTAGCCGCCTCCGTTTAGAGGAGAGCGGTATGTCATGCTCTAGAATTTTCTAGAGATCTCTTGCACATTCTTGAATTTTCTTAATGTATATAGAATTGTGTAGAGAATTCTAGAGAAGACTAGGATAGTATGGAAATATGTAGAAAGATATAGAACTCTCTAGAGCATCGATCTCAACCGTCCATCTAAGGACACGTGTCGCGATCTTAAAACCTCAAGAGGGAGGGTTGAGTAGTATAAATAGGTGGTGCCATTTGCTCATTTGGCATCCAAGAGTTGAGTTCTCTCTTATAAGCTCTCCTTGTAATCTCTTCCTTTGTAAAGCTTTCATGTTCAATACAAAGTTCTTCCTTTACACATTCTTGAGTTCTCTAATACTCTTTCATAAGTATTCGAGTGTAAGAGACTGACTTAGCTAGTTCGCGAGGGGCGACAAGCAGCTGAATGCCGCACGGGTGCTTGTAAGAGACAAGTCCGTGACAGGTAGCCCTTGCTCATTTAACATTACATCCGAGCGATGATGTAGCGGCTCTCGCTCATTTCTCACTGTACTTGAGCCATACAACGCGTTACTTCCAAGTAACGACCAATGCAGAAGCCCTTTTTCATTTAACACTACATTCGGGCCATAATGCAGCGGCTCTAGCTCACTTCTCATTGTACTCAAGCCATACAACGTGTTACTTCCAGGCAACGACCTAGTATTAGCACAATTTCTTCGTTGATCCATGTTCATGAAAGATTCGACAAATTTTTATGTTGGTTGTCAAAGGCCTAACACAACCCTCCTCCTTCACCCAGACTTGGGACTGGCTATAAAACATAGACGAAGTTACATGAATTTCATATAATGTATAAATAATGCTAATACATACCATGTATAAGAATGTGGTGCAGTGATAATCATGATACAGCAAAGCTGAGTTTTGAATGGTATTGTTAATTGTGAAATTATGTAATAGGAAAAAGATGTTTGTTTGCAAAACACGACCCATGTCACCTGAGATAGATTCAGGTCATAAGAATTAGGTGAATTATAAGTAAATGATGGCAATTTATTATTTTTTTTGAGAAAATTAAAGATGAATTAATATAGATAATAAGCTTAAAACGTTCCAGAGGATAGTGGACAATAAATATTACTCCTTCTTATTCTTTTCATAAGCAATTTTCTTCTTCATTATGGAAAACAAACTGGTAGATATGATTAATTTAAAATAATAAATATGTCAAATATGTCATGTTTGTTACAAATATACCCCTATTAATGAAAAAGAGTATGAGTAGATAATATATTATAGAAAATTAGTGGTGACTAGGGACCATTAATATAAATATATCTATTGAATAGGGATAGAAAAGGAAAAGGTGGTTTAAATTTTGAGACATAAAAATAAAGTTTCTTACATTAGGGATTGAGGATAAGAGGGAGAAAGTTGCTAATAAAGAGGGTTGGAGGGAGTACCACTCAGTTTCACAATATAATTTACTTTTACTAAATTCTCACAAAACAATAAAAACATTAAATAGATAAATGTTTCTACATTTGCCCTTATTTATAAAGGATGAAAATCTTCATTCATTTCACTTCTATCTCTATTATGTATTTACATATCTCTCTCTCCTCTCTTTTGTAATACAAGTCAACAAGGGTAAAATTGTCAAAAGCTCATTTATTATAGCCTACAAGTGACTTATATTATAAAATAAGAAAAAGACAAATAAATACCCTCAAAACTTTAACAACATTGAAATATGACTCAAATATGGTAAATGACAAATGACAGGCAGAGAACTTATCTGAAATACCAAAATTGTTGATAATGACTACAACTAAACAGGCAATAACTACAACTAAATAGTGTATGACTAAAACTCAATATTCAATTGTAGTCACTGCCAACAATTTTAGTATTACAGATAATTCATCTACTCTTCATCTGTCATTTACCATATTTAAGTCATCTTTTAGGATTTTTAAAGTTTTGAGGTATTTATTTATCTTTTGGATGCAATTATGCGAATACAGATGTATATTTATTGTATATATTTTATTTTGTGTGTTTTATTAAATTTCAAGCAGTGTATGTCACAGAAAAAATAGCACAAGTTATTTCTTAATTAACATGTCCAGACTCGACACCTTGGAGGAAAAAAATGAAGCGGAGTGCAAGACGGAGAGTTATGTCTTAAATTATTGCATCTTGAAAATGAAATAATTAAAGAACATGCATGGAATAGTACTGTTGGAAATTGAATTATTATTGGCTCATTCTATTATATTGCCCTCCATGATAAGCCCTACTGTCACTATACAGATAACGGACGTTGCCTCGCCTGAGTTAAAATCATGCACTTTGTTTTATCGTTTTCCTTGTTTAACCATTCATTGGATGTGGGACGTAATTCCATGAAATTTAAAATTCCACAACACCATAAATAAAAGGGAAAAAAGATAAATAAATACCTTAAAAATATTTAAAACCCTGAAAAACGGCTTAAATTTGGTAAATTATAAATTAGAGGTAGAAAATTAGTCAGTTTTAGTTATTTTATTTTATGTATGGCAGAAAATTGTTCAGTTTTAATTATTTTATTTTATTCATTATCTGCTCAATTTTAGCCATTATCTGTTAAGTTTTGATTAGAACCATTTATTTGTCATTTATCAAATTTAAGTCATCTTTAAAGGTTTTTAATGTTTATAGGGTATTTATTTATTTATTTTTCTAAATAAAACAAGACAGGCCTAAAAAAAATCCATAATTTCTTTTTTATCAAAATTCTTTTCCTCCTGTGATTCTCTTATACTGTTTTTCATAAATACGAATATATTTATAAACTATATGACAATCTTAAAAAAATACTTTAAAAAAAATTAAGAGGGAGTATTGCTGTGTGTAAATTGAATCCATCGACCTGGAGGCTTGCCTTAGGCTCTAGCCGATAGCCTATGGGCGATTTCCTTCCCCCAAACGTAGAATAAGGAAAAAGAGAGAAAGTAAAAGAGGATCGGATCATTAACGTACGAACCAAAAAACAATACTGAAGGCATTTTCAATTCAGCCTTCGAAGCACTCTTTTCGTACGAACCAAGTTTTCTGGCTTGACTTGAGGCCATGCGGAGTTGGGAGTGGGACTGGCCATTGGCCAACCATCCTGATTTTTTTTTCCTGCTTGCCCTATTGGCTATATTCATCGGGAACATAAAACTATGGTACTAAAAATCGGACTAGACCGGCTGGTTCGACTGGGAACCGACCCATGGTCCAGTCCGGTCCCTTAAATAACCGTTAACCGGTTTGATCTGGTTACATTGGCCGGTCCGACCGAGAAAACCGACCTGTCTGATTTTTATATAAAAAAAAAAGAACACTTCTCATTTATTTATGAAACTGAACGAGAATTTATGGGAACAAAGTATTTTTTTTAAAGTATCTCTCCATTTTTCAAAAGTTCCGGGGGCGCTGCCCCCTACAACCCCCACAAGGGGCGCTGCTCCTTGACCTCGGCTAGCGGGACTGCCATAACTAACTCTGTGTAGCGTGTTACACTACTTAAGCCTAATAATTCACACAAAATAGTAATTTATTAACTTGTCGCTTGAGTATTTAATAATAACATCTAAATTATAATATTTTAATATAGCCGATTCAACCCCCGGTCCACCCCGGTTGAACTCTTTGAACTCTAAACCCATACCGTGACCAGTTCTTTAACCGGTTCAGTTTTTTTTACCTTGCATAAAACCATTTGCTCCATGGTAAAATATAAAGAAAACTTTATTAAGGTCTCAATTACCAAAAAAAACATTAGAAAAGTTTTAAAACTTATTAATTATGTGGTTATGTATTCCACTTGTTAATAGTTACTTTTCGTTGGTAAATTTTTTTAATATTAATTTTATTAATTGGGACTTTGTTGTAATTTTCCCTAAAAAATATGCGTAAATATCTAATTTCAAAATTTTAAAAATGAAAAAAATATTTTATTGTGATAGAAAAAAGAATGGGAGGTAAAAACAATTGAATCTCTTTGTCTAGAAGTTCTCAATAGTTGCATTGATGATGGATATTTGATTCCAATTATTCACCTTCCCTTTTAATTTATGAGTGAATCAATTTTTTTTTGTTTTTGAATATCAATTAACTCTGAGAAGTCAGGTTATAGAAAGTGACATTGTCTGTTTCAGCAGCATTTTTCACCCGCGTTAATTTGTAGGAGCGATTGACCAGCCCCATTATTTCTGCCACAGATATATAAAAAACATAATAATAACATAATTAGAGGATCAAATATTTGTGGCCACGAGACCGTTGGTGGTTTGCTTACTGGTGGAAAAGCATGGAATAAAAAGTGGAATTAAAATATTCGTATTAATTAGAAGAAACTTGTCTTCGTGGCAACGTAACTCTGATCTTGACGAAGGGGAGTTTCCTTAGCCTCCTCACCTTCCTTCTAGTATTCCTCCACCCACCGAGGAATTCGCGGTTTTGCATGCTTCACTTCACCTTTATATACCGCCCATATTATATTGCGGCACTACATATTATTATAAAAACAAAAAAAGATAAAATATTAAAAAAAATAATAATTGCGCCCCTATATTGCAGGGCCAGCAGAATCAACAGTATGTTCAGGCAACATCAATTCTCATCCTACCTCTTGAGAGAAATTCTAATGTGAAAGTAGTTTACTACGTTATCTATGGTTTAATCAATTTGAACTCAATAACTAATGAGTTGATTTGACATCTCTTTAATATTAACTAATCTCTTTAATATTAACTAATTATTAATAAAATTAAAAAATTTTACAAGATTTACATTTTATTATTTATAAAATTTTAATCAAGTAGATTTATTTTTCTTAAGAGAAACACATAATGTGAATTACATCAGCAGCCAATTATAATTAATGTTTCTTAAATTGTTATATTTTATAAATTGGACTATAAATGATGTGATAAATCATATTCACACAAAAATTTCTCCCTCACATGTGTCCATTTCCCCGGCCATAATAATTCTTCCTCTCCTAAATATAAGATTTAGTTAGCCTCTTTGTTTTACACATTAAAGAAGTTAAATAAATTATTTAATTAAGTTATGTTGTAAATCATTAAATTATATATTAATTTATTTAACATATATACTGAGTTAAAGTGCATCCAACGCTCTAAATTGTTTTTCTATGTGCATTCAATATTTTGAAGTATTTTGTGGAGCACCTAACACCCTTTTTTTTTTCTTCTTGTTTACCTAGCTACCTGAGTTATTTTTCAGGTATACTATAAACTAATTTTTTTGGGTACCCAACACCCTAAATTATATTTTTAAATATATCCAACATCCTAAATTATCTAAATTTGTTAGTACAAAAGTGTACAAAAAAGTACTTTGGAGTGATGGACACCTCTGAAATTAAAAAATACTTTAAGGTGCTGGGTGCATTACAGAATACTTTAAAAAACTTGGATGCACATAAAATAATAATTTAGAATGTTGGAAGCACCTTAACCCTATACAAACCCTATTCAATTATATGCATTGAAATTACCATTAATGAGAAATTTCAAATTTATAAGACAACAAATGACATCCCCTTGTGATGTATGGATAAGTTTCAACAAGTAGTAGTGTCATTACCAACTGATAGGTGTTATAAAACTTTAATGTACTAACAGTTTTTGTGTCATGAGATGACTTAATGTTCATTTGCAATAGTAATTATAAAATTTGTAACTGTAAGACAAATTAAACTTTTCATATGAGCATTAACTAAATAATTTTTATTTTAATCCCTATATGGAGAATTTATAGTTAGATTTTATTAATGATGAATGAGATATGTAGAAATGAGCAGAAGTGTTGTTGAATGAATGCAATTAGTGAATCAAACATGCTTAAGTGGCGAGCCTGTGTGAGTTTGACCAATAGTTAGAATTAAACATACTTAAACCAAGCATTAGGTGGCCTAATTGTTGTTGAGACTATAGGTTGAGAGAGGATAATATATATGTGGGTTGATATCTTATATTTAAAAGTAAAGTACATTTTTTTATCTAACTTGTGTATATATATATATATATCGAGTGAGAGAAAATAAGTAATGAAGGATATCATTATTTTCTAGAACAATGAAATGAGGAAGAAATTAAGGCAATATAGTGAATTAGGGGAGTGGGAAAGGTTGCGTGAAGGATATGATGAAGATATTTGGACATGTATGTGTGGGGCGGTCCTAAATTATTGGTGGTGGTCCTGGTCTGCCATATACACGGGGCATTTAGCAGTAGTCACGCTTTCGTAACATTGCCTTTGGTTCCCCATAATACTCACTTATTTTAAAGTATATACTTATCTTCCACAAAATTCGTTTTTTAAGTTATTGACTCCACTTTTTAATGTAGTAGTAGTAGTAGTGCTTCTGCTTTTTCCCTATATATGCTTTAACTCTTTTTGTTTGGCCAATCACATATCCTTTTTTTTTAATTTCGTGCATTCTATTCAACCCCCTCTGTTCACAATTTTATTATATTATTGCCTTTTGTATTTGCTTTCCCTTCCTGCTTTGCCTTGTCCACATCTCTCTCTTTATATCAAACATTAATTTTTTCGTCCTTATCTGTGAAATGATTGCACAAGTTTTCGTGTCTTATGTATGACTTTGTTGCATTTCAGAATTTTAAGTACGCGTGGCATTGCTGACACATTTGCTCTGTAGGAATATAGATTACTTTAACCATGAATCGCTTTTCTTAATCATGTAGATAAAACTTAAAAGATCGAGCAGATAGTACAGAAACCACAACAAACACATTGCTTAAGGTTTTTCTATCGAAGCCCCTCTACAAATGGCATTATGGTTGCATGAATCATGACAAAACAAAACAAAAGATTTGAATTTTTTTTTTTAAATGATCATAGTTATTATTATTGGCACTCGTGAAGAAAATAGTATGTATAATTTATTGAAAATATCATTCACACAACAAAAAATGAATGCAATAATCAAAAAGCAACACAAGTGTGGATGCAACGTGTGGAAAAAAACAATTTAAGATATCAAGGAATGAATGCAATCATCGAAATGCATGCACGAACAAGTTTTATTATGTGAATTTTAACAATCCATGTTACTCACTGGTTATAAAGAATTTTCTGTGACTATATTCCTTTTTTTTCCCCCCACAAGTTTATATCTCTTTATCGAGATCTCAAAGTGATCTTCTTAAAATTGTGAATAAAAAAGAGTTTCATCGGGTGGGACCCACACATGTTGGGTCACTCACGTGTGGATGTAGAATTGTAAGAATTACACTTTGAGATACCAAGAAATGGATGTATAATCGTATCACATAATAAGTGAGCAAGCATGCAACAAGTTTTATTATATGACGTGATAAATTTGTATGGTACTCACTTGTTACAAGTAATTTTTTTCTACTATATTCCTTTTCTTTACAAGTTTATATCCCTTTATGGAGATCTCAAAGTGATCATCCCAAAGTTGTTTTTTTTTTTTTTGTTGGCTACAATCTTCCCAAAGTTTCATTCTGAATGAAAAGGGGTTCCATTAGGGCTAGTCCATACATGTTGGGCCAGACATACCAAAGGATCAACATAGACTGGGCCTTGATTTAAGGATTGAATATATGTGGGCTGAAAGATGGATCTTCTTATATGCAATCTCAATTTGTGTTTGGTTTGAAGGGAGGGGATGAGAGGACAGGGAGGGGAGGGGAGAGGAGGGAAATAGAGCTTTTGTTTGGTTTAAGAGGGAAGGGGAGATGTGATAATAATAAATTTACTATTTCATCCTT
>JBAGKO010000010.1:17628961-17639207 GCA_037177275.1 Acacia concinna
ACTCCTCTTGATTTGACTTGATTTCTGACTCAAGATACTCATGCTAGAGTAGGAATCATCGGGATGTAGGCTTTGGTTTCCTTTATTATAAAAAAGAAGAAGAAGAAGCATATTGATTTCCTTTTGCCGTGGAGTAGTACGGTGCACTTGGGCATGTTATCGTCTTTGAGATAAACTAGTTTCTCACTTACTTATCACCTTCACTCTTTGCAAACTCACTTTGCTGCCTGTCCTCCCAGACTCACATCGCTATTAGTCCATCGAGCTTGCCATGGGTGGGTGTTGCCGCAAAACCTTGCTTTGTTGTAACTCCGTGTGGTTGCTGGGTTATGTCCTAATAGGCTAGTAAATGCTAAAGGTCTTCACTTTAATTGTTAAATTGATGTTGGAAACTCTATTTGTGCTTTGTTTTGTCTTTTTCCTTTATACTATGTGTCACTTTCCCTTTCCTAGCCTCTTGTTTAACTAATCCTAAAATGAGCATGGTTCAATTGATGGAGGTAGCCTGAACTTTATTGTGTCTTAAGCTTTGTAAAATACTTTAGTTTCATTATGAATGTTAGATACAATATAATCATTTCTACAACATGTTAAATTTAGGTTGAGCCCTTTTTCGGTTATGTTTGCTTCATTATGGTTTATAGGTTTGATGATGGCAAGCACGTAGCAATTTTGCATCAATCTTTGGATTATGTAGAAAAGAAAAGGAGGAAGCTTTGCGTCATATGAGGATGCGAAAAAAGTAGGAGATGTTAGACAAAATTTCATTCTTTGGCTACGTAGGCTAGTTCGTCAAGTTACAACTAGGTACGAATAATTATATGATTTTCTTTCTATCCATAATTGACATGGTATACATTTTTAACTTTTTATTATTTACTAATTAGGAATTCCAACAAGCAAAAGGATTCTTTCAATTCAAATCCTAAACATGCAATTAAACAAGGCAGTAAACCAATGCAAGACGGCTTGAGGCTGTTGGCTTCAATTTTCATTGATATGGACAAAATTGTTGAATTGAATATGAGTCAAGAGATTGTATGGAGGCCTATCGTATTAAAAATTTTCAAGGAAGACATTGTTGAACTCACTGCTTTTAATTGTTTAAACATATCAATTATACATTTTTTTCTTATGTGAGTATGCACTTTAGTTCTAATTCAACATTTATAATTTCCTTTTAATGCACTAACTTATTTGTTAAGTTCCTAGGTATCTTTACAATCTTCGCAAAGAATTGGGTAGGATTAATCATTATGGATTTTTGTGCCGCTAATATACTTAATCGAGCGGAAACACTATAAGTGCACAAATGTCATACATTGGAAGAACGATTAGAGAAGGCAATAAAGGTGTTAGTTTGCACCGTTAATATAAAGGAATTTAGTTTTATCTCATATCTATGTCAATTAAAAAATTTAATGATATGATATTAATATCAATCATATTGTAGTAATCACTGGAGGCTTGTTGTTATCTGCCCATTTGAATCAACCATGCATATTTTTTTTTGTTCTTTACGATCAGAAATGAGTGAAGATATAAAGGGAGTTCTTGAATAGTAAGTGTCGTATATAACTTTATTTTGAATATTAACTAGGATACATCATTTTCTTATACATATTTGATCATAGGTCATTGAAGATGCATTCTAAGTTATTAGGAAAGAAAGCCCAAAGTGATATCTGAAAGAGAAAGCTTCACACCCAAGAGTGGGTGAATTGGGTGTTATAAAATTTTCTTTGAAACATGAGACACTAGCACGTATACTGGTTTGGTCAAAACTCACGACCTATGTCCAGTTCTCAGTCCACACTGAGTTTCACTAATTCCCAAGATTTCAATGGGCTTTTGGCACCACAGCACAGACCTGATTAACACTTTAAGAGATCACTCTCCCTTACAAGTTATAATCCAAGTCCCCACTCAAAGTATCCCAACTTTGAGCTACTCACAAATGATTGTGAAATGTAATAAATACTCTCTCAATAGAGTTGAATAATAAACACTGAAGACCAACAAACGAATTAATAGAATTGAATGCAAAACACTTATAAAATTATGATTCAAATCGTTAGTTGTTGTTGTAATTAATGTTCACGTATTTATAGTGTCTAAGGAATTTATGTCCATTGATGTTCAGTTTATAGTCGTTGATATCTTATATTCCTTTAGGTAGTTTTTGTTGAGGCACAAAGGGTTTCTGTTATGAGTCATAAATAGATCGGTTGGTGTTAAAAGAAAGATGGTAGGTGAAAGGTTTAACCAAATTTGGTAAAACACATTTAATGCGTCTCACACATTCACCATTTCGGTTGATTTGTGTTTGAGAGACCTTCAAATGAATCATAACATGTTCTAAAATATAATAAAGATCATTTGCAAATGTTAGAAGCAAGTGGGTATCAATATAATGAAGTATTGAATGATTAATAAGTTTATGCTACGATGCTCTGTTTTTTAGAAAGTTTGATATTTGAAATTCCCTTGAGGTTCTTGGTCTTCCTCAAGGTAATCATTAAAAATTCAGTTCTCTTGAGGATTTAACTAATAATTAACACATGAAGTTTTAGAAGAATGTGTTCTTGAGAATTTTATAAATTGAGATTACCTTGAGGTTGGGAATTACCCTTGAGGTTGCAAGCATATTTAGATAGTATCCTTGAGGAATAAATCTTACCTCAAGGTTATTCTTTGAAAATCATAGTTCATAGCATGCTTGCACCCTTGAGGTTGAAAACAATTCTTGAGGATTCGGGTTTTTGATAAAGAGTAACTTAGAGCATATGAAAATGTTAAGTGAGAAATACTTACCACCCTCGAGGTCAATGAGTAACTTTGAGGATCCATTTACTTGCAAGGTTTTAAAATAGACAGCCAGATTTTGAAATTGCCTTACAAGGTTGCCAGAAATTGTCCTAGCCTTTAGGCTAGAGTCTACCCTTGCGGTAACGCCTATTTTTCAAATCAGCAAGGTTCTAATGCAGCCTTGCTCCAACAGCAAGGTTGTGTCCTAACCTTGTTGTGGGAGGGACCCGTGTCCTTGAGGCTAGCACTCACCCTCGAGGTTTGGGTCATACCCTGCTAAGGTCAAGGTTCTGGTCTAGCCTTGCTGCCACAGTAAGGGTTATCACAAACCTTTCCATTGTGACACAAGTCCACTTTCCTCGAGGCTACCCTTCACCCTATTGGGTGGAGACTCAACCTGCCAATAGTAAGGTTCTGGTCTAGCCTTGCATCCACAGCAAGGTTAGAGCCAAACCTGGCTATTGTGGCAGGGAGCTCATGTCCTTAAGGTTGGACCTCACCCTAGAGGCTGTGACTCTTTCTTGCCAACTTGCAAGGTTTTGGTCTAGCTTTGCACCCACTGTAAGGTTGGACCCAAACTTGGCTGTTGTGGCATAGAGCCCGTGTCCTTAAGGTTGGACCTCACCCTCGAGGATATGGCTCTTTCTTGCCAATTTGCAAAGTTTTGAGCAAAACCTTACTGTTATGACAAGGTTTGCCACAAACCTTGCCGTTATGGCAAGGCTGCCTTTCCTCAAGGATCCTATGTACCCTCAAGGCTGGCAAACCAGTAGCCCTTCTAACTTGGTTCAAAAACTCTTTCTTTTTTTCTAACTAAATGAATATTACTAAAGTACACTAACTTAAGTAATTTTCCCTTTAGTTCAACATAGTCAAAACACTTTTTCAAATCCATCTAAGTTTAGTTATCAACAAAACATAGGATCTAACAATATCAATTGCGTCCATGTAAAGGTAAGTATTTTAATTTTAACAATTATAATATTAATTACTAGTTTTTTGAATTTTCATTCTTCTTTTATGTACATTATATTATATTGTCAGTGCCATCAACAACCAAAACATGTGGATTGCGGATATTACGTGATGAGATACATGTATGAAATAGTCAATAAGGGCATTAGTGACTGATTTAACAAGGTATGAATATCACACATAAATCATAATTTTACTTTAAATGATAAATTTTCCTTACGTACTATATTTCTTATATAATGATATTTTGAATTTGTAGCATTACCAAAGTTTGGACCCTTATTATGATCTATAGATGAGAGAGATACAAAACATTTGAGCAGAATACTTCTTATCCGCCACAAATTTAGAATAGAATTTTCTAACTTTGGTTGTAGATGTTTATGCTTTTAGTTATTAGACAAACATTGTTATTGGTATATATATATTTTTTTATACACATTATTGGTTGATATGTTTTCTAATTCTGTCATACATTGTTAATTGTTAGTTATATGTACATGAAGGTTCTTAAATTAGTTAAATATGAATTTATTTATATTTATATATATATATATTGCAAAATATAAGCACTACAACGTCTATTATAACTAAAACAAACGTTGTAACTAGGCACATACGGCGTCTGTTGTGTTTAGAACTAATGATATAACTTCGTGCAAGTGGTGTCTGTTTATGCAAAACAACAGATGCCATATAATATCTTACAACGTCTAGTCTTTTGTAACAGACGTTGTAGATATGGCGTCTGGTCCATTATAACAGACGCCAAAGGCTACTACTACTTACCGCTAGTCTTGATTCTACTACTGCCTGTATGCAGTAGCAAAAGGGCAATTTTAACAGTCACTAAAAGGAATATTTTGCACTAGTGAAGATGGATAGCTTGGCCAATAGCAATTTGTTAGATATATGATTAGTTTTGATGATGTCAAATATACTTACGTTAAGAGCAAAAAGTTTGCATCATGTATTTATTGTCTTATATTGACTAACTAGTATGTTGAGAATATTAATATCTTATATAGATTAGTCAAGTTAAAGAAGATGATATCAAGTTGAGGTTTGGAAGATAATCTTGGAAAGAAAAGGAAGAAGACTTTAAGATTAAGTGTGGTGAATGTTCAAAAATGAAGATATCAAATGAGGAGAAGTCATAAAAAGAAAGAAGTTCTATTCGAACTAAAGTGTGGAGAAAAAATATAAGAAAGAAGAGAAGAAATTTGAAGGAACAAGAAATTGCTAGATCTAATGAGTAAATCAAGATTCAAGGCCATATATATAGTATTGGAAGCATCTATGATCAAATAGTGGTTGGAACGACTCAAATTGAAGCTAAAATGACCACATGGGAAGGTGAACCTCGAGGTTAGGATAAAACCTCGATGGAAGTGGAAAATTAGTACAAAACCTCGAGGTAAGAGGCAAACATCGAGATTTCAAGAAGGTTTCAGATGTTATGTTTTCAATCAGTAAAACAGAGGTTCAATCTTTTAGCTATATCTCTTTAACCAAACATCCGATTGAGGTGAAACTTATTTCATATGAAATTAGGCTTCAAATTCATCACATGATTGTTAAGATCATGATAAAACAAGCTCATATGAAAGAGATATAATTCTCTAAAGCTGGTGCTTAATTTGCTTCAGATAATCTAGACAATGTTTGATGGTTATGTGATATCTCTCAAACTACAATTCTAATTGAGATAATTCTTCTTGGGTATGAAACTAGCTCAAATATCTTTCTAATGAATTCAACACCATTCAAAACAAAGATGATATGAGGGCACTGCGAATTTTCAAAAATGACATTGTGGCTTGATGCATGTTTCATAATAGTTTATATTTTTTAGTTCATATCTTACAGAATACAAGGAGTTTGGAAATGATTTTTATTTAATTGGAAAGAGGACTCAAATATCTTTCTAGGGATATATAATTTGCTATATTTGGAGTTATAATGATAAGTCAAATCAAGATATAAAATTGACATATTTGCTGGAACCCTTCTTAGGAAGCAAGGTTTCATAGCAAACCTCGAGGTTTGCTTGAAACCTCACCCAACATCAAGGTTTGGTTAAAACCTCGCCGTCGAGTCAAGGTTTGGCCAAAACCTTGTCGTTGGCAAGTGTGTCACTAAACCTTGAGCTTTGAATGAAACCTTAAGGTTTTGGCCGAAACTTCCAACACAACAAGGTTTTACTTAAACCTTGCTGTTGAAACGAGGTTTGAGCAAAACCTTGCTGACCAATGCAAGTAAGGAAAACCTTGAGGTCAAACCTTGAGGTTTGACCAAACCTTGTTGGTTCAGCAAGTTTTTATCGAAACCTTATAGTTATAATCTGAAACCTTGCTAGCTATGAGAAAGTTTAGCAAACCTCAAGGTTTGTCAAAAACTTCAAAGTTTGACCAAACCTTGTTAATACAGTAAGTTTTCTTCAAAAACTCTCTATTATAATTCAAACCTTGCCGTTGGAACAAATTTTGCAAAGTTGAGACAAACCTCAAGGTTTGCTTCAAACCTCAAGGTTTCGGTAATACCAAATCTTATGATGCTCTGAGTATTTTGAAAATTCCTGGTACCTCAAGGTTTCGTTCAAAACCTCAAGGTTTCTCATTCCTTTTTGAATTGTTTATTAAACCAAAACCTTGAGTGAACCTACAAACCTCAAGGTAATGATTATTTATAAAAATCTCAAGGAAGTTTCATGAATCAAATATATTATATTCTTCTTCAAATGAAAACCTCAAGTAATTCATTTAAATCTAAATTTCTCATATTACCTCGAGGGAACTTCAAAACCTCAAGGATACATATTTCTATAAAAACCTTGTGGTTGATTTCAAAACTTTCTTTGTTAAAATAAAACCTTGAGTATGTCAGAAGAAGTCATATATTACCTTGAGGTCACCCTAAAACCTCAAGGTTTCTGTGTAATCTTAAAAACAAAAAAATAGAGCATCGTAATTGTAATTTTTGATTCAATTATATACTCATCATGATTGATACCCACTTATTCTAATTACTTCTACAAGTTATCATATATGTTTAAGAACATATTAGAAGCTTCAAATATGGGATAAAATACAAGATGACAAAAAGTCAAAATTGGGTCAGATCTCCAACGATTATATTTTAACGAAAATAAAGATACCTCAAAAGACAACAGACACTTTGTCGTCTCCAACAGTCATCAAAGCTACACCAACTATAAAAGGAGAAGTGTTCAAAAGTGACGAAGAGAGCTTACACGAGAAGAGTATCCAAATGACAACCCTCTTATTCTAATATCTCATACTCTTTGTTTCTCCATGATCATATAATATAACAATAGAGAGAGTCTTACGTTCGAGCGTCAGTGATCATTTATCTATTCTTCACAGAGAATATTCATTGTAAATTTTCATCATCAAAGTTGCATCCTTACGGGTGTAAAGGGGAGTAACTTTGAGAAAGTTACAAAGGTTTGACAAGTGTCAAAGTTAACTCATGTATATAAAGGTTCTCAAGTACTAGGAAAACTTAAGGGAGTGTAGTGGCTTCTCTTATGCATGTTTCAAACAAGAAGGTGGTGGTTTGAAAATTTCAAGTAGAGCTTGAGGGCTGGACTTACGTCATTGTGGATTAGACCGAACCAGGATAAATCATAGTTTGCATATTCTCTTCCTTTATCTCTTTTATTTCCAACATATCCAACTTTTTAATTGTCTTTAATTTATGGATAATTATTTTTATAATTTTCATTAAGCTTAATATGCAAAAAGATTCAAAAAGTTATTAAAATTTTTATCATACACTCAATTCACCCCTCTTAGGTGATAGTTAGTTCTAACACAAATTAGGTTGAAGGTTTTGTCACAATTGCTGGTTACCTAGCAATATTCTCCTTTCCCTTTGTTTGATACCCTTGCCGAATCTTGATTCTCTCATTGCATGCATGATTTTATCTGCTTTTTCTCAATCACACAATCGGTTTATAACTTTCTCACTTTGTCACTTTTAATCAGTTGGCGAGTCTCTCAAACTTCCGCTTCTATTCCTTCGATCTCATGAATTTTAAATCTTAACGCTTATGGGTTTCTGTCTCCAGTGTTATCGATGTAGCCTCTTATCTTTTTTTAGTTAATAGGTTTATCCTGATAACATATTTTTATTTTAAAACAAAATTACTAATGACAAAATCCCCCCTCTTACATGTGTATGCATATCACCATTTACTCTCCACTAAATCACCAATTCTAGTCAAACTTTTCCCCCCACTAACTATATAACAGTCAAAGTCTACCATTTTAACGGTTTTGAGCTACATGCCTTATTTTAAATTGTTTATTTGTATTTTTGCCCCCTTTAAACTTATCTATGCCAAGTGCTCCTAACAAAAAACTTCATTGGCCAATCTACACCTTAACATTACTCCCTCCGTCCCAAAATATAAGAAACAACTACCACCCTTATTCCGTCGATATTTGAAGAATGTCTCGTACTTTATTTTTTTTTTCAATTTTTCCTTTATTCAATACCAATATATTAATGCTTGTGTTGACTAAAAATATTATCATTTCCACTGAGAGAAGAGAGGGGTAGAGGGAGAGAAAGGTAGACTTTAATAAGGGTATTCTCTTTTTTAGTCTATATCTTCTCATTAATAAGGGTATTTTAGTAAATTTAAATAACAATTCTGATATACAAGTTGTTCTTAACCGCCACTTTGAACCAATAAATTCGGTTAAACATCTCTTATATTTTGGGATAGAGAGAGTATTTTAAAATATCACAGTCATCTTCCATAATTTCCTCATTTTTGTCCCTTTTTATTAATGTTGATGTAGTATCAATAAGAGTAAATTAGGAAATAAATTATGAATATGAAAACTATTAATTATATTTAAGACTAATGTTAATTCTACAAATATGTTTTATATTAAGAATTGGAGTTAGTGTATACTTGATTACAACAAATTCGTATAATCATAATGGTTATAAACATAATTGAATTGCAATCTCTCACTTATAAGGACCTTTTATGTTAAAGATTACAAAGCTAAAAAGGATAGAAATTAAGGAGTCCTTTTAAGAGAATGGATTAATATGTAATTTTGCTTGAGAAGTAACCACTCATAAGTATTCAGAAATTTTTAAATGAACAATTTTGCCTCTAAATTCTAATAGCGCTTCAGTCAATAGCTTGTTAGTGTTCACTAGTTGTAGAAATATAATACGGAAAAGCATGAATTTTAGTATTTAAAATTTTAATCCAACTTCCCAAAATATATAGGTTATATATAAAAATTAAAAAAAAGGAGTTGATAACTGCTGCTTTTACTTAACCACACAATTTAGCAACAAGCATAAATTGTCAGATTAAAACAGACATTCCATCATTAATAAGTATACATATCCATCTTTTTCTCATTATTAAATGTAATGATAGGAGTTGAGTTCCTACGCTTGATTTTACTTTGTGTGTCTACGCTTTTTATTTTACCCAATAGCACGAGGCAATTAATGACAATGTGCACAACATGTAATATTAAGACCATCTTTTGAGAAAATATAATAATTGCTCTTACTTCTATGCAAGCAAAATTGAAGGATTTTAGGCATACCTGGAATCCAGACGATTTGCTGAGTACCCCACGAGATTGGAGCACCAACATGGACTCTAATCACATATACGAAAGATGTACTGGAAGAAGATGAGAACCATGAAAGAGAATTTTGTATGGTAAAACATAAAAAAGTAAAAGTTCTTTTTCAGAACTCAACCTCATCCCTTATATAACGTAGGGATTTTATTTGAATTTTAAATTTTAATTTTAAATAATATATTAAAAATTCTTTTCTTGCATCTATATATTTTGCATATTTATATATTAGTCCCTAATCCACCAAGGGTGAACTAGGCATATTCCAACATCTTCCACTCACACTTGGTGGATCAGATATTATGGGTCAATTCTCTTTCTCTTCCATCCTTCTTTCATACTAGGTGATCTACCGTAACCGTGTGGGCATGACGTCTCCATTTGGGTGTCTAGTACTAGGAATTCCCTTTTACAGGAATCAGCACAAGAACAACCCTATAGTGCAGCTCGATCATTTAAATATAATGCCTCAGATATCCCAGATTTAACCCATATACACTTTCCTTGTGGCTAATCTAATCCCTCTTGAGCCAAGATAAAACTCATATTGCCTTTCCCATATGCATAGTGTCTACTCTTATGAAATTCCCAAAAGTAACATCATAAGGGACCGGTCTCAAACACAAGCATAAATGTGTATATTCTAGGTAATATTTCTTTTGCCCAAATATCATTTTAATATGAATCAACCACTTTCCTAACATAATACCTTTAAATCGTATATATCATGATTATAGGAAAAATGCTAAAGTAGCAGACGTTGAAACATATCTCCATGATATTGTCAAAGTCAAAGGACATCTTTGAAAGGATTA
>JBAGKO010000010.1:17648545-17659742 GCA_037177275.1 Acacia concinna
AAGTTCTTCCTTTGCAAGTTCTTGAGTTCTCTAATACTCTTTTGAGTGTTTGAGTGTCGGAGAGGCTGACTTAGCTAATTCGCGAGGGGCGACGAGAAGTTAAGTGCCGCACGGGTGCTTGTACGAGACAGGTCCGTGACATGCAGGTCACAAATGCTATGCTATAAATGAAAGACAACTCCTATGCGAAATCATCAACACAGACGAGACCGGCAAAAACTAAACAAAGACTAACAAGCGGCTGTTGCAGTATTCATATATTTAAATAATTAATAACTCTTTTTGACCTGCAAATTATATATCTAAATAATTAATGAGGTAGCTCTATTCAATAGTCATATATATAGTAAGAAAAAAATTGCAGGGGTGACCACTCCATTCTCCCCTCATCGTCTATGTTTGGTAATAGGAAAATGGAATGGAAAGAAGGGGAAGGAAAATTCGTATAAGTTAGATTTTAAAAAATTGATGGAATGAAGTTATAATATTTTCATAAAATAAGATGTAAAATAAAAAAGTAAAAAAAATTAATTAAAAATTTTGAACCCCACTTTTTCAATTTTTTTAAACTCAACTCATAAAAATTTTCTCTCTCATTTTTTCCCTTCAAATCTCTCGTACCAAACTGCCCTTTCAACAAAATAACAAATTCTCAATTAAAATTAAACGTGAGGGACAAGTCTTAGCTAAATATTCAATGGGGTTAAGGTCTCCTATGAAATTATTTAAATGAGGTGATGTCAAAATGTTTCTTTAACTGTTAAATTAATGAGTAAGCAAGAGGTTGACCCATAAAAATAGAGTCAGGAATTCAGGCCGAGCCCGTCAGGCTGGCTCTTTTAAGTCCGAGCCCATCACAAGATAGTTTTTACGGATTCTGAGGTCAGTATATGAGAGAAGTTTTGTCCCGGCTTGTGCAAACATAGATTTGAAATCTAAGTTTGAGGGTTTCCCAAACGCACATTTAAAGTCAAAAAAATAGAGTCGGGCCTAAACGGGCTAGCCCTGTAAGGCCGTGGCCAGGCCCGTTTGTTTTTTATTTTTTTCTTAAATTGAACTAAGATGATAGTGATGAAAATAGGAATATAGAACATTTAAATGATAATGTTATTCATATTATTTAGTGTTTTGTTTATAGTTTATGTATGTATCTAATTATTTATTTGATTGTAGACATTAGTTTTTGATCTTCGTGTATGGTTTTTTTGCTAAACAATAGAACAATTTTTAACTTTTTTATCTTAGAATTTGTATTTCATTGGTTTATACTTTTGTTAAATATGGATAATACCCACTTTTTAACTTATTATTAATAATATTTATGTTTTAACTTAAATATTATTGTTTGTATATATGAAAAGGCATAATTTTTTTTAAAAAAAAGACAGAAGAAGAAGAAGTTAAACGTGCTCAAGCCTGCGGGCTAGCCTAAAACCCGACCTGATTTTTTGTTTGCCCACTAAAAATATGTCATATTAATAATTATTAAACTTATGCGTCAGCTGATGTCTTAACTTTTAAATTAATATTATTTTTTAGATTTTAATAATTAAGAACTCCATTTTTAGAAAAAAAAAATGTGCTAGGTATCAAATTTATGTTCTCTCTTATCCTTCTTGATTTCTCTCCCCTCCATCATATCATCAGCACTTTCTCCATCTCTCTCCCCTCTCTCTATTTTTGTTTTCATCTCTTCATAATCTTTCCGCTCTCAAGTTTCTTCTTCTTCTTCTCACTCAATCCTTCTCTCTCTTCAATCATTAATTAAATTTCTTGCCTCCCAAATCCCTCTCTTCCCACTTTAATCCTACCCCTTTCTTCTTTATCTTCAAGATTTTCACAGGTTGATTTCAAATAACAATATTTGCTCCATATTTATGCAAATTTTGAGATGAAGGAATAATATGGAGTAACACAGATGGCAATGGGATACAAAGAAGAGAAAAGGCTTGAGAGGGAAGAAGATGAAGAAACTTGAGAGAAGAGAGAGTGATTATTATGAGGATGAAGAGGCAAATAGAGAAGATTGGAGAGGGAAAGAGTGAGGAGGAGAGAAAACATAAATTTGGAGCAAATATTTATTAAAATCTATAAACTAATACTGTATTAATTTTAAAATGAATACATCAACTGACATATAAACTTAATAACAATTGATATGACATGTTTTTAGTGGATAGAGCATAAATAAAGAGGTGAATTTGGTTCACCTAAGAATTCATTTTTTAACCTTAAGAGAGATTCTTAGGTGGCATGTTACTAGGCATGAGGTGTATTTTTAACTTGAAGGTTTTAATTTTTTTGGGGAAGAAAAGCATCCTTTATCTCACAAAGACCTTAAAAATAAAGGAACAATCGGAGCAAGAACGGCGGCCAAGTAGAGGACATCCCTGATCCTGAAACAATCAATTACTTCTGATCAACGACCATGGTTTAAGCAATTGCTCAATATTAGATTTGCAATTTTGGCAGCTCCCAACGATGGCCCTTCTCCGACCACTTCTCTTACCTTAAACTTGGTCACATTCGGACTAGCCTCTATCACCTCTACAACCACCTCATGCCTATTCACATAAGCTTACTCGTATCATTTGCTCTCAACACTACAAGGAGAGGGTAATTTAATGTGTTTTGTTGTCTGTTAAATTACCCAGGAACCATAGGGGGATAATTGGACATGTCAACATCATTCTTAATTTGACGCACATCGATCAAAATGGCTGATTCCATAGTAGTAAACCTTGAAATACACATTATCAGGCCCCGTGTTCTTGAAAGTGTTTCATTTGAAGGGTTAAAACAGAGGGTGCCGAAACGTAGAAGAAAGACAACCCTTTTTTTTAATAAAAGTAGTTAAGAACATGAGATTAAAGGTACAATATATGGACTATGGAGAGAGGGAATCTATAAGGATTTCGTGCCGCCCATCCAAATATTGTTCTTTCTGCTTCAACGCTGCCATGTGGTATTTCTCAGGGTTGCAACCATTTTTTCTCCCCGGGTCTCTGTTGTTTCTTTCTTTTTTTCTTTTTTTTCCCCAAATATCTTCTGAGATAAAAGAGGCTTTTCTTTAAAAACAATATTCAGGTTAAAAATGTCACCTAATCTACCAAGTAATAGGCCACATCAAATTTTTATGGGTCAAACACTTAACCTCTTACAGTTAAAGATAACTTTCTGTTACATTTGAATGAAATGGCTCCACCTTCATAATTTCAGAGGTGTTGCACCACAAATAATTTAAGAGCATTAAGAGTCTTTGAAAAAATACTTTAAAATGTTGAGTGTATTTTTTCCCTATGTTTTGATGGTAAATTGTTTGTGTAGGAATTTCGGGCGTACTTGGAATCCAGTTGATCCACTGAGTACCCACGCGAGATCGGAGCACCATTATGGACTCTGATCACATATACAGGAAATGCATCAGGGAGGGGAAGGAAGAGATGCCCAAAGAGAATTATGTTTTTTACGGTAAAATGTGAAAGACATTGAAGTGTTCTCTACAGAACTCAATATCTTCCCTATATAACGTAGGGGAGTAGTTTTCATTTGAATTTTGAATTTTAAATAATAATATTAAAATTCTTCTCTTGCACCCATATATTTTACATATTTATGTAATAGTCATTAATCCACTAAGGGTGGATTAGGCATAATCTAACATTTTGTTAAATGCATCTCTCATGAACTCTCTTGTTGAATCATGCAACTTAATATTCAAGCCAGTACTTGTAACTATTAGCTTGCATTGAGCTTTATCCGAAAATGATAAGGGATAATACACTACTATTTGATTGTGGGTTTTGATGGTTGAGGAGTTTTAATCGAAGCAGTGTTTGAGCTCTTTTTTCTTTTTTTTTTAAAAAAAAAACCTGAAGTGTTTAATCATTAAAATATATAAAATATGAGGATTTAGTCTTGTACTCTAATATAGGGAGAGTATATTCTCAGAAGATTTTCTCTATCACTAATTTTATTCATAGGATTCATTGAAGAGCTTATAAAAAGACTGTTAACTCTAATAAATTAATTATATTCCAGCACATTTTTTTTTTAATTTTAAAAATTGAAATCAAATTTTGAATAGAAAAGATTATATAGAAGAAAATGTGCATATAAGTTAAAGAAAAGAATCATTGTTTAAAAACCATGTGTTTGATATATATTCTTAGAAAGATATTTAGAATTTATTGATTCTCTTATTTTGTAGAAATGAGAACAAGTTGAAAGCTTTCACATGGATTAAAGAATGGAGTTTAAAGTTCTTGAAGCTATGAGATAGGTTGCTAGTTAACATGCTTCAACCAAAAGCAAAGTGTGCTGAATCCAGTGGAGATCTAGATCTTCTGTCTGACATGCTTCAGCCAATAGTATGGTGTTTTGAAGCTAACCGAAAGAGTATAGCCATACATTTTACTTTAAAGGGCAGATTGCTGAAGTATTTATAGGAGAGATTAGCCGAAATTAAGCCACTCTACACTGTAAATGCACTCTTATGTGCTAGAGTTTAGGTTCTTTAGAGTTTTTAGAGTTTTTTGACGCCAGGACTTGAATTTTCAAGAGCTTAAAGCATCCAAATCTTGGTTTATTTTCCCATTCTCTTTCTTTGCTTGATTTTCCTTACGACTATAATTATTCTGCATAGTTATGGTTATTTTATGATTATGGACAACTAAACCTATTGCCTTATGATTATTTTGAACATTTGTATGGATTAAGACTTGATTATTCCTCTCTTTTAGTAGTAATGACATATATGTGTTGATTTTATCCCTTACTTAATGCTTCTAAATGCTGGACCACCATTTAGCTTGATTTGTTTGTCTAGATTTGACTTGAGAAAGTTAACTTAGATGTAGAACTTAATTAAAATCATACTTGACTTAAAATTTACATGATAAATGAATGGTTTGTTGTTAAAATCGAGATATGTTTAATTTGCTAACCATACATTATCATATTAAAGTTGTTTATTAAAATTGATCTTCATTAATTGTAGGAAAAGATTGTGCAATTTAATAAAAAGAGAAATTTGGTTTTGATTTAAAAGAGCTAAATTAAATGCTTTTGAACCTTAAATTAACATAAATAATCATTGGAATGCTAATTGAGAGGGAATTAATTTAGTCATAGAAAATACAAAGAGGATAAATAATCATAGGCTTTAATTAATCATTAAAGTAAAATCAATTTTACTTTACTAATTTAACTTGCATTTTTTAAAACCAATTTTGCTTTTTTTGAAGAAAGCAATTTCAAAATATCTTCCCCTAACCTAATTAAAAGTACGATTGTTAATTAACCATCTTTTATTATAGTTTATATGAGAATGATAAATCTTTTATACTATTTGTGATCCATTAAACTTATCGTAAGTGAAACGGCGGAGAAAGAGACATGGAGGTTTAAAGAATTTCCTCACCGATTATGTCCAGCACTTGCTACGGTCCATTCCCCTTCACAGTTCAAGCAAAATCTCAAGAGCCTCACCATTTTAGAACCTCAATCTTCTCTCTCTTCTTTTTTCAAACGATCATAGTTCTTCCTCTCCCCTCCTCTCCGCCATAGTTACTATATTGGTCACTCCTCCATCAAAGCATTGTCACGTACACTTTTCTCGCCCAGGCCACCCCAAAGGAACCTTTTACTTGTGCTCAATATTTTGTTCTACCTGCTCTTGGGTTTAAATAGACAAGGAGAATAAAGTTGTTCTGCTCTATCTTCTCATCATATATATGTATTCTTCTTCACAGCCATTATATATCACAATTATGTCAAGCTTTAACATGCTTTTTACTCAAGAAGCCATTTCTTCACAGCCATCATAAGCTCTTACTACCGTATAATAATGCTGCGTTGAAAGATAAAGGCGATGATGGAAAACGCATATATAAAGTCCGCTGAGAAGGATGATGATGGAAAACGTATAACTAGTTAAGGGTCACATGGAAAATATTTTTATTAAGAGGGAGCCATCTAAAATCATCTTTCACTTTTTTTGAAACAAGCCACAAACTCATAACGAAATCTAGTGTTTGAATTAAATCTGGTAAGTGAAAAATAACGTTTTTTACCCATTAAAAAAATTTTCCCACAACAAATTAAATTGATTTACGTGCACTTAGGACAAAGTTGGAGAAAATTTAAAACTTGAAATTGTAGATGAGGGAGAATTAAATCTGTGTACTAATATATTTAAATGCGCCAAGAATTTTCGTCTGCTAATTTTTTCCAATAGGATTTTTGTATGTTAATTAACAACGATTTATATGAGTTCTAAATGCTAATAATTGATAATAAAATCTAGCCTAACAAATATTGAAACGCGAAATCAAATAGAAAATCTATTACTACTTTTTTATGTCTAACAATATTAACAGACGAAAATCCTATTAGAAAAAAACTAACATATGAAAATTCTTGATGCACTTAAATCAATTAGCACTTAGATTTAATTCTCTATCATCTACAAGTTCACATTCGAAATTTTCCCCAACTTTGTCTTTAGTGCACTTAAATCAATTTAATTTGTTATAGGAAAATTCTTTTGATTGGTAAAAAATGATTATTTTCACTTAACAGATTTAATTCAAATACTCATATTTTGGATTTTGACATGAGTTTACGGCTTTTTTCAAAAAAAGTGAAGGATAATTTTAGATGGCTCCCTCTTAATAAAAACATTTTCTATATGATCCTTGGCTAGTTTATGAAAAATATGGTGGTTGGGATTTTTTGATGAAGATAATTTTAGATGGCTTTCCTTTCCTCTTTTTTTTTATTTTTCTCCCTTCTAAATCCTTTCCTCTTTTCTTTAAATGATGGGTTAGGGTATAATTAAAATAAGAAACATTCAAATATCTTAAATTGGGTCATTGACCCAATTTAATGTTTATTAAATTTACTAATTTAATATAGAATTTTTCTATTTCAATCATCTTTATAAAGGATTTTTCTTTTTTGTATATAACATTTATGAATTAAACTTGGAAATTCGTTTTCGCAAAAGTTCTTTGAACATAATAAGTTTTGTTTACACGATTCAGACATGATAAGCTAGATTTAGAAAACTTGGCAATAGTTAATTTTTTACTTGGACTTATAAGTAATTTTAGTTTTTATTAAAAAAGGAAAAATAAATTTTCTTGGCCAAAAAAATGATTAATTAGCATCCAAACAATCACTCCTTCTGGCATCAAAAATCGAGCGGGGATTCCATCTTTCCCAAACCACCGATCTTCCGCTTCAGTTCAGAGATGGCGGATGGAGCCCAATCTCCAGCAGCTCATGATCCTAATGTTGAGGATCCGGCTGATGCTGAGGACGATTCTTCTTCCACAGTGCTTGACCTCACCAGTTGTCAACTCCATGATCTCGACTCCGTCGAATTGCCTCCCCATCTCATCGAGTTAGACCTTACTACCAATCGCTTATCCGCCTTGGACCCTCGCATAGCCCACCTTTCTAATCTCAAGAAGCTTTCTTTTCGTCAGAACCTTCTTACCGATGCTGCCGTTGAGCCGCTTTCTGCTTGGAATGACATTTCCGGTCTTGAGGTACTTCAACTTATGCTTTTGCCTCGCGTTGCTTTCTGTTTTATCAACGTGTTTCTTAAGAAAAACCTGAAGCACAGATAGCCGATTTTTACTTTTTGAGGCTTGGGTGGGTGCGATGCTGTGAATTTGATCTTTGATTGCTGGAAAGTTGTGCGCCAATGAGGAACTTTTTCCTGAGTTTGTAGAAACTCTCTTTCAAAATTGTCTAAATAAGAGGAACTTAGAATTAAAAATAAGGGAGGACTTTGAAGGACTTTGGAAGGTTTATTCTACCCTCTTTATTGACAATTTCAAGACAAGGGAAAGGTTTTAGAAAACCTCCCACTCCCCTCCCCTCCATTCCCCTTCCTAACATACCCCTGAGAAAGACACGACAATGCAGGATGATTCAGACGAAATGTTTAATGGAATTTGACGTCTTAAGTGGTATAGATATTTTCCTTAAAAATGTTCATATTTATGCTCCTGCCAGTCAGGGTGATAGGATTGAGTTAAGGAGTACATTAGCTCTTTCATATTCTTCATACTTTATCGGTTGTATCTTTCTCATGTACAATTGCTCTTGCCATTTGTTCTAATTATCTTGTTTATATGGTTAAGCATATGACAAACTGGTATTTATACAGGAGCTGGTGCTACGTGATAATCAATTAAGGAAAATTCCTGATGTCAGCATATTTAAGAAACTATTGGTTTTTGATGTTTCTTTTAATGAGATTACTTCACTGAATGGGTTGTGTCGGGTCTCCAGCACATTGAAAGAGCTCTATGTATCTAAAAATGAAGTGATGAAGATGGAGGAGATTAATCACTTTCATGAACTGCAGATTCTTGAGCTTGGCTCTAACAAATTACGGGTTAGTAATATGGTTTGTTAGAGGATAATCTATCATATAGTATTATTTGAGACAGATGCTACTTATGTGCTGGCAAACATGATATCTTGAGCAGGAGCATGATTGAGTGCCCTGTGGAAGAGTGGGCAGTGACTTTTCGCTGTGTTTTCTGATGTAGCATGGCATGGGTTCTGATTTATTTGCACTTCTGATTCAGGTAATGGAGAATTTGCAGAACTTGACAAATCTACAGGAGCTCTGGCTTGGACGTAATCGAATTAAAGTTGTAAACTTGTGTGGACTCACATGCATCAAGAAAATTAGCTTGCAAAGCAATCGCCTGACTTCTATGATAGGATTTGAGGTATTTAGTTTAATATCGTTTCCCCTCAAGTTTTAGGCAGAAGATTGAGGGGAAATATTAAAAAACCAATCCAAGTTCTATTTCTGTTATAGACTGTCTTCTCAACTTATATTTATTAATCAAAACTCATTGGGATTTTTTTTTTTGGGGGGGGGGGGAATTTTCTACATATTCACTCGACTGTTAGACTTTAGTAAAGATAATTACAAATCTTTTTCCCTTGTCTTCACTTTCTGAATGCAGAGTTGCATAGCTCTAGAAGAACTATACTTAAGCCACAATGGCATCTCAAAAATGGAAGGCATGTCATCTTTAGTCAACCTTCGTGTTTTAGATGTATCATCAAATAAGCTAACATCAGTGGATGATGTTCAGAACCTAACACAGTATGTATTCTCTTTCTTTTGCCTTCCTACTGATTGTTTATGTCCTTTTGTTGCTAATTTCAGTGCTTTGCGTTATTTATTAAAGATTAGAAGATTTATGGCTTAATGACAACCGGATAGAATCACTTGAGGGAATTGCTGAGGCTGTCGCTGGTTCAAGAGAGAAGCTTACCACTATCTACCTAGAAAATAATCCATGTGTATGGTCATCCGTGAGCCTTACTGATTTTGTTTTTTTTGTTTTTTTACTTTTATTTAATTCAACATCTCTGGAAGATATGGTCTATGTGTCTTGAGCACCAATGCATTGTGAGTTTTATTGGCTATTTTATCAGGCCTCCTGTTTGGGTTAACTATCACTTGAGATTGTCAAAGAATCAGATGGACATATAATGTGGATGGAAAATAAAAACATGCTATAATTAATTTAATTTTTTAACTATTTAATTTCCCTGGATAAGCCTATAATTCTGTTTTTTATTTATGGGTCAAGTGTTAGTGAATTTTGAATAAAGTTGAAGCTTTGAATTTTGGCTAGGTTAAATTACAATGCAGAGAGAAAATTTAGATGTTGTGTCCCACACCCCATCTCCCCCACCCAAAAAAATTTTCTGCATTCTTGTAATTTTAAAATTCTTTTATTAGATTCTTGTTGATGAGCCTTCGTTAGTGTCTTATGAAAATTGGGAGGTAGTTATGGAATGAAATTCACTCACTTGAGTGGCAAATAATGCCATGACTTTTCAAAATATATATATATATATATATATATGACATGACTACTGGTTTGTATTGTTTGGGTGGAGTAACATTGAATATGCTTGTTTAATTACTTATAGTGCCAATATTGCTCTTGGTTAACCACACCAACTGCATTTAACAACACACTGGTACAGATTTTGATGATTTAATGACAAGGACCAGCTTACTAGATTTTCGAACTATTGGGATCTAATTATAAAATTGTGAACTAGAAAAACTGAGTAATTTAACATTTTTGCTATTTTAGGTTGTCGTGTGTGGTTATTGTAGTTTCATAACAAACGAGGATTTTTTCACCATTTCCTTTGGGTTATAAATATTGATTCACTCGATTTCTTTAAGAACTACTAATTCAATCATGCTCTTGCTCTGCTCCTTCAGGTTAAGTCCCCGGATTATCTTGCTACCCTAAGGCAAACCTTCCCCAACATCCAACAGATTGATTCCAATGTATTTTCTTAGAAGCGTCATAGCTGAAGCTTTTATGAAAATCAACAGCTTTTGGATGCCTCGTCCTTGGGTAAGTTACCCAAAAAATAATTTGTGCGCTTATTTCATCCTTGTCTCTTAGTATTATGTAGTAAATAAGGCAATCATGTAGCGTTCACCAAAATAGTCTTCTATGCGTGCAGGTTCTGAGTATAAAGATTTTTTATTTGGAGCTGTCCACCCTTAGAAGAATGGACCGTACAATTATGTGGCCTGACCCTCGGTTACCGTTATATATTTTGTTTTGTAGATCACATTCCATTTTTGTCTTTGTACTCTCATATGGAAAACTTGGTTTTAAATACATATTCATAATCGGAGCAGTGATGCCAGTAGCGTTGTAGCAATCACCTCGTTATTTACTCAATTTGATTAGCTCAGAAGGTGAACCGGGCAGTGATACATAGAAATATTTGCTCACTCTAAAGTATGAGATGTTAATTTCATTTGACCTTGTAGTTCTATTTAGAATATGAAACTTGAACATACCAGTCATCATGACAGTCTCCCTTCGTTCTGTCATGCGCTATTCCTGTGCACTAAAATTGGATTTTACCCCCCATCGCAAATTATAAATGATACTCCGTATTCTGTTCGATTCGAGGGAATGGGGAGGGGAAGATTTAATGAGTTTTTGTTTTTTTGTCAAAATGCATAAATAGAGTTGTGAAATTTAATAGAAAAAAGATACGAGACTAAAGAGTGAAAAAATCGATTTAAAACTTTCAACTGTTATGAATATTAATTATGTGGATGTCCATTATCTCACAAATAGCTTCTTCTCTAAACCAAGGAATTGACTTC
>JBAGKO010000010.1:17664379-17682044 GCA_037177275.1 Acacia concinna
AGAGAATGAGGTGCACTTTCTATTGACAACTTTATGTAAGGTAATTGACAACTCCATGTAAGGACATTGACAACTTTATGTAAGGCCTGTGACAACTTGAGAGAGAGTATGACGCGTGATAACTTTATGTAAGGCCATTGACAACTTTACGTAAGGCCTGTGACAACTTAAGAGAGAGAGAGTCTAACGCGTGACAACTTTATGTAAGGCCATTGACAACTCCATGTAAGGTCATTGAAAATTTTACGTAAGGCCTGTGACAACTTGAGAGAGAGAGAGTCTGACGAGTGACAACTTTATGTAAGGCCATTGACAATTCTATGTAAGCGCATTAACAACTTTATCTAAGGCATGTGACAACTTAAAAGAATGAGAGAGAGTCTGACGCGTGACAACTTTATGTAAGGCCATTGACAACTCCATGTAAAGCTTGTAACAACTTCACAGAGAGAGAGAGTCTGATGCGTGTCAGTCGCGTCAGACGTCAGTCGTCAGAGGGGAGAGATAAATATTAAAAAATTAAGGAAATTAATTGCAAAAAAAGTCCCGTGAGACTTTTTTGCAAATAAGAGTTCACGTGACCATTTTGTCATGTATTTCGTTGGTCAGGACTGAAATGCAATTTTTCCCAAAATTTTTAAGGTCTTGAATCACAAATATCTTTCGGCCAAAAAAATACAACAAATATCGTGAAATAACTATTAAGCGGTGTCTGAGGAGCTGGACCCTCGGGCTGGATCTGAGCAGATGACGGATCTATCCCTTGGGCTTGAACTTACGGTTTTGGGCCACTTTTCATCATCTGTCAGTAGCCCGGGTACCACAGTCTCACTAGTCTGAGTAGACGCACTCCTACTACCCTCTCTCCTCTCCCTCTCCCTCTCCGTCCCCCTCTCCCGGTCTTCTCTTCGAGCTCAAGTGGGTCGTCAATGGCGACCGCAGATGCTTCCAACGGTACCTCCATCAGGAATGCTTTTGGGAGTGTCCTTTCGTTTTTCATCCTGATCCTGATCGGTGTTTTGGCATTCTCGATCCGACTCTTCTCTGTTAGTCAACACTTTATGTCTAGTTCCATAGATACGTTAACGTACTTACATATGAAATGTTTTGTTCTTTTGAGGTTTCCTGCCTCTGAATTTAATGGGAAGGAAGGGGTTTTTAATTATAGTACTTCATCGTAGTTATATGACCAGCAGAAATTCGTAAAACACTAATTACAGTATGCATCTATCATTTCTGACTAATGGCAAAGTGATGAAAACTAAAGTCAGCTGAATTTCAGTAACATTGGTTTACTATTTCGAAAATTCATTAGACTTGCCGGGTTCATTCGTCAGCTTGTTCTGAAGGCTGTTGTCTTGTTAAATTCTTTATTCTGAGAATTTTGACTTCGAAAGGTTCGTTTTTCTTGTTTTTAATTTAACTTTATTAATTTCGTGATTAAGCATCAATGTGGGCTATAGTCTATATATTATTAATTCTGGGTCACATCTTTTCTTACTGTCTATGACAATTTCATTGCACTGATATCCAGGTCATAAAGTACGAGAGCGTTATTCACGAATTCGATCCTTATTTCAATTACAGAGTCACTCAGGTTAGCCTCATATCAAATGGAGCTGTTTCTTACCCGATAGCTCATATTCTTTGGAGACATCTTTCATGCTGTTGTAGTAGATTTCATTTAACCTTCTCAGTTGCTGGTTAATTTCTCTACAAACTAGAGCTTTTCACTAATGCATGTGAAATTTATTTTTGGTAAAGAAAGAAATCCAATGACTTTATTACATTGCAATATCAATGTATTATAACAGCCATGTTTGTTGTTTTTATTATCTTTTTGACAAAGATTTAAGTAAATACTTATGGTTTAATTTTAGGAAGAGTCTTATGCTTGCATTGATTTTTTAAGTTAACGCACAGAACATGACAAGCACTTTTGTTTGTTTCAGTATCTCACAAAGAAGGGGATATATGATTTCTGGAACTGGTTTGATGACCGAACTTGGTAAGGAACAGGAGTATGGACTGAAAAACGTACATCACTGATTAATGTAATCATTTTAGCTACACTGTTGCCCATTGTTTTTATACTAAACTTGTGTGATATCCTTTATTCTTAAGGTATCCTCTTGGTCGTGTAATTGGTGGAACTGTCTATCCTGGTTTGACCTTGACAGCTGGTACCTTATGGCGGTAAGTATTTGGAAAATAAATTTCAGGAGATATTTGTTTTTTATTGGCTGGGTTGCTGGAACATTTAGGCAAGCAAACATTTCAAAATTATATAGAGGTTGTTAATATATTTAACTATTTCCTTCTGGTATCAGGATACTGAATTCTTTAAACATCCCTCTCTCAGTGGAGACAGTCTGTGTATTTACTGCCCCTATATTTTCAGCATTTGCTTCATGGGCAACTTATCTGCTGACCAAGGTTGGTTCATGCATAAATTATGTCTTGTGCATTTAAGTTTTTAACATGCTTGCTAATTTAGTACAGCTGGCCACTTTTGCAGGAAGTTAAGGGTCCTGGGGCTGGACTGACAGCAGCAGTGCTTTTGGCTATGGTGAATTTCTCAAATGATTGTGACGATGAGATTTTCATCATTGAAATTTTGCCCAACACTTAATGGCATTAATGATAACGCATATTTTTCAACCCTTTCTGTTGTTCAAGTGGAAAACTATCTGATATTTTAGTAATTCTTTGCAAATATGGCTATTTATTTCCTATATCTTGTCTTTCTTGTGTCATTTCCTGATCTGTGTCCTGTATCGCTGTATCACTCACTAAAGATTGGCTATGTTGGATGGTGGAATTGCAAAAGACAAAGGTTTCAGAGAGACAAGGGCTGTGGTTTTAATTTAATAGTTTATCATTCTTACATCTAATGCTAAAGATGAATACATTTGTCTGGATAAAACGGTGGATGAATTATATTTCTAGTTATTTATAAAACACAAGCATCATATTATATTTCAAGTAATTTATTTTTTAATTTACATTTGCTTGATATTCTCAATCCACCCTTATGCATGTAATTGACTGTTCTTCTCTATATAACATTTCTTATGGAATATTCTCTTGATAATCATGCATTTGCAGGTTCCCTCATACATATCTCGATCTGTTGCTGGAAGCTATGATAATGAAGCTGTCGCCATATTTGCTTTGATATTCACTTTCTATCTCTATGTAAAGGTTGTTATCTTTTAAATCTTGAAACTTCATTTTGAAGGGTTTTTATTCGCTTCTTAATTTACTTTTTGACTTGATTATGTGATATATCATCCTGGATGATTTATCACTCATTGAATGGTACCATGTTCTGCACAACTGGTCACTTATGTACCTTTGTTATCAAGTTACTGACTCTACTTTTACACGTCTTTCAGACACTAAATACAGGGTCCCTCTTTTATGCCACTTTGAATGCAATAGCATACTTTTATATGGTAAGCTTTGCATGTTTTTGTTATAATTATCAATGGTTGTGCATTTTAAGAATTGTTACCTGCCTTTTTGGTCTTTCAGGTTTGCTCATGGGGAGGATACACTTTTATTATTAACCTTATACCAATGCATGTGCTCTTGTGCATCATAACTGCTCGCTACTCTTCTCGACTGTATATTGCGTATGCACCTCTAGTAAGTATTTATTGCAACTTATGCTCATAATTAATGTTAAATCTTGAATAATTGGTTAGGCCTTTTAGCTGGAAAGTTCAAGAAGGTTTGGTTCTTTCATGGGTTTGCTTCAACTTGAAAAATAAACTTCTACTTTTTAGTATTTAATGCAGATGCAGGAAAGTTAATGGATAAGTAAAATGTGTGACAGATTTTCCTTGAACAATGTTTCAAATCTGAATTTTGCATTGTACCTGATAAAAAGATAAAGGCCCATTATAGCATGACATGTATTTAGTAATGTTCATGTATTTTTTAATCTACAGCATGTATAATTCTGCTGCGTCTCATGGACATGTTTTAATTTGCAATTACATGTCCAGAGGTATTCACAGATTGGACATTGTTTGCGTATTTAGAAAGTTTTGCTGATCCAGTTTCACATATTTCTGGTTCACTTGAACAATCTTCTCTATTCAGGTTGTTTTAGGAACACTGTTGGCCTCCTTAGTGCCTGTTGTGGGATTTAATGCTGTAATGACATCCGAACATTTTGCATCGTTTCTGGTGAGTTTCCTCCTACTCTCTTTGGATCAGAACATTTAAGGCCTGATTACAGGCTCAGACATTTACAATAAATTATGGCTTTTTTGCTGCCATTGCCTTTTTTTAACATTTGTAGAAATTTGCAGTTTATTCCCATAACTTTAGAAACTAACGAGCAAGAATACATTTTCTTGCTTGCTTATTGCTAGAGCTTGAGCTTCATTGACCTAAGTTGATTGCAATTATGAAGAAATCAAATTCCTTTCTAAAGACCATGGTGTTTTAAACTTTTCCTCCACTTTATTTCTTGCTTTTTTTTTTTAATTAAACTTTGTTTTCTTTTTGATGATTTTTCCTCTCTAGGTTTTCCTTATCATCCATGTGGTCGCTCTTGTACACTACATTAAAGGAATACTATCCCCAAAGATGTTCAGAGTAGCTGTGACTCTAGTTGTATCTGCTGGCTTGTGAGCATCCATTTCTTTGGTTTAGTCGACTGTTAAAAATATTGAATGGATGCCTAAGCCCCCCACTTGGGCTTAAATTATTTTGCAGGGCAGTGTGTTGTGCAGTGATAGCGATACTTGCAGCGCTGGTGGCTTCAAGCCCCACAATGGGATGGAGTGGTCGAAGTTTAAGTCTATTAGACCCGTTAGTGCCTCATTCATCACCTGTTTTATTTGTTTACTCATGTTACAATAGTTCAACGAAATGACTATTATTAATTAAAGCAAGTCATATTAGTGGTATAACATCATGTTCTGCATTCTGCAACCATTTGCCTTTTCATTTAAAAGTGAGTCTCCATTTGAGGTTCTTATTGCTTGCTGAATTTCAATTTCAGTATAAAAATTTCACCGAGCATCCAGAAGAATCTTTTGATTCATCAGTTTATGTTTTGCCATTTTTTAATTGTGCAGCTATGAATCAGCTCACAAGTTTCTAATTTCTTTGAATTGTGACAGTACATATGCAAGCAAGTATATTCCAATCATTGCTAGTGTTAGTGAGCATCAACCTCCTACCTGGCCTTCTTACTTTATGGACATCAATGTCTTGGCATTCTTAGTTCCAGCTGGCATTATTGTAAGTTTGGATTTTCTTTAGGGAAGATGCATCTCTTTCCTTTTCTTCTAATGTTGTTTTATGAAATATTTTATCTCATTGCCTCCCTGTTGCAGGCTTGCTTTTCACCATTATCTGATGCTAGTTCTTTTGCGGTACTTTATATTGTGACGGCAGTATATTTTTCTGGAGTCATGGTAATAATTGTTTCAAGGTAGCATTCTCACCATACATTGCTTTCTCCTATTACGTTGTTGAAATATTCATTCTATTGTCAAAATCAGGTCCGCCTGATGCTTGTACTAGCACCAGCAGCATGCATCATGTCTGGGATTGCCCTTTCTGAAGCTTTTGACATTTTCACACGATCAATTAAGTTTCGGTTACTGCGTCATTCAGGTCATTCTCATGTGCATGTAAGAATTTGTTCATTTTTCATCATTAGATTTTGTCCTGCCTTATCTTCTTTGATTCATTTGATAACTTTGACTTTTCCCTATTGTGCTTTTTATAATTAAGGCTGGGGATGCTAGTCTTGATAGCACTGTAGAATCAGACATCAGCAAAACTGAAAAAAGTGACGATACATCAAAGGAAAGGGGCTCAAAAAAGAACAAGAAGAAGGAAAAGGAATCTGTTGAAAAGCCTCTTAGCAGCAAGTCACAAGTTAAGAGGCTTTTGGTTTTACCTTTTGAAGCTTCCATCATCGCAATTTTCTTACTTGTGTTGCTTGGTGCCTTCTATGTGGTAATTTAACTTCCCCTTTCTCTACATTATGTATTTAAAGGCATGCCATATTACGATAGACATGTACTACTTTTGAATCATAACATTTTTCGGACTATCTACCAGTGGTGAACTATGGATTTGAATCTGATTCATACAAGTGATTATTCCCCTCGCCAAGAATTTACGAGATGTTTCTTCCTTTTTTTATCCAATTAATATGTTTTGTCCCATCACTTTGCACTATGGTTACTGTTGTACAAATCTCAAGTTTCTTTGTTGTTAAATATTGAAGACTTTGTTGGTTGCTTACAGGAACTTGGTTGATGTCCCATTTTAGTGAATCTCTTATTGCTATCTTTTCTTAGATAAAGTTGTGTGTTTTGAAGTGACTCACTGTCTTGATCTTTGTTTGTAGGTTCATAGTGTATGGGCGGCAGCAGAAGCTTATTCAGCCCCTTCTATTGTTTTAACATCACACTCTGATGATGGGCTTCATGTATTTGATGATTTTAGAGAGGCATATGCTTGGTTGAGTCATAATACAGACGTTGATGATAAAGTGAGCTCCATGCCATTTCCTTTGCTAGATCTTTGTGGTAGTGTATGACTTTATTGAAAAACATTTTGAAAACAATGTATCCCTTTTCCTTTTATAATTTACATATTTAGGCTGGCCACTATTTTTTTTTTTAAAAAAAAAGTTTATTAGTTTGGAATTTATCAACGATTTTATGCTTGTTTGAATTCCTATATAGTAATTACTGAAATTATGTCTCAGCTTTTATTACTTTTAGCGCTTCATGGACTTGTACTGTTGATGAAGATTCTGTTTTGATACATCATATGTAACGTAAAATGCGAATGGAAATCCGGTAATATTTCAAATTTCACATAGCAGACTATCAGGGCATCACTCATCTCTAATGTATTGTTTGGGTTCTGTGATGATTGCTCTTTTAAAAGTTTGATTGTTAATGGTGTAGATTTTGGCTAAATGTCTGTGAAGTCTGTTTTTTTTTTTTAAACAGGACTTGATCTACTATATTTCTAAAAGCATATTCAGTTTTTAATTTAAAAAAACAGCATTGAATGGAAGAAATTTCCTCACCCACGTATTGTGAATTGGATATTGGTGTCTGGAATAGAGTTAATAGTTATCTCATTATATCTGAACCCGTGCTACTCCCTCTGTTCCTTGTATCAGATATAGTGCACCAAATCACACAAACCAAGGAAGTTGATTGAAGTTAGTTGAGTGTATTGATCTATTTTTAAAATTTAGTGACATTCCAAAACTACCCTTCGTTTTCTTTTCACTGGTATTTTCTCTCTCTACAATTAATATTATTGTAGACCCTAATAGTGAAGGACATTTTCAGAAAAATCTAATGAATGCATCGCTGGGGTTAATATTCACTAGTACTTTATATTAGTAAATGATAGCCTCCTAAATGCACTTTGCCTATTTTCAGCTACCCTTCCATTCTTGACACCAAAACAAAATGAATTTTGGCTAACAAACATCTATTGCTAATCAATGTGAAGAAATATTGGTGCTCATTTAAAATTGTGTAGGTGGCTTCTTGGTGGGACTACGGATACCAAACAACAGCCATGGCTAATCGAACTGTCATTGTTGACAATAATACCTGGAATAACACCCATATTGCCACTGTTGGTACTGCCATGTCTTCTCCAGAAAAGGCAGCTTGGGAAATATTCCAGTCATTGGATGTAAAATATGTTCTTGTTGTCTTTGGAGGTTGACTTCTGTTCTCTTTGTAGATATTATCTTGGTCAGATCATCTTGTTCTGATTTGTTAACTTACATTTTTAGGATTGGTTGGCTATCCCAGTGATGATATTAACAAGTTCCTATGGATGGTTCGTATTGGAGGGGGCGTCTTCCCTCACATAAAGGAGCCAGATTACTTGGTAAGTTAGATTGTGAGACAACGTGGGTTCTTTTATCAAGACAAAATATATTAGGAAATTTATGTCATTCTAGCTTCCTTTAGTGATGATTACTTTCCTTCTAACGTGTGCTGGTTGCTGATAATTATTCTTTTCTTTTCTTTCTTTCCTTCCTCTTTTTCCTTTAGAGGGATGGTCAGTACCGGATTGATTCAATGGCCACACCAACAATGCTAAATTGCCTCATGTATAAACTTTCATATTTCAGGTCTGTTGTGCAGGATTTGATTGTTCATAAACATTATGTATTCAATTGTTTAGGCTACTTTATCTTCCCCTGGTCATGTTTTGCAACAGATTTGTCGAGACAGATGGTAAAGGCTTTGACAGAGTGAGGCGGACTGAAATTGGGAAGAAATATTTCAAACTTACCCATTTTGAAGAGGTAAGATGAACTGCTAATTTGACATTTAATGTTGTCTTCTGACCAAAATAGAGGATGGGGGTAGGGCAGGCAAAAGCCTTTGTTCTCTCCATGCCCTTTAGTGGTTGCTGAATTCACAGCACGCCCAACTTTAAATCTTCTTTTGACATTTTACCCTCTGTAGTAAATCAAGGGCAAAAAATACATGATAAGGGAGATCAATATAATTCTAAAATAGATGTCAATGTAATTTCAGCAGACCTTAGATGTTAGTGTTGCACATCTTCATCTCATAAATATTCTGGGCACTCCATTTGAGCCTGTGCACAGCAACTAGTCCCTAACAAATAAATTACTCGTTCTTCTGTTACAAAACCAGAGATGCATACATGTTTTTTCGTTTAGCATGTTATTTGATCTCACCTTGTATACTTGCGTCCATCTCTAAATCCTCACCTATGCTTTAAGATATGCTACCATACCAGAGTGGCTTTATCGCTTCATGGTAGCATTCATCCACCCGTGGACCCTGTTAGCGCTTTAAGAAATGCACCATGTATGCTTAACTTTGTTAGTTCGTATAGACCAGACCAGCATATTCGAGTGTTCATCAAACTGATAACAGCTGACCGTTCTAATGGTCGTTCTCGGTGTGACTGCTGCATCCCAGTTTCTGTTATTGTGTTAGTTTAATATATTATTTACCTCTCATCTTTTAATTTTCCTTGGGCGTTTGTTTGCCTTGTCCCATGCATTTAGGTTTTCACTACTCACCATTGGATGGTTCGGATATACAAGTTGAAACCTCCAAAGAACAGAATTCGAGGAAAGAAAAAGTCAAAATCGGTATGCTTTGTGGTTCGTTCTTTGCCGCTACATCTTTTAATTTCATCTTAAACCTCTTTTGACCCCCCTCCATTTGTTTTTTGGCAGAAAGCAAACTTGTCAACTGGTTCAAAAAGAAGGGGAACAAGAAGGAATCCATTTTAGTCATTTTTCATTTCTTATTATGAATAGGTGAACATATTTATAAGCCAGTATTATGTATGCTTGTACAAGGAATGGAAAGATTTTGCCGGCAATAGAGTCATTTGAGTGCTCAAAATATCATCAAAAGATTTTGAAAACACATTAATTACGCTACCTGAGATCTCATTCTCTGTATTATTAATATCCACAATTTCAGGTACCATTCTCTGTACATAAAATTCGTCAGTTTGCTAAGTGTATAAATTAAAGAGTGATTTTTTTTTTTAAAAAAAAAACTACCACTTTGTTTATTAAGAAAGTTTGTCATTAAAACAATAAAGATATAAATATAATGATGATATATAATTTATCACGCAACTGAATCGATCGTTGCCTTTTCTCATCCGAAATTTTGTGGAATACATAGATGCATGGGATATTGAAATAAAAAAAGAAAGGGCTAAGCAGCAAATCTGTCTCTGGAGGAGTAATATAGTTCTGAAAGATTTTTTTGTTTCAATGTCACATTAGAAGTTTAAAAACGCAACAATCTTGTCTCTTGGTTAAACTAAAGTTAAGTTTGAGTGTTAAGTTTGACTTTTTTCATTTTTAAAGTTTATGTGGATGATGATTCAGTTAAGGTGTAAGCTCAGGTGACAATGGATAAAAATAAAAAAACAAAAACAATCTATATTTACTCATTGATATTCATTTATTATCTATGAATCATTCTGACATAGGGTTGAGCAAAAACCCGATGCTCCAGTCTAGCTGACCCAACCCTAGCTGGTCCAGTCTAAATAAGGTATACAATGAAGTTGGACCAGATTGACTGGTCTAGTCCAGGTCAATATTTTTTTTAAACGAATATTTAAATTTATTTGTTACTTTTTATTTTTGTTAATTGAATATTGTTGGAGATTTTTTAAGGATTTATAATTTAGTTCATTTTTATGATAATCTTTATATAATTGTAGGTATGTTATTATCATAATTGTGATTAGGAGGTTTAAATATTTTTTCCAATAACAAAAAAAAAAAAATTTAGGTCCGGATTGCAAGTAGTCCACTAGACCCGGTCTGGTCCAATCCGACCTCAGGTTGGTACTGGACTAGATTAGACCACGACCTGCCTTGTGCAACCTCAGATCCTCCCTGAATCAGACCTCGGGTTGATGTCCAACCCAGTCTAGCCTGGTTTATACCCATCCCTACTCTGATATGATAGTTATCTATGTCTAGCCTCAAGCAAATTAAATTTTTTTTATTTCTTTAAAATAATAAATTAATATCTGTGAGTATATATCTATTTTTTTTCTTTTTATCCACAACTATCTTGACTAAAACCTTAACTGAGTCATCATTCACGAAAGCCTAAAAAATAAAAAAGTCAAACTTAATGATCAAATTAAACTTCAATTTAACGGAGGGGCAAAATTGCTACGTTTTTAAATTTCTAAGGCAACTTTAAGACCAAAAATTTTTTTTTGGACAACATTATAAATACTTTTAGAACAGATTTGCTACTTAACCAAAAAAAATTAGCTACTTGAAAAAGAAACAGTTCAGATATATTAGTCGTCTTCAATAACGAATAGTTACAAATTAATCCTTCCGAACTCGATAATTGAATAATTTTTTTAATAAGCAGTCAACCATATCGTCTGCTTGGATGACCAATGTTATATCACGTCTCAATCAAAACTCCAAAAATAAAGAATATATCATTCGGCGGCCACAATCCATTCCAAAACTGACCAAAGAAACAACCAATTAACATTATTTATCCACCCCCTGGTCGTTAGTGATTGCGTTGAGGCACAAAAGATGCGAAAGTCAGCTATTAAAAAAAATAATTCTTCCCACCTGTACATCGTTTTGTTTTTTTTTTTAAGAGGGAGATAATTTTGATAAGGCACATGAACTGCCTCCATATGTTCCTCCACGTGGTCACTAGCTGCTGCTCACGAGAAGGCCGTTATCCAAGACCTGTTTCCTCAAAAAATCACAAGATTCTCACACGTGAGGACGCAAGATCTTTCAGACAAAGCAAATTAAGTCACCTTAGGCGTATATACAGAATGCACACTTCCACTTTGGTAGAGGAAAGCTCCCCAAAACTTAAACTTTGGCGGTAGATTACACCAATATGTTTTTTAGAATTTCGTAGGTAAATTATACGTCTTTTTCAGGAATTTGGCTGCTGCTTCATCATTCCGATAACACAAAACCCGGAGAAGTGTGTTTGGCTCTCGTGGACTCCATTGACCTGTAGTTGGAGGCAATGGGAGACGGGACTTGGATGAACCGCCACACATCTCCTTTGTGAGTTGACAGAACTGTTCAATAAGGCGCTCAGTGTCCAGGCGGAACAGGGCGAGTATGTCTCTAACAGTGGTCGAAAGTTTCCCTATCAATTCAGCTGGTAATCCATCCCCATTGGACCAGAATAGATCAGTCAAACACTTGAAGTCCTCCTCTATTATTACAGAATCTTGCAGACTGAAAGCGCGGGAGGGGCCTCCGGCTAACAAAACCATCAGGAACCCTTCAAAAGACGTTTTCATTACGTCTGTAATCACACGAGTTCTCGCTCTATCATGCACTGTCGAAGCTATAATCTCCAAATATTGCTCGAGTTCCTGAAGGAAAGGCTCAATCTTAGAAGAAGAGACTTCCCCAACATACAGGCCATCCCAGAGAACATTACGGAGATCATGGAATATGACCTTGTATGCGATGACTTCACTGAGTTGTCGGATGCCTTCCACGCAAGCAGCAGGGGAATGTTCAAATTTAAAACCCGTCCCATTTGCTACATCATCCTCACGAATGGATTTAGAACTCCCCAGATGAGCTACTGTCCTCTTTTCCAAGACCCCTAGCTCCATCCGAATTCGCTGCATAGTATTGATTCGAACACAAAGCTGGGGTATCCCAAAAGAGTTACCTCCATTTGTAGTTCCAACCTGTGATTTCCTCGTATGAACCCCTTGTGACTTCTCTTTCTTCTTGAATACGCCATGAAACTTTGATTTTGCAGAGCACCTCGTCAAAGCAGGTATTGCTGGTAAGAAAGTATTTCGGTCTCCTGCATAAAACATAAAAGGAAAATCAAGTCAGCATGGGTGTCGAGGAACTTTTTGGTAGGTCAAATATTATGCGGTAGCAATATACCACAGCCAGATTTGGCCTTCATAATGTAGCGTTCTAGAGTTTTGTCAAGACCAAACATCAAGTCAGGAAGCAAATCTGCATGCATAGAAATCGGCAACAGAAAGAATGCTTCCAGAGTGTCATCTATTATTCGGAGAACTTCAATCGCAGAAGGAGCAAAGCACTCTTTGTTTGCTCTTGGATTCCACACCTATGGCGAAAGGGATAGAATGGTTAGGTCAAGGATTTTAAGTAAAACGGCAAGTTTCATATCCAGAAAGCAGATTAAGCAGTTTACATCCAGTGAGAAGCATCACTGAGCTTCAGAACAAATTTTTTGGCAGATACTTCATTACCCTCCAACCCTAAAAAAAAAAAAAAGCCCACAAAGACAAGAAATTTATTAATATATAACAATCTCATTCAAGCGCGCAAGTCCCATTTAGACGGTGCCAAAAACTTCTAGTAGGTAATTAGAGGTGAACAAAACTTAATTTTTGGTAGAAGGAAAAAAAAAGGAAGCTATCCCAGAATCCTAACGTGGAGTACTGAGAGTCCTCAATAATATATTCCTTTTTTATTCCCTTTTGAAGGAACTAAACATTCTTCAGTCAAGCACCAGGTCACATTGAGACAGCGCAAAAAATCACTAGTAAGCACTAACACACGAACAAAAATCTCTAGTTTCTATGGCACTCTACTTTTGGATACATGGTATCCTTTCATTAGAAGTACATCTCGAGCATACTGTTTATCGGTAGAAATAAAGGAAGCTTGGTTAGGAGACTAGCAAGATTTTAGAATACCTCTTGCTGCAGATTTCTGTTAACCCATTCTTCCAGCCTATCAACTCTGACCTTCGCCCATGCCTTGACCAGATTGGCAATTACAGCTTCAGCCTCATAAGGAGGCATCTCCCTTATAATCGATTTCCCACCATCTTCACTGTCGACAGAATCTTCTACTGCTATCTGTACAAGATTTTTCTCCAATTTATCCGCAGCCATCAGCACTTCTATAGCATCAGGTGTCAACTCAGTAATACCCTTGACACATTGCTTCAACTCTTTCCCATAACAAGAATGAAGGGTAGCAACAGCAACACCAGCAGCAAGATGATGCCAACTCTTGAGCACAGGACTATATATCGCCTTCTCATTGAAAGCCAATTCAGTAATGTCTTGTGCAAGGACCGAAAGATTGGAAAAGGATTTATTCTGTTTTCTAGATACATGCCTCCCAGGGTCCAGCTTCTCCAATTTCTGCCTCAGAAAACAGACTAAAAGAAGTTAGGTTACATTCTTGTCACCAGAATTGGACTGCTAACATCGTAATATGTTCATCTTTGTACTTCACAGAACTTTCCAGAGGTCTTAAGCTCCAGCAATGACAAAAAAAAGGTTTCTAATCATAATCGAAAGCAGAAAACATAAGAGCAGAGATGATTTTTTGGAACATAACATCACAGAAGAGTAAAACAACTTACTTTAGCCAGTTATAATCAAAGAGATCAAAATCATGCGTGTAAATAATTATTAGTAGTTCATACCATCTACAACGGAGTATTCCTTGTTTTAGGAGATTGAAGAAAAGAACTTGCCTGAGTAAAAGCAGCACGCAGTGATGATCTAATATATTTGTCAACTTTGCTGAAAGCAACGTCAGTTTCCGTTCCCTTTTTATTGTTCTCATCTTCTGCCAACATTTTTGCTGATAATACTGCTAGAGACACGACGTTTTGCAGTGATTCAATATTATCATGGTTAAAACTGTCGTGATATGAAAAAAGCCTTTTCTCTGCCCAATTTAACATCAAACTCAATGTAGACCTCAACAATTTTGTGTAAAGAGGATCTTTCCTGGCATCAGCATCATTTTCAACTTCCGCCAGTAGATTACTGGACGCAAACAGTAGATCATACTCCACTTGGCCAGTGGCAACGTACTGATGAAATAAGACCCAAGAAAAACAAATATTGTGCAGCATGTCATTCATTCCAAGAATAATCCAGGTCTTCTTAATGAGATCTAAAACCTCGTCAACCTCTTCAATAACTGAAGTTTCTTCATTAATATCAAAACATGCTTCAAGTAGAGTTTGGTAGATCTTGATATTCAATGGAAACCCATCAGCCCAGTGACATGCCTCAGAAAATGATCCATCAGAGGATCTACCAGCAAGAGACATAACAGCATTCCGAAGGGTTTGCATTGACTCACCACTCTTCAAAATATCCATGGGTTTCTCAAGGGCTCCACGGATAAGGCGCTGAAGCTGCTGTGCAGAAGAGTCTCTCTTGTTTAGTGGCAAGTAAGGAAGCAAAAGCAACCCTGCTTCAAGAACCTTCAAATTTTTCCTTAGCCAAGCCTCATACTCTTGTTCTGAGGGGAAATCTGAAGACTTTAGCTGTTGTATCAGTTCTAGTGGAAGCACAATTGACTCCATGCGTCTTCCAAGCTATTTTATGAATAGAGTATAAAGCTATCATGAGTGGATGCAATTAAAGCAGCCAGAAAAATGTACATGCTGAAATTTCACATTTTGGACATGTTTCAATCCCAATCTATTCAAAACTTAATAAAACGAAGAGTTACCTTTTTCAGTGGCAGAAAGCCAGGAAATATGATCCGAACATAATGATCAACAACCAAATAATATTAGAAGTAGAATAATAAAATGCAATTTCTTGCCAGTATAACAAGGTAACGCGCCAAACAAAACAAAGCAAGCAGTTAATGTTAATTAGCTACCCAGTTCCTCACCTTGCTCGCTTAATTTTAGTCTTCATAAGATTGGTATTCGTTATTATTGCTTTTGCAGCACACGTAGAGTATTCAAAAGATATATGGAACATTTTCTTCTCGTCTCCCCCCAAACACAGCTTAGAAACATAAATCGCCCATACAAATTTCAATTTCAAGAACCAATATGAGAAATATCCACAGTTCAGTGAAGGACATCGCTCAACAGTGGAAGCCAACAGAAAGCAGAGGGAATAAAAGCGTTAAATTCGAGGTCGTATTTCAAATTCAGGAATAAATTTAAAAAGAATTCAATTAGCAATAAAACAAAAAGCTTTTAGCACGTAAGTTTCTCCTTCAGGTCAAAAACTGCTAGACTGCAAGGATGTTCAGCGAATCAAATGAAGTTCAAATTCCGAGCTTAAAACATGATCCAGACGTATCATTTCCCCGTTTATATCTTCCACCATTTCTTAATTACATATTTCTATACTGATATTCCAAAAGAGGAAAGAAAAAGAATTGCACTTAACAAAGTTCCCACCTGACCTGCGGCCACTCTCAGGAGGGCTCGGCGAATTCTCGTATCCGTCTGCTCAGAAACCCTCATCTGTAACCTCATCAACTCCCCCGTCGTCACCGCCCGCTTACTCTTCACCTGATTCGCCAACTCGCCCTTCTTCTTTGATGACGACGTCGTTTTGAGACCCAGCGCCTTCTTCACCTTGCTTGCCGCCGTCGAAGTCAGCGACTTATGCAGCGACGGAGACGGCGTCAGCGCCGAATTACGTCGTTCCCCTTTGTCGGATTGAGAAATGAACGTCAAGGGCTTCCCCCCAGTACTCCGACAAGCAGCGACCAGGATCTCATAAGCGGTTTCCCGTAGCTCCGAATCGGACAGATTCGGAGCGGGGTCGCCGAAGGGAGAAGGAAGGTCTTCAATTGGATGAACAGGCATGGTGTTTTGGAGTGACTGGTGTCTCCTAGAGCCTCCGAGTGCTCTGTCCCTGAAGCTAACAGACATTCTTATAGCGAAAAAGCGAAAAAGAAAAGGCAAAGAATGCTTTATTTCTCTCTTAAGTGTGGTCCAACTTGCTTTGTTTGGTCCAGTGACGCCGATCTCCCTCCCTCCCTCTCTCTCTCTCTACGAATCTGTGTTGTGCTTGGATGTCAGAGAAAGAGTGAAGGGGAGGAACGTTGAGTTGGATGTTCTTTCTTGACTTTTAAGGTAACAAAATGATGCTGTGTGGTGGGGACAGAGAGGAGTTGAGAGGAAGGAGACTCGCCCACTGTAACTACACTACAACAGTATACTGCCTGTTTTTGGAGGCGAAGAGAAAAAGAGAGCTTCCAAGTTCAGAAAGAATATGGGCAGAGAAAAGAGAACATCCATCCAAGATGACAAGAAAACCAAATTAGCATGAAAAATTGACTATATTTTCAAATTTAAATTTTTAACATCTGTTGCAAAATCTTTGGGATTAATCCACAATCTAGTCGTTAATTTTAAATTAACTATAATATTTATTTATTTAATAAATTTAGGGTTTATTGATTAATAATTTTATAAAAAAAATTAAAATTCCAATGTAATAGTTAGGATTGAAAAGTGGTAAAAGGAAAGTAGAGACAATCCGAGTTCATTGCTAAAGCCATAGCCATTATCATTTTCTAATTCCTAATTCATCTAATTTGTTACAATCTCATTAACAAAATTTAATATAAGTGTTTGGTAAGTTCTCTGTAGTTTACTTGAATTTCATTTCATTGTTTATCTCTCTACTTTTAAATTGATGGTTTTTTTGTTCTATAATTTTATACAAGATTTAGTCAAAATTAAAAGAACTCCTCGTACTTTTTAAATAGTTTTGGTTTTGGTCATTAAATTAAATAATATTAATGATACATCAAATTTTAAAATGAGGAGAAACTTGGATTTAATAATAAAAATTAGGTAGGCATGTCATGTAGTAGTGGGGACTCAACAAAAGAATACGTTACGCTTTGGATATAATAGTAATAGTAATAATAATTGGGCGTGACACTTACCGAGCTGGAAGATTCTTATCCTGCTCCTATAATCCGTGTGAGAAAGCGTCGGCTGCCAGATGTCTGTTGAAGCCTTGTAGGTCAAATGAAGCAAGGATGCCTTAGCAAAAGAAAGTGTTCCCGCCAATGATTCTAAATAATTCCTTTATTTAGTTATTCATTCAACTCATTTAATACTCCCTCCATTTTTAATTATAAGAGACAATGAATTGCTTTTTTTAAAAAAAATCTTAAAAAATTGATTACATTACTTAATCTATTGTGTTTTATTATATTATATATATATATTAGTTTATAAGTCAAACAACATAATTTAAAAAAACATGACAAATTTTTATATCTTAAAGTAATATAATTAATTTTTTTTAAAATTTTTTTAGGATCATCTAAAAAAAATTAATCAGCTCTTATAATTGAGACCGGAGGAAGTAATTCATATAT
>JBAGKO010000010.1:17682144-17699647 GCA_037177275.1 Acacia concinna
TAAAAGCTCTTTGATAAGAGAACGATCCCGATTTTTTGGCACTATATTGCACTATAATTCATGGTAAAAATTTTGCATTTGATCCTGAGACAACTAAGGTTGTATCAAATTAGGAAAACTACTTGCCTCTAGGAAACTAATGATTGCCTGGTGCTCCCTATTCTTCATTCAGGTATGACATTAGCACCTTCATCTCCTTATAAAGCTACTTAAACTCAAGAAAGAAATCCTTTAGAGAGCTATCTCCTTGTTGGGAATGATAAAACACCTTGCAAACCTCGCATACACAAGTTGTATCCCTGGCCAGAAAACATAAATGCAAAATACTCCATTAATTCCTTAACAGTGTTACAATAACTAGCTGATGAGAGAATTTTGGGCTCAATCGAATTCCTTATATGGTAAAAAATCCTAGGATATGCACAAGTCCACTCCAAGAGTTTTGTTCCCTCCTCTGTTGTAGATAGTGAATCCTTTGCCAAGTGGACTTCCATCTCTATCCCTATAAGATAAGCCTGAATAATTTTATTCCAGTCATGGTGATTAGTCCGGTTTAGCTTAGTTGGAGTAAGAGTAGCCATTATGAACGTCTCAGGAGTTGATTTTGTTCATATTATGATCTTTGATGAATGAGAGATTAATGTTTCAGTTCCAAGGTTTCAAAAACTATATGATTCCAAAGTAATGATTAATAAATCTGTTTCAAATTAATCTGTTTGCGTCGGTCATGGAGAAAGAATGTTGTTAGCTGAGAAGGGGGTTCCGGTGAGGAAGAGGTAGGAGATTGAAAAAAATTGATTTAAAATCAAGAGCTTATTATTTAAAATAAAATATGATTGTTTTTAAAAAAAATGAGTTGATGTGGCAGTCAACTATAATTAAAATAATATGAGTTTGACAAGTTATAGCATTTTCCGTTAGATTAAGTTCAATGTTAATGTTGAAGGATAAAAAATATACTCCCTCCGATTTTAAATATAAGACTTATTTTTATGAGTTTTAAATATAAGATCTATTTTTATGTCATAAAAATAGTTTTTATATTTAAAACTGGAGAGAGTACTTTTTAAATATAAAGGCCTAAAATGATATTTAACGCAAACGTAAAAGGCTAAAGTATTTAGCCTTTCGTATGTAAAAGTTGCTTATCTAGCAAGTTGGCTTTGGAATCAAATGAGATCTTTCACTTTACTTTTCTATTTAATCTTTCTTGAAGATTTACTCCAATGTCCCAAAGGCGCTTAGATTATTCGCGGCTTCTAAAATGGCCCTTTTGTCGTCATTATCATGAAATTATTTTCAAATTTTACTTTATATATATGTGTGTGTGTATATCACACGTTGGAAAAGTTCTAATAATAATAATCTTTTGCGATGACCACTAGTGAATGCTGATAACTTTTCTGACCTTGCATTGTGACATAAATTATGCAACACTGAAAAAAGTTAGAAATTTAAAAAGGGTTTGCATTTGGGCAAAAGGTATCTTATATATGATCACGTTTTTTTTTAATTTTATCATTTTATTAAAGGAAAGTGGTCAATGAATGATGTCAAGTAAATATATAGTATATTTCGATCACATGGAAAGCAAATACATATATAAGTAACGCGTTAGTATAATATTGAGTGACTTTCAAATTTAATTTAATTTAATTTAATACTGAGTGACTTTAATTTATAGGGTTTCTAAGATATAAAATAGAGTGGGGCTTGCCTTGTTGGCCATATTTTCAATGTGCATTATAAAGTTCCAAAAACAACAATATAATATGGGTAAAATGATTGGGGCTCAACACATTTTGCTTTTTAATATATAGTAATAATAACAAGATTCTCGTAGATTTTCGCAGCTTCTTTCAACAGGCAAAGTGATTTTAGAATTTGTAGTAATATTTTGCATTATTCCGAATGTTCGCCAAGTTATATATACTTCAATACTAATGTAGATTGAGTCGTAGATTATTAATTTATTGGCCATTTTTAGGTTTCAACGCAACAGTGTATTGCTAATATCACCATCATGTAATAAATAAGCCATTTAACACTTCAGCAAAATTAGCAAAGGAGACTTGCCTGCAAGAATAAGCCATTGGAAGCCTTCTTAATCATTAAACATTGCTGTTGTCACACAAAAAATATTAAATTTCTGACAGAATTTGTTAAGGAATTTTTGACGGAATTTATTTTTCTGACGAAATTTCCTAAAGATTTTGCGATAGAAATCAATTTCTGACGGAATTCATTCCATCAGTAAAAATACCGTTGCAAATCCACTTCCCATAAAATTTTCATTTCGTTACAAATTTCCCACGACAGATTTAAATTTCGTCACAAACGGAAATTTCCCACGAAATTGATTTCCGTGGGAAATTTCCGTTGTAAATATTTTTTTATTTTTTAATTGAAGTGGGCCTCCTTGTGCTACCATGTGTCGTCTCCTCGTGCCACCACGTGTCTGTGTGTTTTAATTTTGATAATGTTGCCCTCCTTCGTTCAAACCTTTGACCTCATGCTTGTAATGCCTTCGTGCGCGAGGCATTGTCAGTTGTGCTGAGATAAACTTGTGAAATATTATTACAATATAATATATATAAATATATATAATATTTTTATATTTAATTAATTATATATAAATATATTTATATATATATAATATTATATGTTTTAATTTTAAATAAAAAATCATTTTAAAATAATATTATAATGTTAATAAATAAGAATTATTTTAATTATGATTATTTAATAATTAATATTGTAAATATTATTTAAAAAAATAAATTTATTTAAAAATAATAATTTTTAAAGTTTCCCACCGAATTTCCCACAAAAAATTTTGTGAAAAAATTTCCTATGGAATTTTTCTGTGGGAAATTCCATGGGAAACTTTTGCCACAGATTAATTCCATAGCAAATATCAGAATTTCCAATGGAATTGTGTTATGTGGCAAATTTTGTGGGAAAATTTACCAAGGAAATAATTCCATCAGAAATGTCGTCGGAAACATTTTCCACAGATTTTCACTAGAATTTTGTGAAGGAAAAATTGTCTGTGACAAATTCCGTCCGAAAAACAATATTTTTTTTGTAGTGTGTTGTTACTTCTTGTTGTCGTTAGTGAAGATGGTTGGCAATGCCATCACCGGCGGTTGCTGAAAGGAGAATTATATGTCAGTTTAGGAAAGAAAGTGAATTATAATGCCGACACATATTTGAAATGTATAGTGTAAGGCCCCAGTATATTATTTTAAATCTTAAGTTCAAGTTTTAAAAGAGACACTTGTTAAGGGGGCAGCTACAAACCCTAAAACCAGAGTAGGCAACTCTTTAGAAACTTGGTAATAAGATTTAAAAAAAGTATCGGCTACAGTTGAGAGTATGAATGAAAGAAAGAAAGAAAGAGGGGCTATGATGTGAAGGACAAAGTTGTCAATACATTACCAAATTAAGGGCATAGTGGCAATGTCATTTCTACGAAAAACTCATGCATTCCAGCCTCTTCGGTGGAAGTGACTTAGCTTCCACAAAGAAGTTTCTTCCCATACACCAAACAATACATATTCTTGGAGTTCCAAATTAAACAATGTGCATTTCTTCAATCCCAATTCCATGCAACCAAACGGGACAAAGTTTCTCTTGGCTGGGACTTCAAGCAGCGACCACTTCAAAAGAAAATATAATGCCTCCATTGAAAACAAAAGATGGTGGTGAATATAATGATATTAATAATTTCAATTGCTTTTAACTTTTCCTTTTTCTTTATTCTATATTTAGAACCTGTGCCAGGTTTCCATTTCTAGAAAGCACGCACTTAGTTTAACAAGAGGACTCTTCTCATAAGTTTGCACACTGACCATAGCTTTATTTCTCTTAAACTTTAACATTACAAGTACTAAATCAAATCGAAATAAGAAAAAAACTCGAAACACACACACACACACTATATTTTCTACCAAATCCTAAGAAATGGATTGTTTTAAAATAATAATAGTAATGTGGGAGGTCATGGGACAGTGACGACATTGTTGTGGCCTACTTGGCACATGGTGGATGTAAAGATTTGATCATTCCATGTTATATATTGCTTCACCATCATCTATCAATCTATCTATCCATCTAATGTCCAAACACACACACACAGTGCCAATGATATTCCTGTATTTTATAAAAGATGAAGTGCCTTTTCCTTCGTGACTTAACTCCCATAGTCCCATACAAAACACAATCATATCCTTAAAGTCTGTTTGGATGGGGAAAAAGTGAGAAGAAAGGAAGATAAAATGAATACTAAATTTAAAAACTTCTACAAATAATAAAGAAATTTATTATTTTTGTGAATTTTCTCCCCTAATTTTTTTTACCCCTAATTTTTTCTCTATTTAAATATAGGGTAAATATGGCTTCTCTTTGAACTAGCCATGACACATGCACATATAAATAAACCCACTTTCTCATCAATTATGTCTCCACTCAGATATATACATAATCTCCATTCACAATTTACGGGACTGTGCACACCAAAAGGCCAGGAGTCTCGCAAAAGTGAAAGGGAAAAAGGGAAGTGGTGATGAGATATATAATACTAATGGGGTAGTAATATGTAATTTTTTGTGGTGAAAAGCTGTTAAAATGTGGCGGGCGATATCTACTAATCTATCTCTGGTTTTTGAGTGAACTGTGGCCCTTTCCGCCATTAAAGCTGACTAGGTATGCTGGAAGTTAATGAGACAAGAGGCTTGAATATGCATGAATCCCCATCAGAAAAGGGCACCACAGTATTTAAAAAAAAATATTACGACAACTTTTTGGACCACTACTTAGACAATGAGACGTGTAGAGATGGATAGATAAATAGATAGATCCCTTCTCTCTCTCTTTCTTATATTTCTGGAGAAAATTAAACTTAAAGATATGGCTGTTGATGAGCAACTGTACATGTCATTTAATTTGTTTGATCTCTCTCTCAATAATTCCTGTGGTGATCATCCTCTTTCTGCTCTATCTGGACGTACGATGTAAATAATATGACCAAAACTTGAGTAAGAAAAACAGAAACTTGTGATTTCTTATAAAGTAGAGTTTAACACTAATGAACTGTCTTTTTTTTCTTTTTTTTTTTGTTGGTTCAAGAATAAGCTTGGAGGTTGCTTTCACAGATAAGCAAGGGTTATTTCACTGTAGAGATATCGTGTCTTATATATATGTGAGCCAGAGATGGCCCCTAAATCAGATTTAGCCGTTGGTAGTACAAGACTTGTCTCAATGAATGGAATATGAGACTTCTTTCAATCCTTACTTAGGGACAAAAACTTTTTAGAAACTCGTATGATTCTGTGTATTCTGATCAGTTATTTATCTGCATTCTTTGGACTGTCCTCCCAACCTTAAAAAAAAATAAAAATCAAACGACCTCTTTTATCACTGTAGCTACTCGTTTACTACACGTTATTTTATTTTACTTTATCCTTCTGTTCTATTATTGTGCTTGTGACGCTTCTTTTCATTCGTCCGTTCCCTTCTAAGACCAGTTTCAATGTTTAATTAGTATACAAATCAGACCATAAGGCCTCAGTATTATTGACTTACATATATATAGAGTCAAAGCCAAAGAAAGAAACTTGTGGGATGGAAATATAGGTTATATGCGGAGGGGAAATATCTGTTCTTTCTAGCATATTAAGGGCCAACCTTGAGATGTGGGGCTTGGCAATAATTGAGCCAGTCTGTGGTTGTCTCTTTCAACTGCAGCCAGTGATGATTCGAAATTATATATTACTCTCTCGTTCCTATTTATAGGATATATTTAGAGAACCCTAAAAAAATCCTAAGAAAAATAATTATATTATTTTAAGATATTAAAGTTTGTCGTTTTTTTTAAATTATGTTGTTTGACTTATGAACTATTATATAATATAATAAAACACAACATATAATATTATTAAGTAATACAATTAGCTTTCTTAAAATTTTTTTAATATTCTCTAAAAGGGTTTTATAAATAGAAACAGAGGGAGGGAATATATTCTTTTGTTATTTTTGTTAGTTTTCCTGGTGAAGATTATGTGTTGCTAATGCTAATTAAAGCATAACCACTGACTCGATCCTTTGGAAGCGCGCCTGCAATATGCTATGCAGAAAGCACGTGATCCTTGGAATCCCAGTTATTCATAATCAGAGTAGCGATTATCATATTTTCTTAGATAAATGAAAAATTTTAATCATAAACAATAAATGCTTAGTGCTTCATTGGGATTTTCCTCAGTAATCACATGCACGATGGTGTGAACTTAAGTAGGAACAAATCCTCATCACACTGAAACTGATAAAGAATACCATAAAGGGACTTTGGTTAATTTTATGCTATATATCATATTAAGCGTTTGTATATATTGACTGCATCAGTCATAATAAACAAAAAAAAATATCGCAACACTATACAGGGTTAAGTATTATTTTTATCTTGAAAGTTTATAAAGCACTAGATATTCGAAAATTTTTTTAGAAGTAATTTTACCGTAAAAGTTTTCTAAATGTAGCAATTTCGTCTAAACTCTATCAGAGTTAACGATCAACGTTTGTTGACCATTTTTTGTTGATGTGACATCCACATCACTTTTTTTTAGTAAAGGTTAAGGAGGTAATTTTTCTCAAAAGTTATTACTAAGGAGTAATTTTGTTCCGAAAATTATTACTAAGGGGCAATTTTGTCTTGACTGTTATTCTAATTAATTTTGACTTTTAATCGACTGAATATATTAAGCTAACAATCCATGTGTTAGCCACGTCATTTTGTTAAGTGCAAATTTATCCTCAAATTTTTAAATCTAACCTTAAAAAAAATTAAGTAGATGACACAAAGACTTATTTTCTAAACAAATTTGCTCTATGAAATTCTTGTGAGAACCTAGCTTGCCACGTCATTTCTAATTTAACCTATTAAAATGTAACGACTCAACTAATATTAATCATAATTGAAATCTCATTTAATTCATCTTTTTTTTAAAAAATAAATATTGTGAAATCTTTTTTATTAATTATCTGGAATTTTAATAAAATTAAAACATTTCATAACAAAGTGAATTACTTATGCCTCCAACTAAAATTAATATTAGTTAACTTATTATATTTTAATGGTTTAGATTAAAATGACGTGGCAGATCAAGTTTACAGAAGCATTTCTTGGTGTAAATTTGTTTAGGAAGTTCATGTGTCATTTATTTAATTTTTTAAACTTTAATTTAATACTTTGGGGGCAAATTTGTATCTTAACAAAATGACGTGGCTACCACATAGACCGTTAATATAACATATTTAGTCAATTAAAGGTCAAAATTAGTTGAGATAACGATTAAGACAAAATTGCCCCTCAGTGACAACTTATGGGCAAAACTACTATTCAATAATAACTTTTAAGGCAAAATTGTCTCTTAAGATTTATTGAAAAAAGTGACCCATATAAGCAAAAAATGGTCAACAAATGTTGGCCATTAACTCTCTTAGGGTTTTGGTAAATTAAAATTGCTCCAAAAAAATTTTCGGATACTCAGTGTACTCCTCAGTGTAAACTTCCATGGCAAAAATAATACTTAACCCTACCATATATATACCTGTGTGTGTGGGATGTGGTAATCGAGGCAAAACACTTGACTAGCTAATTAAAATTCCCAAGTAATTCCCTTTATTAATTACTATAAGTCAACCTTGGAACTAAAGAGCACATGTGAGCCAATAAGATATCAATCTAAATAGGTCAAAAAGAATGGACAAGTAATAACTTACTTAACGCTTGATCTGTTGACCAAAAAAAAAAAAAAGCTTAATTAACGTGACTTGGAAAGAAAATTGTTGGCGTACCAAAGGCCAACTCTATAACTTCTGTACAAGTATGATAAGATCCAGCTCTTTTTTTCTTCTTCCCTTAAAAAATGAAGCACATGCGCGTATATAAATTTGGATGCAGTCAGGCCGACTATGTGAATACTAAAATGTAAAATTCTTCTTGATAAGTGGCTTGTTGAAGATTAATTTAATTGAAACCAACGTGAACACTAGTTTTAAGATCTTTGGCATTTCCAACCACACATGAAAACGAGTAAAATAATAGACCCCTAAATCTAGAGTAGAAGACAAAAATGGCAAGGCAAAGAAATGGGTCCTTTTGCTTTACATCTTACAGCTAATGTAATGGGGCCCACTACACAAAACAGTAGATTAACGACGGAATTTAATCACGGAACTTAATAACGGAATTCCATCTTTAATTAATTAGTAATGGTCTTTGTTGCGATGGATCTGTACAATTCCATTGTTAAATTCCGTCATTAATTTAGCATTTTTTCTTTTGGTAGTGGACCATATATGTAGATTTTGACTTAAGCTTATATTCTATTTCATTATTATTATTGACATGTACAATATTCTATTATTTAATATAAGAGTTAGTTAGAGATTGAATTTGATTTTAAATATAATACATCAATAAACTTTATCTCATAAGTTTATAATTTTTTTTCAAAGTATCCCTATTATTGATTGCATACATTAAAGAGTTTTTATCCAATGATAGTTATAATAAAAAAAGATGATATTTTATAAAAACCAAGTATATTTGTTACAGATGATTAACATATAACTAATTTCTTTAATAAATTTAAATTAGACAACTAACTCTTATATTAAAGTCATAATATAATAATATATATAAGGAGGGAGAGAGATATGAACGAAGTGAGTAAATAAATAAAGGTGGGGGAAAACGAACAGTGAATAAAACACAAGATATGGGGGCTTAAGGTTGTTGGGTGTCAATTATTATTTGGAAAAGGAGGTCCATACTGTGCGCGCCATCGTGTCCAACTACCATTGGCATTGGGTTTCTTGTTCTCAAAGTGGCGTTAAATTATATGTGAACCTTATGGTGATCGAAGCTGCATTATATATTTGAAAAGAAGAAGATTGGTGTGTGGAACTATATATCAAATAAATATAGAGACTAGGAAATTAAAATGTGAGAGAGACAGCTCTTATGATGAACATAAATTCAGCCATGCCCTCTCTTAAATTCCAAGTCTTTGCCCAGAATGATATGGGGATGTTCTGTGTATCAGCAACTTCAATTCTTCATATATATCAAGATCACCATTGTCATATTCACAATCACTACCGCTATATATATATCTGCCTGCTTATTATTATTGCGATACCTGGACCATCTGTATATATATATTGCTCACTAACACGTTTGGCATGGTGAATGCAATATGATTATTAATCACATGTCATGTTACCCCAAGCACAGTTGAGAGTTACGTTGGGGCCTATGTATTCATATTCTCTTCTCATCATTTCACAGGTGGAATTTTATTTTATCGCCTATAACTATAAACACCTTATATGTTTTTATATACAAAAACATATCAATATGGGACTAAGGATAATTTGGGATTGGGAGTATTATGAATATGGGACTGCTGCAAAACCACCTAAACCCTGGTACTGAAAAAAGCTATCACGGGATTGAAAAATTTTGTCACAAAACTATCCCTCTTTATAATAAATTTCGAATATAATTGTCCCTGTGAAGTTTTGAGTTAGGTTTAAAATTTATTTTCATCCATATCTATGCCACAGGCATCTCTATATATCGACTCAAACCCAAGATTTGCCCGGGAACTTCAAATTTGAAACTGTCACTAATTATGATTTTGTGGAAGAGAAAACAAAATTTCCAAAATTGATTGGAAGCTTAAAATCTGCATTTGTTATAAATTCTCTGTTTCCCTTATAGATGTCCAATCATCTCTCTTCCTCTTCCTCTTCCTCTACGAACCTTGGAACCAGCAAATTAAACGTGTAGCACCTACAGACTGCAGAGAACGATGAAATTGATTCCCTTGATTTATCAATGAAAACCTTGGAGAAGAAATCTTAGTTTAGTTCTTCGATTTTGAATTACTTCCCTATATATGTTGTCTCTCCGCGGGTTAGATTGACTCATGTATTTATTAATTGCATAATTGAGATTCGCTATTTTGATGTCGAAATTGGTTGTCTTCTCCCGCCACGCATGAATGACAGAATGAGAGTGTGGGAGGGACATAAATTTTCAATTAGTTCCAAGGGTAATATTGTCTTTTAAAAAACACCTTAATTATCTTATTCAATTCCATCATTTCTTCTCTTTTATTATTATTATTATTATTGACGAAACATTAATAAAGATAAATAAACAAAAGATTAATATATATAAAAGCTATTTAGAATTAGGATTAACTCCTTAAACATATTTTATATTAAGGATATTCTTACAAAGGGCAGTTTTACAAACACACCAATATGACTCTACTACCACCCTCCCCAGAATTTAGAAACTTTTTGATACAGGACCTGCTGACGCAAATTTGAAACTTTGTTCTGTTTTATTATCGAAAGCTCATGAGTGAGTAGGCAGCACAGTAATATGAATAGTAACTCCCACGTCATGTTTTGAGTAATCTAACTTTTGGGAAACCTAATTAATTAGGAAGAGCGTTCAGTTTGTTTGTTTGTTAACGAAAAATGGAACTTTCTTTAATTTGGCCCAGGTAATGGGGCAGCTCTCTCGTTATATTATAATTATAACTCTATTAATTAGAGATCAATTAAACAGTTTTGGTTGTACTTGTACTCCCAAGAAAAAAGAGAACGAGAAGAGTAAAAACGTAGAAGGAGTTTGTCCGAACACGTTTGTTTTTGGGTGTGAAGCATATATTTTATAAAAAAGCGCGTTGGTGGTCGAGAACGAAAAGTTACAGCTGGGCTTGTACGTACCGTACCATCATTGCCTATGGTCAATTCATATTCAAAGCTCTGTTGTTGGGCATTCATAGAACTGCCCCCCTCACCACTTTAGTCTGCATTAATTGAATCTTATCATGCACATTTGGGAATTCCTCATGCCAGCTAATACCTACGCCTCATTTTAAATGACCCCAAATCTTGTTCATCACCAAAATTAATTAATTAAGCATGAGCTGTATATGACTAATTCTCAATCTTAAGCTGCTTCTATAGAGTTATCAGCCCAAAAATAGAACTCGGAAACACACGAATTCTCTAACTTGTACAGTAAAGTGAGAGGAACGATCAGAGGATATTACCAACCCGAAGAAAAAAGCAAGTTTTATTATTATTTTTTCTTCGAAGTGGGAGGAGAGAAATATACTAGCATACACAAGCAAAGTTACTATTTAGCCCTTGTCCCTTGGGGGAAAAAAAATTGAAAAAGGGTAGGGAGGGAAGTAGTAAAAGTAAAACTGTAGAAGTGATTCTTGAGAAAACACGTACACGTACACGTACACCGAGGGGTGATGTTAATAATATTGCCACAAGGAGCCATCGAATCCACACACACCCATGCTCTCTTCTTCCTGCATTAACGTGTCATCGCCAAGGAAATACAAATACCCACTACAATCTTTTCCATCATAAATGCTGTGATACCACGGGTGAGGGTAGGGCCACCCATCCACCGGGTCAAAGAATACGAATTCGTTTCCCGGGTCGGCCGACTCGAAGCTGCTTCCTAGTGGCGGTAGCTCCACTATTTCGCCGAGTTCCTCCGGGGTGGACGGCTCGCCGGAGGAGCTGGACATTGCCAATGAGGAGGATGAGGGGGAAGACGAGAGAGACGACGCCGTGGGACGGCTGAATACTTCCATGGAGGCCGCCTTTGATGCGGCGGCTTGGACATCTCTGGGCGAGTTGGAAGCGGGTCGGGGCAGAGAACCCGCGAGTTCGGGGAAGTTCAGAATCGCAGAGTTGCCTTTGATGGCCAGCGCGGCCACGTCGTGGGCACGAGCCGCCATCTCCGCCGTGGCGAAGGTGCCGAGCCAGATCCGATTCTTCTTCCTGGGCTCCCGGATTTCGGATACCCACTTGCCCCACGCCCGCTTTCGAACTCCTCTGTACACAGGGTGTTTGCTGCTGCTGCTATCATCTCTGCCCCGTTTCAGCTTCCTCTGTTCCGCAGGTAATGACTCAGAAGCAGAGTTTGCTAGTAAACACTGAGATAATCCAGATGTTGGTGACACCGACGAGGATGATGACGAAGACGATGGAGAATGTGAAGACCAGTTATTGTGAATGCTGGTCTCGATCTCTGAGCCTGGTAGCTCAGCCATTGATACTTATCAGGAAAACTAACTACAGTTTAGCTTAATGAAATCCCAAAAACCTTTCCTTTTTCCACTTTAGTGGAGAGAAAGGTCCAAAACAGGGGACTTTGTAATATACTGTAGTAAGAGCAGAGGGAATGAGATTGAAGAGGAGGTGCTTAATGAGGGAATGAGAAGAATGAGGAGAAGGGGGTGCTTTAGTAGAGGCAAGTGAGAGAGAGAAACGTGGGGCTGATTTGTAAACCAGTGACCCCCACACGAATGGTTCTGCTTTCAATGCCCGCGTCTTGCCTGGTTATAATCATATTATATATTCATCTTACTTCTAATTCTTAAATGTCAAAGCAAAATAATAAACACTTATTTATTTTCTTTGTACTTTTCCTGGTTATAAGTCGGGAGGAGGAGGAGGAGGATGAATACAAAGAAGTGCAATAGTGGCAGAGCATACTTTGTATGACCAGATCACACTAGATTCCCTCGTCTCTCACATAAGAAACATATGAAAAATAATCTGAAAACACACAAAAATTCAAGCCTTTCTATTTATTTATTCATTTATGATTGGACACATTTTTATTTATATTACACTTATTAAAGGATTTATTTACTACATTATATTATATTATATTCCACTGAGTTGATGGCATTTTCCAACTAATCATTAACGTGTTGGCCAAAGAGAAAAGAAAAAAGAAATCATGACTAATGTCGTGTAAATACAAAATATTCCAAGGTACATAGGGGAGAGGGTCTCCCAAGCCAATAGTAACAGAGCCGACGCAGAGGATTTGGTACATTACCCTTGGAGTTACTTAGACTCTCTTGGCCAGTCAAGCTCCTCTGTATGATGTATCTCCGTGTTAACCTTTTTTCCCTCTGTTCTGGAGCTTGATTATGACTGTAGAACAAGGGTATTATTGTATTTGTACCTGGCTCAATTCTTTTTTCTCTTCCTTCATTTAACTAAATAATTCCCATTTATAAAAATTAGTTCTTTCTTTAATAACACTTACCGCCTGCCACTGATCCGTATCTTCTTGTTTACCATGCATGCTTCCACTTTCTTCTTTTTGTGGGACGCCCCCTTTTTTATCACAAATTAAATGACTTAGCCTTGTCTTGTTGCGAAGAATAAAAGCAGAGTACGAGTACTATTTCTCAGAGTCGTGTTTCTGTCACGAAATTCACATTGTCCATCCATTTCATCTCTGCTCACCGTTTTGTTCACTTTCTACCCCTCGATCTGTCACAGTGTGCTATTCCTCCATTATCGTTAATTACGGCTGTTTATTCTTTATTGTTCCTTAGGAACAAAATTGCAAAACGACAAGAACAGGAAACATACATATCTAACGCAAATTTACCTATATACTACCTACACTAAAAATATTACCAAAATCATGTATCGTGGACAATAGTGCTCGTGCTCCTTTATACATGATAAATTTAGAGATTTAATATTAATTATGAATATAATACATGTCTTTTATATTTATTAATCTCTCTTTTTTAACTATTACTCTTTTAACAATAATTAAGGGAAGGAGGAAAATAAAAAAATTAAAAAAGATGATTAGAATGTTTTAGAAGATGTATGTCATATCAACTAATTTAATTAATTTTTTTAATTTAATTAAATTAGATGAATAAATCTTATATTAAAGATTAACAGGAGTAATAATTTTGGGCGTTGAATGAGCTTAACTTAACTTACAATATGGAAGAATGCTATTAATAAAATAATTAGATGCCTGACATAAGTGGCCCGTTTAGTTGCACATAGCGTCTCCCGGTCATGAAATTTCTCAAACATATGAATTTTAAAACCTATTATAGCCAAATCCAAGAAAGATAAAAAGGTTGAGAATTTTTCAGTAGTTACCTTTAAAGTTTGGGAGAATTACATTGAGGTCCTAAATAAAAAAATTTATTTTTTTAACAAGTTCCAGCTAGCAACTCAGATTGTCAATATAACTCATCAGCTTGCCATATGGACCTTTCTTATATTAATTTTCTTACTTAAGACCTTAATGTAATTCTCCCTTAGGCTATGTTTGGCTCAATAGAGGGGAGGGGAGGGGAGGAGAGGGTTTGAGATGGATTTCATTTTACTTTATTTGGATTGATAAAGAGAGTGGAGGGGAGAGATTTTAGTTTTGTAATTATTAAAGTAAATAAATATAATTATTTTTTGTTTAGTATATAAATATTATTATAATTCTATATATACTATTTAAAAATAGTATGGACATATTAGTCAACATAGAGTAAAATATTAGCCTTTCCTCCCAAATTCCTCCAATTTTGGGGGGAGGGAAGAGAAAATTTTCTAAATAAAATTTTTCCTCCCATTCTAAGAATTTTTGTTATCCAAATAAGGGAAGAGGAACAAAATCCTCCAATTCCCCTCCTCTTCCCTCATTACCAAACAGACCCTTAAAATTTCAAGCTTTGGTGTATGTTTGAATAGGTCCCAGATGAGCATCTCTACTCTCTATAGGGGCCATTAGGGGTTAGGTGGCATGTTGGACATCTTGGGTGTGTGATGGGAAGCCGTATGATACACCGTACGAAGAAACTAGAATTTTGCTCCACGACAAACTTTAATTATTCAATTCTACTCCTTGCATACACGTACACTTCCTCTTTCCCATATTATATTATACATAACCAAATTCTGAAATTTCCCATCTCATCGATGAAGGGGTAATAATAATAACAATAACAATAACAATAATATAGATTTAGACTACTCAAGCTTCATTTATCCTTCTCTCTAAAACAAAAGCGACGCATTGGTTACCGCCTTAATTGCAAGAATTTAATATGTGATTTAACTAATAGTACAACCACTCACACGTAGTGGTAATAATAGTAGCGCCATGAAAGACTTGACTTTATTAGGGGAAATTTCAATAATATATATATTATACATATATGCATGAGCCGACATGAGTGTCCTTTTCTCAACGTGCCAAAAGTACAGAGACGACGAGTCTGCTTCAAAAGGATGATCATAGTGCTTCTTCACATTGCGGTCCAATCCCACATTAAACCAGAAGAAGGAGTCATTCTATATATTTAGTACAATCACCGTTTGCACTTCTTTCCCCCCCGGGCACATAAATGAAAAACTGAAGCTAAAGACTATACAGTTTACATACAAAAGTCTCAATTTTGATTCAACAAAGGAGTCTAATTAGCTTTAGATTTTTAATGAGGACCTCAAAAGTGTGACCTTGTTCCGTAAATCAGTATCACTTTCCTGCGTGCTGATGCCAACAGAAGCGACAAGGATGATGAAGAGGAAGTGCTAAGAGCAAGTGTTAAGCAACAAGGTTAGCGTTTGACTGTCATGATGGTTGATTAAGAGGAAGTGTTTTCTTCGCCCACATGTCACTGACAGTTGAGGAAGAAAAGAAGCGACAAGGATGATGAAGACTGAATTGAATCATTGCACAGATCCTAGATTGGGGACCAAAGCGAACCTAGTTTATGGCAAACAAAGGTTGTTTGGAAGTAACCTCAAACTCTGTTGCTGCATGCCACAAAATTATGAAAGGAAGAATATTGAGATTCTTTTGTATAATATGACTGTGCTAGGATCTTATACTAAAACACACAACGATCTGTTATATGCTAGGAAGGAAGCTTCTGTTTTCGCCTCACCATGATCACTCTCAAGTAATGTTCATAATTGTACGGTTTACAATACACATGTGAGCTGTCAATAAACAAAGGGTTAGTTCAATGATGATATGATTGGGTTCTCTCATTTTGAAGCTTGTTTTCTTTCCCCTGTTTTTTGTAATTTATTTCCTCTGGACAATAAACGTAAACATCACAACGTGTTTGAATAATTTTCCGCTAGATTATAAATGAAAAATTCTTCTGCAGCTCCATTCTCTTTATACTACCTCTAATCTTTAACATAAGAAATAATTCGCACTGTAATAATATGCAGGTAGTACAGAATAATACAAACAATGGCACAGAAACTAACTACAATTTACCATAAGTAAAACGAGAGATAAGTGCAACACATCTAATAAATTTGAAGGGTTGCATTATTTATTGAGAGTACTTTTGCAACTCAACTTGTACTGGGCAGAGACATAGAGATTGAATCCCATGTGTATTCAAACCCCACAAGGGACGTACTATACCTCAAACTCTATTAAACCCACTAAAAAAGTTTGAACAGATTTGTTCTTTACATTAAATAATTGCCCAGTTAAAGCATATCCCTATAGTGCAATTTAGTTAAAGGCTTGAATTGACTTCATGAGAAGGGAAACCAGCCAACCCCATTAATGCATAAGCTTGATATTAGATGAGAGGCGTGGCGTTCTTTGATTGGTACAAGTAACTGCTAATTTGCCTTCTCCTCAAATAGAACGACAGTGTGTTTGTGTGCAAAGTTCTCTGCTGTCATATTTTTAATGAAAGTTCCCATTTGCTTACAATATCCTGTCATTTATTACTGCATTTCAGAGGAAGAAGGCTCAAGAATAAACTTGAAACACTGTTTGTGTCCAGAAACTGATAGGATTGAAGTTGTCACTTGTCACATAGATTTTACCTAAGACTTTGGTGAAATATTCAGTGCTATATATATATATAAGAATCTAGAAAATGCTCTTTTCTGGAGAAGCAACTGATGAGAACAAATATTTTATTATATATTATATTATATGTATATGTATATCTCTCTATAGACGCAATGGATGCACGAGGGTAGTTGCAGGTTAATACTGAGGGGGCCAAAGCCAATTGAATGAGTGGAGCCATTAATTTTTAGGATTAACATGTTCTTTTTTTCATGAAAATGGGATGAAAGTGAAATACAAGTAGTTGGAATAACACACATATAATATGTATCATTTTCGTTTTGACCCCTCTATTTTATTTTCTCTGGTTCTTAAACAACTATTATAATATGTGTGTGTGTGTGCGCGCCATCATAGTATCTCCTACCATCTTGCATAGTAGAAGAAAGGAAGGTCCAACAAGAGGTAGATGATGAATTGGCCCAGGAGTATAAATAGGTATACCCCAAAACATTTCCAAATATTAAATGAAGGTGGAGCCATATATATATATGCTTAAGATCTGTTTAGGTATGTGATGATATATTTCAAATCACATGGAACTCAAGTGACAGCCATACTGGGCAGTTTTGGGGTCCAACTGTCCAAGCTAATGTGTCAATGGTTTCAAAATTTGATGACATGAGTAACAAATGACATAAAAATTAGGGGGAATTTGAATTAGGGACCAAATAAGGGAATTAATATCAGAGCAGTCCATGAACAAGTAAATGTGCCATATGAACAAGGAAAATG
>JBAGKO010000010.1:17699747-17724231 GCA_037177275.1 Acacia concinna
CAACTTTAGGTGGCCCCATTGACAAGTTCGGCTATTTCCATTAACAACTATTCCACGCTCTCTTTCTTCATCTCTCCCCCATTGACAATTTCAGGTGGCTCGATTGACAAGTTTAGCTGTTTCCATTGATAACTCAATGTTATAGTTGTCAGGTATAGTTGTCAATGGAAACGCCTGAGTTGTCAATGGAAACACCGTAAGTTGTCAACCGGGCCACGTGAAGTTGTCAATGGGGGGAGAGAGAGAGAATGTGCTATAGTTGTCAATGGAAACACCCGAACTTGTCAATCGGGCCACATGAAGTTATCAATGGGGGGAGAGAGAGAGAATGTGCTATAGTTGTCAATGAAAATACCCAAAGTTGTCAATGGAAACACCCAAACTTGTTAATTGGGCTACCTGAAGCTGTCAATGGGAGAGAGGTGGAGAGAGAGGGCGTTGTATAGTTGTTCATGGAAACAGCCTGAGTTGTCAATGGAAACAGCCGAACTTATCAATCGGACTACTTGAAGTTGTCAATGGGGGAGAGGTAAGAGAGAGGACGCGGAATAGTTATTAATAGAAACAGCCTGAGTTGTCAATGAAAACAATCGAACTTGTCAATAGCACCAGCCGTAGTTGTTAACGGGGAAGAAAGAGAAAGAGAAAGAGAGGGGGGAGGGAGGGTGACTGACGCGCTGTCGCGTCATGTCAGATGAGAGAGAGAGAAACATTATTTTATTAAGGCAATTAATTGCAAAAAAGTCCCACAGGACTCTATTGCGATTACGTGATTTCGTAGGACCGTTTTATTGTAAATTCTCTTGGTTGGAACCAAAACGCAATTTTTTCAATATTTTATTATATATTATATTATAAGTATATGTATATATCTCTGCAGAAGCAATGGATGCACGAGGGTAGTTGCAGGTTAATACTGAGAGGGCCAAAGCCAATTGAATGAGTGGAGCCATTAATTTTTAGGATTAAAATGTTTCTTTTTTCATGAAAATGGGATGAAAGTGAAATACAACCAGTTGGAATAACGCACATATGAATCATTTCATTTTTGGAGCAGGGAGGTATTAATGAATGAAAAGAAGTATCATTTTCGTTTTGACCCCTCTATTTTATTTTCTCTGGTTCTCAAACAAATATTATAATATATATATATTTATATATATGTGCCATAATAGTATAGTAGTAGCATCCTACCATCCTGCATAGCAGAAGAAAGAAAGGTCCAAAAAGAGGTAGATGATGAATTGGCCCAGGAGTGTAAATAGGTAGACCCCAAAACATTTCCAAATATTAAATGAAGGTGGAGCCATATATAGGTATGTGATGATATATTTCAAATCACATGGAACTCAGGTGACAACCATACTGGGCAGTTTTGGGGTCCAACCGTCCAAGCTAATGTGTCAGTGGTTTCAAAATTTGATGAGATGAGTAACAAATGACATGAAAATTAAGACAGCATATGTATACTGCTACCACTTGAGGAGTAGTATCTAACAATCTCTTAGAAAAGAATAACAAAATGGCCATGATCTCCTGGAATGTCATTTAATATTTCTCTCTGCCCATGCACTCTTATGTATGGTCCTCTGGCTATACATACTGGTTTATGGAATACTCAGATGTGGCGCAGGTGCAGTGTTCCCAACAAGGTATTTAAGTGGTTGTTCTCCCATCTCAAATTGAGCCCCACCTCACTCCCATCAATTCTTATATAATATAACTATATACATCATTTCTCATTAATAAAATGGCTTGGTTATTGATTTCATTAGATATGTTGAATTTTCAAAGGAGTTTCAACTTATTAGTTAATAGTATATATATGTATGTAATCTTCTTTTAGTAAAATAAAATGAAGTATTGATAAAAGAAAATTTCAAATATCGCATTGTTAATAATAAAATGTTTTCCTAGGTAAAATCTGCGTCCTGTGTGTGTCACAGCACCGTGCTTCCTTTTGAAGTCATTCGTTTCCGTTTTCCTCCCCACCAGACGTACCTCGGTCTTCTTTAGTGACTTGCCATTGTTATGAATGAGAACCGTCAAGAGAAAATCTTGGTTTGACTCTTGAAAGAAAATGACTTTTTACCCACCCAGATACGGCGGCTCTCTCTCTCCATGGTTTTTTTACCCCCTGGACTTCATACTGTTGGTGATTTCACAGGGAATCAATGAGAAATGTACCACCTGTTGAAATCGCAGGAACTTCATTTTCCATGTCGCGAAGATGATCTCATCCCTTCATGGTCAAGAACGTTTATAATATGTCACTGTCAAAGTGGCTCCCACCTTTTCAAACTTTTTTTCCCTCTTTCACTATAGAGCAAAGCAATCAGTTGCAATTCCTTCAAACAAAAGGTTGACCCCTCAAGAGATTGAATGTGAAACAATATACTAAATCCTAATAGCATGGTTTGAACCAGACCAAATATCACTAACGAAGAAAGTAAGGCCAGTCTTGAGGTAACACGTTTATATCCCAATTATCAGATGAGTGGAGGAGGCAGAATGGAGGCCAATATACATTGTCCGAATTGAGCCTGCATCAAATGCTATCCAGAGATGTTGGCATTTTCTTTTAGATTTAAAAAAGATTGGACTTGTCCATAGCATAGCTCATCCTCTCCGCACACACTACAATATTTAATATCCTTGGCAAATACAAGTGCTTCTGGTATTTTTGCACCATGCTCAGTGCTGCTGCTTCTCATAGGAAGTTTTCTTGTTTAAAAAACTTCCATCAGATGCAGTGGTTATTTGAGTGCTTTTATTATGAAGGAACACAGGCTGCTGTTTGGTGTTTTCAAACAGTACTAATTTTTGATGAATGAGATGAGCCAAAGTCACAGATTATGTTTGAGGAGTGTGCTTAAATATACTAATATGCATGTTATCTGTAATAAAGTACCCTAGAACAACATACATATATCACAATCTAACTTGCTCCACTACTTTCTTTAGTCCTACCAAGCTCTACAAGTAAAGTCAATAAAGCCTCACACATTTCACTTGCATCAGATTCCCTGGGATTTCTGTTGTTTGAAGAGTACACCATCCAGGCATGGTCAAGCTTCCTATCTGGTCTCACAACTACGGATCCTGGAACTTCGGCGTCACGGCATGTGACTAGGCCATCGCTTTTTTCGCCATATCTTAGCTGCAGGTGGAGGGCACAGATAGTCATGGCAGCAGATACGGGCATCACTACAGGAACTTGGCGTCTGGATTGAATGCAAATAGGGCCATTAGACTCGTCAGCCTCATTGTCTTTCAGAGGGAGCCAAGGAATTTCAGCATGAGCAATGTGTGTCATGGTTGCCAGAACACCAGGAGTAATGCTTGCTTCTGAATGGAAGGATATCAGAGGAATTTCTAGTGGCAGCTCGTGTTTCGTGATGAAATCCTTTCGCCTTTCATATGTGAGATCCTCTAAAGCCCTCATGTCACCCTGAAATGTACAATTGGCGCACGCAAATAAGAAAAAGAATTGACACCAAAATTTATTTCAGGGAAAAGCTTCGATGAATGACATTAAATTTTGTGCTGCAAATGAATAAAACAGAAAAGCGAAGGGACCAAAATCAGTTGCATCAGTCAAAGAGAATTCCTGGACACAAAGATAGCTAAGGACCAACTTCAATTTTCAACGCATAGGTTCTGATGGTCTTAAGTAAAAGCTTAAACTACTAATAGTTTTATTATAGTTTCTAAACGGATAAACTTGTTTTTTGGTAAACTAAAGGCAAGAAATAATCAACCATAGGCATGAAAGTTTGGGGGTAGGAAATGATCCCCTTACCCTTAATACTTTGCACAAGAGAAGCTCCATGATTCTGCGAGTTTCTTTGTCTCCAATTTGGTCCTCACGAAGCATATCGGAAGCCACAGGAGTGCCACCATATGGACTCTGCACCAGTGCCAAACCAGCAACTTTGTCTTTCAGGTCTGACCAATACAGAGACAATGCAGCCGCAGCATCTACTCCACCTTTACTGTGTCCTAGAAGCATCAAACGCTTCCCAGAACCCCAGTAGAGCTCCTCAATGTATAGCTTCAGTTCCCAAGCATTGTGTTCTACTGAAGCCTTCAACCAAGGGGAAAACAGGACAATGAAACATCAGTACATTCCATTGTCTATGGTGTATTCTGGGTGAAATAAGGTTATCAGTGATTATGCAAAAAGCTGACAGTAGAACAAATGCTTTAGAATGAAAGAAAATATGATTTCCACGGTTGATACTTGATGCTTAATTACCTCACTGTGAATTTTAGCAATGTGGCAGGCAAGGCCCATCTTTGAAAAGAATCTCCTTGTGGCTACAAAGTACAAGGGTCCATGATTGCTGAAGAGGCCTGAAATAAGCGAATCTGTTAGTCTGAACCATATTGCATAGTGAACGAGGAAAGAAAATGATACATGGATGCTGCTGTACCTGGAATCAAGAGATAAACAAAGGAGTTGGGCAGTGAGTGCTTTCCATTCCTGTTGGATTAAACGCAAAATATATGAAGTCAGGTGAAAAATTATGAGACTAACCAAAGTGATAGAATTTCCATCGTAATTACTGCAACAAATTACAAAGTGATTGACCAGAAAAACCATGATCTTCAGAAGGGTAACGAGTAGTACAGAAAAAAGTCAACGTTGAGGTCAACTTCATGTTAGGAACTTTATGACAAGCTATTATACCTTACGTCTGATAACAATTCCAAGAACCTCGCAGTACCATCCTCTACTGGAGGCATGCTGGAATCTTGTTGCAACCATCCAATATCATCTGAAGAACCACGCAATGTTATCATTGCGCGAGACATAAGCCTGAGAGGATGCCCATAAGTATGCATTACTGACTGTTACGATAAAAAAGAAGAAGAAGCAAGATCTAATATTTCAAACTGTCATCGTTCCCACCATTTGACTTTGAAAAGATCTACTTCTTTTACCTATGAATTTGTACATGAACCCTTCTAATGCATGAGAAAAAATATCTCCACGGAGAAATTGCTAAACAAGCAGCATGTTTTAGACCAGCTATTGGGAGCCTCAACCTGCATCCATGTGAAGAAAATCTAGTAGCAATTGGAAAAAGTTCAAGATATTGGCCATTCCACTCCATCTAACGTCATCATTTAGTCTGAAAGATTTAATTTACATGCTTGACTATACTGAACTTTAGCTGGGCAATTCGTTTGACGTGTAAATTTAAGCTAAAGGAAAAAAAACGATCATTACCCTTTTAAAAATAAAGAAGCAAGGGAAGCAGTATAACTGGTATTTAAAATTACAGATCCTGTATCATTGGTACAGTTGTAAATTTCCCTTTTACAGAGACCATGGTTTGGATCAACGGTTTGAGGCTGTGAAGATGAGCTGATGGTGTAACCTTTTGTGCAATATGATGAAGAAAAAACCGATGGATTGAAATCTTCTCTCCATCTATCTACATCTCTAAGTGCAAGATTCTCTGCAATATTGGCAGCAAGCATAAAGTAGCTTGGTTATGTTTTACATGAAAATAACTTCAAACAGCGAATATATAAAAATACTTGGAAAGTCATATCTGTTTACATTTTTAGTGACCAGCAAGAACTCACCAATGAGTTGTATGAAACGATCACTAATGAAACTTGACAATCTCAAAAGATTGGTGTGTATGTCATCCATCACTTAGAAAAATCTAATCAGTGGATTGCCATTGGTCTGTAAAACGATAACTCCTCTCAGATTGGATTCTCCTTATTGATTAAACAATAAACACAGGCAAGTGAACTAGGAAAATCTTAGTCACCTTCACTGCCTGTAGAATCAAACAACGTACGTCTTTAATTACAGAGCCAAAGAACAAGCAGGATAAAGGGTTTAAAACATTTGGGTCCGTCCAGTTCGTGTTGAAATAACTCTGGAAGATGTTAAGAATGAAGCTTTACTAGTTTTGCATGTCCATTGATCCCCAATGATCTGCAATTTATATGAAGAATAAGGTATAAGTTCTCAAAAAAGTAACCAGTGGAGCTTTCAGAATTTTGTGAATCATAGTCACGCATTAAAAAGCACTTAAAAATCAAATTAAGGGCAAGAGAAGCAGAACGCAGTGCCACAACGGATAAGGGGAAAACAAGATATGAGATTTTCTGAAAGAAACAGATAGATCCAAGCATTGCGTGGCGATGGCGCCAAAAGAGAACTCAAAAACCGAATAAGGAAAGAGCGGCTCAAACCTTAAAAGTCGAAGATATTCCCAGCCCAGTAATGAAGATGGCTGCAATCTGGATAGGCAGATACAAACAGAGGAGTTGTCCAATATCAATACCAACATGGAACGAACAAATGAAATAAATGGATTCAGGGGAATACAAGACACAAATAATAATAACAATATAATGAAACAAGTTGGGAAGTGATGAAGCCAATAAAGGAAATAAAGCAAGGTATCAGTGATCTCCATGAATATGGGGCAACTGCAACTGCAATTGCAATTGCCATTGCCGGTGGTTATCCTGATTGCATTTTTTAATATTATATCGACTGCGAGCGAATGGCCCACTCGTAGTTATCCATTATTATTTATTAGCAAGCGATCTCCATGTAACAAAAACAGATTCTCTTCTCTAGTTTTCTTACTACACAACTCGTTTTTTAATTTAAAGCATGTCATTGTTCCTTTTCTTACCTAACCAATTTAATAACTCTAAGATGTACTCGTACTAATATATTTACCATAAATAGGAGTATCTATTTTTAAGGATAATGTAAAAAAATAAAAAATTTATATTGAAAAAAGCTTACTTATCATTGTATAAAAAAAATGAAGAAATTTGATGACAATTCATTATTCTAATATAATTCCATAGTCACGTAGCTATAATAAAATCATACAGCTCCATGTATGAGAAAATATTTAATGTTGGGTATAACTTAATCTAGAACTCCATCCTATCTTAAATATAAGATATGGGTTGATTATTTTGAAAAAATTTAAAAATCTAATTAAATTATTTTAAAGTATATATATATGTATCATTTTTTTCCCGATACGCAACATATTATATAATTAATTAACTTATTTAACTCTCTTAATATTCTTTTCGATCATAATTATAATGTTCAATTAACTTTTTTCAAAAATTATAAGAAAGCTAAGTATATTATTTTGATATATTAAAATTTATCGATTTTTTTCGAACTATGTTGTTTGACTTATGAATTAATATATTATATAATAAAATATAATATATGATATTGATTAAATAATGTAATTAGCTTTCTTATTAGAATATTTGTTTTAAAAAAATCAATTAGATATTATGATTAGGACTAAAAGAAGCATCTTATAATGAGGATTAAATGGAGTGGGCGCTTTGTTAAACCTGATTTATCTATGTACCACAAATAGTAAAAGAAATTACCAAAAGGTGAAAGTAAAATCCATTTTAGACAAATCAAAGGGCGATAAAAAACTTGAGAATTTTTCAGTATATACTTGTTTACCTCTCAGGCTATTGGGGTATTGAATTGAATTGATTCCGTCCCAGCATGAGCATCCCCACTCCCTTATCGGGTTACGTGGCGTGTTGGGCATCTCGTGTGTGTTTGGAAGCCATATGATTCGAAACTAGAGATTTTCCTACACGACAAAAATTCTCATGAAAGCCACAAGATTGAAATTCTTTTGTATAATAATATAATTACGTACTGTGCTAAGGATATGATCTGAAAATTCCCATGCATGCAATTCATGTGGCAACCACGCTGGGCACAGGATCACGTATAATAAAAAAATATAGAGGATCGCAAGTTTTTATTTGAATTTCTATATATTAGCATTTTCCCCTTCTCCTCCCATCCCTTTGTCTAGATCCTCCTGCTGGAATCATTCCCCGGCAATGACGACACCCTGCAAGTCAGTCGCGGCGGCGACTTGGATTTTTCTACTTATATTATTGTTACCAAGGCCACTCTTGCTATCTATATCACCATCGTTTTACAACCACGATGTAGTAATAATTCCTGTTCTTTTGGCTCTGTTCACTCTTAAATACCCAATATGGCTTTCCTTCCTCAATTGCATCATCAATTTCAATGGAGGCTAAGGTCGCTGCTGATTCAAAACGGTTCAACGTTTCCCGGTGGTGGAGCTGGTTAGTGATTCTCATAATCTGTGCTCTCGTTTTGGCTGCCGGTTTACTCTCTTTACTCCACACGCTTCATCGCTCTCGTTCTGCTCATCATCACCCAACTGGTCCCACCGCCGTCGTGCAAAACTACGCCACCACTCTCGAATTGGCTCTGCAATTCTTCAACGTTCAAAAGTCCGGCAAGCTTCAGAACAATAGGGTTTCGTGGAGGGGAGATTCAGGCCTGCGAGATGGTAGCGAAGCCAATTTGGATTTATCCAAGGGAATGTACGATGCCGGAGACCTAATCAAATTTGGGTTTCCGATGGCTTTTACCGCTACTGTATTGTCATGGGCGATTCTCGAATATGGAGATCACTTGAACGCAGTGAAGCAGCTAGAATATGCACAGGGCTCACTTAAATGGATCACAGATTATCTCATCAACGCCTATCCTTTCCCAGAAGTACTCTACATTCAGGTCGGAGATCCTGAAGTGGACCACAATTGCTGGGAAAGACCTGAAACGATGACCGAGGAAAGGCCATTGATTCAAGTTAACTCATCTTTTCCAGGATCAGATGTTGCGGCAGAAACTTCAGCCGCCTTGGCTGCAGCATCACTAGTTTACAAGGGTATCAATTTCACGTACTCTGGGATTCTCTTAAGTCATGCTAAACAGTTGTTTTCTTTTGCTGATGCTTACAGAGGTTCCTACAGTGTCAGTATCCCAAAAGTGCAGAAATACTACAACTCTTCTGGATATGGCGATGAGCTGTTGTGGGCAGGAAGCTGGCTATACCATGCAACCAGAGAACCATCATACCTTAAATAGGTAACTGGGCCGAATGAGAATGCGTTTGGTACTTTAAGAGGAAGTTCATCATCCTGGTTTAGTTGGGATGATAAACATACTGCAACTCAGGTTCTTTTGTCCAGGATCAATTTCTTTAGCACAAGAGACATTCCAAATGCACAGATTAATCTTGACCTCCAGATGTACAGAGAAGCTGCTGAAATCTTCATGTGTGGTCTTCTACCTGATTCACCAACAGCTACCACCAGTAGAACTAACAGTGGACTCATATGGATGGTGCCGGCGAACTCATTGCAGCATGCAGTGGCTTCTGCTTTCCTAGCTGTTGTTTACAGTGATTACATGGTGACATCCAACACTGAGACTCTATTTTGCAGTGGGAAACTGTATAAGCCAGAAGATCTTCGAGATTTTGCGATTTCGCAGGCGGATTATGTGTTGGGGAAGAATCCAATGAAGATGAGCTATGTTGTTGGATATGGGGGTGACTACCCTCTATATGTACATCATAGAGGATCTTCCATACCAAGAAATGCTACTACAGGGTGCAGCGATGGATTCGACAAGTGGTATAATTCATCTCATCCCAATCCAAATGTGGCTGTGGGAGCCCTGGTGGGTGGGCCCTTTTATAATGAGAGTTATAATGACTATAGGAATAATTCAATGCAGAATGAACCTACCACTTATAATGCTGCCCTCATGGTCGCCCTCCTCTCTGGTTTGGTCATTACTTCCTCGGTTCCTACCTCTTTCTAGAATCAGTCAAATATAATATATCACCTTATCTTGTAATATAATGTTGAATCATAGTATCTGCTATCACCACCTGCCTTTCAGAATAATATGAGTCGTTCTTTAATTACCTAACCTTAACAAACAGCTCTCCTCCTTCTCAATATGTCTACTTACTGATTCTGTCTTAAAAGAGCCAGTGAAGTTACATGTTCTCTTTAAAAAAAAAATATCAAATTTAGGTGAGAATTACTACAGAATGAATAGTGAAGCACACTAGAACAGAGGCTGTATATTTATGAAGCATAATACTACATTCTAGAATAGTGCAGCTGTACAAGGAAATAATAGAACCTATAGGATGCTGACACGTATACAATGATCATAACATAATACGTACATAGTAGGACCACATAACAGAACCACAACTAATTACAATTACAATGCTAATCATAATCTAACAAATTTAGTGCAACATTAGAAGCAGTTCGTAGTACGAATCCAGTACAACCTCCAATAAAGATATTAGATTTTCTGAAAAAAAAAGATAGATTCAAGCATTGCTTGGTCAAAAGGGAACACAAAAACAGAATAAGGAAAGTCGAAGATATTTCCAGCCCAATGATCAAATGTATGCTATCTGCAAATAGCCAAAATCAGAGTTGTCTAATGTCAAAAGCAATATGGAACAGGGGAAATATTAATAAATGGTTTCAAGGGAACACGAGGCACAGTAATGCTAACAATATAGTGATGATACAGGTTGGGAGGTGAACTGACCCAATGGAAATAAAGCAAGGTGATGAGAAATAACTTTTAAAACTCCCAATGTAATTTCTGAGTAATTTGCAACTCCCCTTTTAATTTTAATAGTTTTTAATGGTTTTCTTTCAATTAACTAAATCTATTGTTTCAAATTAAAACTACTCATAATTTATAACTTTACTTTCTAAATTTGATCCAAATTTATAAATACTATTACTAGTTTTAAATGCATGTCACGTAGCTTCTGGCTTATATAATAAGTAAAACGACGCCGTTGCCTTACCGAAAACTGGGCCATTATTTTTTGTCCCGGGATATAACATTCACATATAGCAGGAGCCTGGAGGCAGAAGCATTGCACTAGAAATGTAAAGCGAAAAAATCTTATCACTTATGGCGCTGAAGTTGGCAATCCGGTTCCCTTTCCTGGCGCCAGACCGCGACCCCAATTCTTCCCAACTCGAACATCATCGGCCGTCCACGGAGGTTTGGTTCTCTCGGTGGAACAACGCCAACGCCGAGAAATTTAACATTCGCCGTCGGATACAGCAGCAAATTGAAGATGATATCCGCCGCGAGCGCCGCTTCGACTCTGCTAATAAGATTGCCAACATGGATGAAGATTCTTCTCCTACTTCCTCCTCCGTCGAAACATTCAGGTCCATTGGTACACCTTCCGCTCCTTCCAGACCGTCAATCCCTGGGAAAAAATCCAAGTACTCCAAGCCTCCAAAACCCAGTGCTGAATCCCACCCAGCGCTTCGGTTTTCCAATATACCTAATCCCCGAGACACACCAGTTGTGCGTACACCTCCTAATGTTAAAGTGGCTGATGATGGAGTCTCCTATGTCATTGACGGCGCTCCATTTGAATTCAAGTACAGCTACACCGAGACTCCGAAAGTGAAGCCCCTGAAGATGCGTGAACCGCCGTTCGTTCCTTTCGGTCCGACCACCATGCCACGACCGTGGACCGGTCGAGCCCCGTTGCCCCCAAGCAAGAAGAAGCTGAGGGAATTCGATTCGTTCGTGCTACCGCCTCCGAATAAGAAGGGAGTCAAGCCGGTTCAGAAGCCCGGTCCCTTTTTGCCCGGGACGAGCCCTAGATACGTGCAATCGAGGGAGGAGATACTGGGCGAGCCATTGACACAAGAAGAGATCGATGAATTGGTTAAAGGGTGGAGAAAAACAAGCAGACAGCTTAACATTGGTATTTTTTCGTTACATTTGATTTTAATTACATTTATTTCTTTCAGATGTATTGAATTTTCAAACCTCGCTTGCAGGATGTGTTTGCTATGATGTTAGGGAGTTGTATAATGTATCTAGTATTCTAGGGGATAGATGATACGAAAAGGAGACAACTTTAATTCGCTTATATTTGATACATAGGGAATGAAATATTTTTTCCAATATGCATTCATATTTCTCTTTTAGGTAGGGATGGTTTGACGCATAACATGTTGGACAACATACATGCTCACTGGAAGCGGCGGAGGGTGTGCAAGATAAAGTGCAAAGGTGTTTGCACCGTTGACATGAATAATGTGTGCCAGCAGCTAGAGGTTGGTTTTTTTTGCTTATCTTCTCTGATCCTTCATGCTTTATTAATACTAAATCATTTGTCTCTGTACATTTTACTCATGCAATAAGAAGTTTGCTGGAAGTTATTCTGACTTTGTTGTTTCTGTTAATATTTACTTTGTGCTATTTACTTTTTTTTAATCCCTTCAAGTTCCTTCCAGTGAAATGTTAGAGACATTTTTTGAATGTTAAGTAGAGATGGTTAGCCTTTCATATAGGAGAAATTCTCGATCATGAGTGCTGTTTAGAATAGTATACAAGGGGATGAAAGATGATTTGGTTGGTTGCTTTTTCATTCTCCTTTTTCACTGGCAACTTCTTTGGCTTCTTAGTGGTCTAAATGTTGGACTTTTGGCTTTTTTCTATGTTCTCTTTGATCTTTCTTTGATTTTTCTATTGTGTATGCCCCTTGCACTCTTCAATTGAAAGGGAGAAAGATCAAGCAAATCATCATTTTTGTATGTTCTTACATTGTGTCATCCTTTTTTCCAGGAAAGAACAGGAGGGAAAATTATCTACAGAAAGGGTGGTGTTGTATACCTCTTCCGAGGGAGGAATTACAATTACAAAACACGACCTCGGTTCCCTCTCATGCTGTGGAAACCTATCCCTCCTGTTTATCCGAGGTTAGTTCAGCGAATTCCAGAAGGTCTAACACTTGAAGAAGCAACTGAAATGCGTAAGAAGGGAAGGAATCTTATTCCCATACGCAAGCTAGGTATTCTCTTTTGGTTGGTCATTACTGCTTAACATGTAAATAGGGAACAAAGATGATTGTTTATTCTTCTGGCAAACTGACATTTTGGCCATCTTTACTTGCTACAGCAAAAAATGGGGTTTACTGTGACCTTGTAAGAAATGTCAGGGAGGCATTTGAAGAATGTGAAATTGTTCGCATGGATTGTCAGGGACTGAATCCAAGTGACTACAGAAGAATTGGAGCAAAGCTCAGGGTATAAGCAATTTCACATTTGCCTTTGGAAATTACATGGGCTGAATGTTTGGCTCAACATGTTGTGAATTATGCCGTATCATATCTTGTGCGTTCTTTGTATGTAGGACCTTGTTCCATGTGTACTGCTATCATTTGAAAATGAGCACATACTCATGTGGAGAGGACGAACTTGGGTTTCTGCTTTTCCACAGCCCAACAAAGACAAAAAGGAAGCTAATAAAAATGGTTCTGCCATTAAAATTTCTGATACATTGCCTCCTGATGCTCTAGAAGAACATGTAAGCCATGAAGACCCTGACACTGGCATTTCCCAGAGTTTAGGAGATGTTAGTATACAGAAGGTTGAGGTGCCATATCCCACAGAAAACAGCAACCTATCTGGGTCTGTATTTACCAATGCAACTTCACTTGTTAATACAACATATGAAATTGAAGTCACGACAGAGTTTCCTGGCTCCTGTGGGGAGCTGGATCCTAACATGAACCTTAGTCGGATAACAGCCTCATCAGAAGGTGATGAGGAAGTTATCATTGATGAGGATGAAACTGAAGCTATGGTGAATAGCAAAGAATGCAGTGGTGATCATTCTGCTTCAGTTTCGGCGTCAGATGCCATGGCAGGAACTAGTGACAATTCTAATAAAGCCAAGGTAGATTCTGCGCCATGTACAGAAGACATTTTATTATTGTTGGAACAAGCTGTTGAGAGGGGCAGTGCACTTATTTTAGATGATGGATCTCTGGATGCTGATATTGTTTATCGAAGATCAGTTGCCTTGGCCAAATCAGCTCCGCCTGAACCGGAATTTAGGCTTCGGCATAGGAAAGCTGTAGTTCAGAGAAGCGATACTGACACGGACAAGCTGGAAATCAGGACTTCAGATGCAAAGGAGACGATTGATTTGTCCTCGATGAAAGGTAAGGAGAAGAGTGTTAAAATTAGAAGAAAAGAAGATTTTGATGGGCAGTTTTTGAATGTAGTACCACAGGGAACATTAGGTGTCGATGAGCTTGCGAAGCTTTTAACATATTAGGGATGTATATTGTACATTTGTTAGCAGTATTCTGTTTTTGTTTTATCCATCTGCTAGCATTCTTCTGTGTATTTTTTGCTGTTATTTAGTCATTGGTTCGAAAGGTCTTTGGTCACAAGCTGAAGCGTGTATATGAACGATTTCCCCATTTCAAATAAGCACACTATGACATTGGTTCCCAGATAAAAAGCACAGATTATTTTTTTATATAGAACTATTTTCTATATTAAATATCATTAAGTTGGCTTTCAATTACTCTTCGTTGGATGCACTTCTACCGATGTTATGTTTTCATTATATGAAATTCAAATCTCACGGGCTTCCTTTATTTGATCTAGTGTCGTTGTTACTTAAGCGAAAGGATTAATTTTAATGAATATTGCTAATTGCTAATCCGTTTGTAGCAAAATAAGAAAAAAAGATAACCGCAGAACAAATGTAGTATAAATTGAGAAAATCAAGGAAAAGCTAAAAAACTAAAAAAGTACTAAATCACGTCCACTATATCATATCAGTAGGTATTTCATTCGCCTACAATTCAGTAAACCCCTTTTTAGGCTCAGCATTCAGCGGGCTGGGCAGGCTTGCTCTCTGGTAATGGATCTTCGTCCAGGTGACGCTGTCCCACGTAATTCTTCCAGAACCAGTGCTTCTCAAACAAAAGATATATCTCTTCGATAGGCACCCTCTTCGTCTCCGGCAAGAACAACCCCACCACGGTGCACATTATCACTATCAACCCCGCAAACAGCAAGAATATCCCATATCGGAGATGGCACAGTGAAGCCAGAAACAACTGCGCCACCAACGCCGTGAAGATCATGTTCACACACACCACCACGCTCTGCGCGGACGACCTTATCTCCAACGGAAACAGCTCACTCGGAACCAGCCACCCCAGTGGACCCCACGACCTTCCATACGCCAACACAAACAAGAATATGGCAGCCACCAGAATTGCAGCTACTGGTTTTGACAACTCTTCCCCATGTCCAAAATATTTAGCCAAAATCGAAGCCACAATGACCTGCACATGTTTGTTTGTAAGTATTTGAAAACTGTAAACAAATGAAGCAGAAACTAGTTATACTTGGTGGTTAGGTGTCATTACCATGTACACTATCATTTCAGCACCGGCTTCTATGAAGAAAGCTCTTCTTCCGTATTTATCGACTAAAGCCATGGAGATGAGAGAGCCAACAATGAGTGCTAAACTGGAGATGAGTGATGAAAGCAGAGCCGAACCAGAGCCAAAACCCAGAGTCTGGAAGATGACCGGAGCATAGAAGAGGATGGAGTTATTGCCGGTGAGCTGCTGAAAGGCAGGAATACACACAGCTCCGATCACAAACTGAGGCCTGTACTTTCTCTTAAATAGGTTTCGGAATGGTTGCTTCACGGCCTGTGCTTCTTTGCTGGCATCTTGCAGGTCTTCGAACTCTGCATCAACGTTGTCGGTTCCTCTCACTTTCTTCAACACTTGTTTTGCTTCTCCTAACCTGCCCTGTTCCACCAGACTGTTGGGTGTCTCCGGACATAAAATGCCTCCGATCAACATGAGAATTGCTGGAACTGCAGCCAAGCCCAGCGAGATTCTCCATCCATGGGGATGAACCTTGTCTGTGAAGTAATTGATGACGTTCGCCACCAAGATTCCGGCGCATGTTGTGAATTGAAACAATTGGTTCACCGCTCCTCGGATTCTCGCTGGTGACATCTCCGACAGGTACAGAGGAACAGCCTGAAAAATGACCAACATCAACATCAATCACATCAATTAATCCTGTAGTGTATAAGTAGTGTATGTATATATGTGTGTGTATGCATGAGTAATGTAGTTGAGGGTTTGGAGAGAGTGAGGTGCCTGGTTGCCAAATCCAATGCCGGCACCAAGAAGGATCCTGCCGATGATGAGCATGGCTATGTTCTGTGCGGCGGCATTAAGTATAGCGCCGGCGAGAAAACTCAGGGCGCCGATTATAATGCTGGCTTTTCTTCCCTTCCATCGAGTAACATAGGAGGCTGCGAAGGTAATAACCAGTGCCGCGAAATACAGTGAGGAAGTAAACAGCGTCAGAATCTGGTTGTCATATTTACAGTAATCAGTTTCCTTCAAATGCGAATGCTTTCTTTCGTATACATGTGGGAAAAATTTGATCAGAAAGTCATCCATAGACGTCACTCCACCTAAACAAGAAACGTATGTCACCAAAACACAATATTCAATGAATCATTGACAATCAAACAGAGAAACTGAGACATGCCTGAAACACCAAGATCATAACCAAAAAGAGCGCCACCGACGGCGCCGACAATGCAACTGAAGATCAAGTAACGAGTAACCTTGTACTCGTAAGAGGCAGCCCTCTGGCTGATCCTCGTATCTATTCCTCCGCCGGCCATCGCTGTCTCTTTTCAACGTTGTAATTCTAGGAATAACAAAGATTCTATTCAACGTTGTAATTGCGGTTCTGGGACAAACAAGGGCTTATTTATAGGAATAGGAAAACGCAGTCTCACGCCTTCCAGTCTCAGGGCAGCTACAGCAAGTGTAACGGATCGACGAGAAAAATGTATACTTTATCATTCATTTAACCTATTTAATCCTAATAAAATCATTTAGAAAGATAGCATATATATCAATAGTACTCCGTTTTCAAAAAATTAAGGAATTTAATTAATAATTTAATCTATTCCATTATCTCAATAAGTTAAAATTGTATTTGTATCAATGTTATTTTCTTGTTCAAATTTTTAACAAATGAATGTACATCTTCCATGAGATAGGATTCTCATAATCTTTTGTTACCCATTTTATTTTATTAAGGATGATATGGGATGAGATTTGTCATCACTTAATTAATAGGTCGATGCTGACTGTGATTATACCAATAGATAAACATGAAATACTTTAAAACAATAATTAACCCGTTTTAATTAGTTTATAGGAAAAATCTTATCCTTCTGGCACGCAAAAATCTTATCCTATTACCTTAATTATCGATTATAACCAATACATTATTCACCTTTGTTTTAGCACAACCAATATATTATTCACCCTATTTACTGAGGTTTAAGACATTATATAATCATTGTCGAGGCCCTGTTTTACAGACATTTATGCTAAGGGACAGAGTTACCTCATTATTCACAATGAATGAAAAAAACCGGATTGGGTTGAATTGGGAACCAGTCTTTTATCCAGTCCAAAACAATGAAAAATTGGGGGAGAGTTGAACTGGAATAATTGGCTGGTTAAACCGGTTTGAGTTAAAAGGAAAAATAAAAAAGAAGAAGAAGAAATGACACTCATATATTTTTTTTCAATTTTTATTTATGAAATTTAAAATATATATTGATATATTGTCATCTATTTTATTATTATAAATGATACTTATATATATGTTTATTTATTTTTCATGTTTATATATAATGTTATTTTATTATTATCAATTAAATTATAATATTTTAATATTGTTAGTCTAACTCCCGATTGAACTTTTAAACCTTAAATCCGTACTTTAACCGGTTCATTACTCGATTCGTTTTTTGTTCGTTGATCATTCAATTTATTTACAGAGATTTATGTGAACGGACAGAGCCTAATTTCTTTTATCCACTTTTTTTTTTTTTTTGAAAAAACGCTTCTAAAGGTTATAAAGCACATGTTCATTTCAGGTTTTAAAAAAAGGCAGATATTCACAATAGAACGATGTCGTATCCATATGCTAACATAATTTTAACCTATCCAAATTAAAAATAAAGATCGTTTTCATGAATTTAAAAGATATATTACTTATTATATATCTCTGTTTTCAATTTAAAAAATAAATAAATGTAATTAAGAATTTAATATATATCTTATCTGTAAATTAAAATGGAAAATAATTTGGTTTTTTTATCATAATTGTTATATCATAAATTAAGGGACGAATATAATTTTTTTTTTGTTGAAAAAAGAAATATACATTTTTTTTGGAGATAGGATTATGAGAATCATTTGTTACCTATTTTTATAATTATATGAGATGAGAATTGTCATAGGATATATAATGAGTCTATCCTGACTTGATATTTATCTCAATAGATAAACACAAAAACAATATAATTAACCTATTTTATTTTAGTTAGTAAAATCTCATCCTATTACCTTAACCATGCTAATAATTGAGTCTAAGGACAAATAAAAAATTCACCAGAGTTTTTTCTTAGAGGGAAAAGTTTTTAAAATGCAATTAAATTACCTAATGTTAAATTCGGTCATTAAATTTAACAAATTTTAAATTATGACAGAACTTAAAATGAGATTTTAGAATTCAATAATTTTACTATATTACCCTTATTCGATTATCGCCTTGATCGCCCCTTTCTCCTTCCATTCACTCATATCATCATCTTCTCACCCTATTCCGTCTCCCAGTGCATTATCAACCGCTTGACCAGTCTCTTCATATGACACGATCCACGAGGCTTCTGGGTCATCATAATTAAAACAAATACAGTAACTAGTCACGTACTTTTACATCGTGCCTTGTGATTAATATGGGAGAGAATGATGTAATTTAAGATAGTTTTTTTTTTTAATTTTTTTGAAAAAAAAAAAAGAACTGAAACTTGTATTTAGGATTAAGGGTAATAATAAGTTTGTCTGTGCCTGCTGTCTTAAAAAATGCTAGAGTTATCTCAATTAATAGCTATAAGGACATTCCTGTCTATAATACATCACACTATGTAGTATTCTGTCCCTCTTATTTTTAATATAAAGCCTAATTAACTAATTTTAGTATAATTAAAGTGTTTTTTTTCTTAAAACACGGGAACCATCCTCTTTAATTCCTTACCTCCTCCTCTATGAAATTATTATTGAGGGGATGCTGATAGTGTTAATTTAAGAAAATATTGGTGAGCAGGTAAAAAGTCTCTTAACATTTAAGATTAATGAGGCTTTAGTGATGGCCATAGATTTGGATTTCCTAAGCTGCCAAATTCTCAGCGTCCCTCGGGGAAATCCATATTAATCTAACACCTCATACTGTGCCACGTCATCATGATTTTTTAAATTTAAAAATTAAAAAAAATCTAAACCATATTTTTAGATAATATTTTAATGAATATTACTATATCTAGTCTTAAGTATTTGACTTCGTTAACTTTTCTAAGACATTAAGAAAGCCAACTACATTATTTAATCATGTGATATGTTGTGTATGATTAAATTATAGGGAAAATTACGTTGAGATATCAAGCAAAGGAATATATGTCAAAGAGGTCCTGAGATAGAAATAAATTACTGTCAGGTTCCAGATTTGTTAATAGCACCCCTAGGGTTGTTAATGACAACCCCAAGGGCACCATTAACAACTCCGGAATTGTTAATGAGAACTTGACAGTAATATTTTTCTTATCTTGGGGACTTAACAATAATATTTTCTTATCTTGAGACGTCTTTGACATATATTCTCTTATTTGGGACTTCAATGTAATTTTTCCTAAATTATATATAATTTTATAATCCAGCCAAATTTGGTTTGGATAAAAAACCATAAATATAAATACTTTAAGCTAATTTAATTAGCTTCTTTAATCTCCTAAAAAATTCAACTGAGTCTTATATTTAAAATCAAACTAAACCTTAACTTAACCAAAAACTAACTAAAAATATAGTTAAGAATTTTTAAATTTTTTAAATTTTAAAAATCATGATGATGTGGTATACTATGAGATATTAGATTGATCTGGATGGCTGACAATTCAGGTCACTAAGGACACTGAGAATTTGGCCGCTGAGGAAATCCAAAACCCCCTCTCCATATTAATGAACAAAAAACCGGACTGGATAATGAACCTAAGACACTGGTTCAAGGTTTAAAGGTTCAACCGAGGTTGGACTGACCATATTAAAATATTACAATTTAATTGAAAATAATAAAATAACACTACATATAGACATGAATTTAAATAAATGCATGATAACAAAAGAAATTTTAAATGATAATAATAAAATAAGTGGCAATATATTAATATATTTTTAAATTTTCTATAAATAAAATGGAAATCTTTTGAAAAATTGATTAAAATATGTTTGTATCATGTATAATTCCTATAATTATGCTATGGTTTTCTAACCTATTAATTATTATTGTTATATAAATCAAATAATGAATTATGTGATTAAGTTTTAAATTTTAAATCTATTATAAAAGTAGAAAATCCAAGAGTTGATATGAGAGGGATAAAGAGAATATTAAAGGAGAAATATAGAGGAGCTCTTATTCACATCATTCTTAGTACCAATACATTGCACATGACCTTTATTTATAGGCATATAACCATTGAACTCTATACCTATGATTATAAGTAAATAAAGATGAGCATAATGGTACTTAATCACAAAAAACTCCTATAAACCATTCATTAGGGAAGTTATAGGTTTAGAATATTGAACATATATGGAATGCCAAAAATGAGAGTAGGATATGAAAAGCTAAGAGTTGAGAGTTTGTGGACATCTAAATTCTAGCATTTTTACAGCACTACCCTTGGATGCCTATGAACAAATATTGTGCTTCATTAAAACCTTACTAGGAAAAACTCAGTGGGACAAAAACCTAGTAAAGGAAAAAGAGTACACAATATATATTGAAGCTGTCTCGTTAAAAAACCTTATCAGAAAAATCATGTGGGACAAAACCTTAATTAAGGAAAAGAGTACAACATGATATCTACTCTCCCCTTCATGATAATATTGTATTTACTCCCCCTCATAGTAATATCAATTTTACCTCCAATCACAACATCAGTTTTAATGTATTTCAAGCATATCTTTCTTTGAGCAAGCAAAGAGTGATGCATTGTCACAAAATGTTTTATCAAAATGTATTGCTCTAACATATCTTCTGGGTATGTTAAAAAATAAAAAATATATGCCACCTTCTCATATATACTTGTAAGAACTAAATTTTACAAATAGAATCATAATAAATACAATATTAGCATAAATATTCTCATCAAATATAATGAACATCTGGATTATTAAATTCAATATATTTATATTTCAAGCAAAATCATCGTAGGAAAAATATATGATTTTTAAAATCATTAAGGTTTGCAATAACTTAATCTATAAAATTATTCTTTTTTCAATGTCAAACTCAAATAATTTTAATCCATGTAATATTTTATATATTGAATACTTTTCTTAGATACGCTTCTAGCATTTTGGATATTTCAAGAATTCTCATATAAACTTCATTATCCATAGCTATACATGCATAACGATATCTAATAGATGCAATATTTTGTTTGCATATACTCCCAAACTAATAATATAGGCAATAATTATTGCATCCTCCACCAAATGGTACATATACTTGATCATAATTATCTTTATATCTTTGTAAAAATCTTTAATTTCACATGAAAACTTGTTCATGACAAATAACTTTATATTCCAAATATTGGACTACAGGTCCATATTTCTCACATATTGGAAGAACATTATTCATCGTATCGTTTCCCATGTCACTTTTCCTTTTTGGCTAATCACCTTTACATATACTTTTATACTTATCTATGAATAAGACCCTCATTTAATCACGTAACATCATCATCAAAACTGTTGTCGACAACTTTATCTTTTCGGTTCCATTTTTCCTATGACATAATTCATTGAGATTTCTTTATTGCTTTTAGGTACCTAAACCTCTTTTGAGGTTTTTGCAATTAATTATGTCTTGGCCTCTTCTAGAGTACTTGCCTCCTCAATATGATCATCTTGATTATTTGCTTATTTATCTTTTCTTTTGAAACCGATTATTCTCTTATGCTTCAAGCATGTCTCACTTTCATTTATATTGATTAGAGCAATTTAAGTTGGAATATGAAACTTAGTAATTTTCATTTAGGTCAGTAATTGCATCTGACAATATTTTATGAATGCAAAACTTGATGAACTTCTATTTCATACCGTTATATTTGAGGATCTATACTTAATTAATAGTAAAAATGAATTTCTTTTGTTCTCTTTTCCAGCTATTCAATTTCTCCCCTAATTTTAAGAAAACTTTGTCGAATGACAATTGAATAATTATGCAGTATAAGACTCCTAAATCTATTTGTTTCTATTAGAAACATGCTTTTGTTTCATTTAGCTACAAATAAGAAGGAGGAGGTTCTTACCCAACATTTATATCAACTTTCTTTAAATATTCATATATGTGCATTGTGGTGAATTGATATACATAAGCATTGCACATTCAAATATATGGCTTTTGACCAAAAGCCAATGTTGCTAGGAGAATTTTGTTGGCTTGTATAAGTTTTGCAATATGTAAGATTCAACATTCAATTCTAAAATAGAAATTTTGTTCTCATAAGTGTTGATCTAGCTATTTTTGGAGGCTTCAATAGTTCATTTATGAATCGTATAATCTAAAAATTGTGCATGCAAAAAAATCATTCATTCAAACAATATTGCAAGCTTCAGGTTGCAAACTAAAATTAATCTCACGTGTAACCATCTTATAGATGCATCTATCAAATTTATTAAGTACTTATATGGTTTACATGCTTATTTGCATGGGCTCATATATAAGTGTAATATATATTTTTTTTAATAGAAACTGGATGTCTTACTGATAAACAACAGTAATAGAAACACTTACAACCATAGACACCTACTAACCACCTTCACCAACCACCGCCTCATCATGGAAAATAGGTGGTGGTTGATCAAGAAAAATATAATTCCCTATAACATTATGAGAAGATTTAGCTAAGTGATCAGCTAAACTATTTTGTTCCCTAGGGATATGAAATATCATCACTTCCCATTTTTTTAACATCCACATCCGTACGTCATCAAAAATATCATAAAAGGATGATCACTAGAGCACCCCCCTAATAATCAAATTAATAGCTTCAATACAATTTGACAAAACCATGATCTTCCTAAAGCCTTTGTTCCAGCATATTTGAAGCCCCTATATCATTGCAATAGTTTCTGCAATTGCTGGTAGGATTGTCGTAAACTTGCACATGAATCCACAAATCCATTGTCCATCTTCCCCACGAATGACGCCTCCTCCTCCACTTTGCCCTGACTCAAGGACAGATCCGTCCACTTCAAGAGTAACCCCTCCTGTGTAATCTTGTCTGAGACTATGCCTTTCACGATAACTTTGAGTATAGAATTGACAGTGAGACGTCAAATCTTTATCCCAGCTAGTACGAAATATGCTAGTATGAGCATCTCTATAGTTCAGTTCATCCTGCTCCCCAAACACCTTTTTACCATATTTCAGTTATATATAAAGGTCACAGTGGCAGCAAAAGAAAAAGGAAAAAAGATCACGTATAAGAGAAGAGACACAGCGGCGGCGGAATATTCATTACACACAGGAGGAGAAAAAGAGAGCATAGAGATCAGGGAACAGTGTGCATCAGAGAAAGAAAGAACGTGAGACTGATAAAAATCTTGCAACGACAATCAAGATGTTCTTGTGTTCTTCCTTCTCTTCTTTGAATCTAAAATTTTATTTGTTGCCATAATTTTCTTATAGCTATGTGTGGTTAATTTATTTTAGTCATAGAGGAGTTATGAATTTATTTGTTATTTAGATTTGATTTCCTACGAATTAATTATGGTTAATTTATGTCAGTTTCTTTAATCTTGATTTTCTTGATTAGTACTTCTTGACTAGCCATCTTTAAGTATGTTTTGGGTTGAACTTGACGAAGGGAACCTATATGATAGACATATACCTATATGATCCACATAGTCAAATTAGAGTGATTCCGGACTTTAATTGTGCCTTCTACAATTGTGTGAGACATTACATAATTAATTAAGGTAAGGATATAAATGAACCGACAGGCATTTATAGACACCAATATTTTAGATTAGCTGATGGAATTAATGCTTAATTAATTTAATGGGAATAAAAGTCTAAGTTAATAAATAAGAGATTAGTGACTCTAAGTTTTTAGACATAAAGAGTTTTTAGAAATTTTATTTCCTTTAGAATTTTAATTATAAATTAGATTCGCTCGACTTAAATGAAATTTGAGAATTTAATATCTAAAAATTAGTTTTCTTAATGGAGGAGTACATGTAAGTATTTCAAAGGATTGCAATTTTTTATGTAAAAACTAAAATAACGAAAGATTGTTGGACTAGATTGGAATCACAAAGATTAAATTTTCGGACCTTCCATTGAATTATATGATCATTCTAGCTTAGCTAGCAGCAACATTTGGGGTCTCTAGCATTATATTATTCTAATCACTCTTTGGGTAGGAAAAAAAGAGCATGATTATTGCTAAATGCAGGGATAGGATTTAAGAAATAGAGGCCCAATATTGCAAGATAGAGACAGCGTAACCATTATGAAAGAAATGCTCACATGAATCAGTTTTTATAATATGTTAACCTCATCCATTACAATCTGTGTTCATTGTCCTCTATATATATAACAA
>JBAGKO010000010.1:17733008-17745358 GCA_037177275.1 Acacia concinna
ATGGTTATTGGGCCTAATGTATTGGGCCTATTACTAGTCATGGCCTAATACCTACTTAACATCCTAGGCTAGTCTAGTACTCTAGGGATTTATTTTACATTACATATCAATACCCTCCCCTTTTTAGCATCTTTGTTCTCAAGGATCTTGCACAAGGGTTTTGGGAGTTAGAGATAAGAGAGGGAGAAGAGAACTAGAGAATGAGAGGGTTTAGAGAAACAGAGAGTAGAGAAACAGAACTGCTTTCATTAATCATCAAAATCACCTGTACATGGGAGGGCTTGCCTTGTTTAGATAGGCCAAGCTAATACTACACATATCTTGCCTTGCCGCCTACACTAATGGTTATTGGGCCTAATGTATTGGGCCTATTACTAATCATGGCCTAATCCCTAATAAACATCCTAGGCTAGTCTAGTACTCTAGGGATTTATTTTACATTACATATCAATTAGCCACAATTCTTAATAATGACGTGAATCCAAAATCCACCCACAATTCTATTAACTCATATCAGAATCGTGTCAACAAAAGTCATCGGTAATATCAGCCCACAATTCTAAATCAGAATTAACTCTATATCACGAGTGTGAAAAAAAGTCATCGATGGTATCAACCCATAATTCTGAATAATAGCTTGAATCCAAAATCGGTTCAGGAATTCGCCTATAGAGTGAGCAGGTGCGATGGAGAGAGCGACAATGTTTGATCTAGTAGCCACACTTAAGATAGGGAAATGATGGTATGATAATGGAGAGTGGTCTGACAAATTTGCAATGAGAAATACATTAAAATGAGATGAGAATTGGGTTAAAATGTTAGGGATATTTTATCCCTAAAATTTGCAATCCTGGGATTGAAAACACAAAAGCAGGGGAAGTGGCTTTGCATGAATCCCACTTTTGTGGTCCTCCTAATCCATAGTCAATCCTAGTCCCTCCTACCAAACAAGACTAGTTGATCTAATCCCTGATCCAAACCCAATCCCTACCTTACAGTGCTTCATACCAAACGTAGCCTTAGAGGTTAGAAATAAATAAATGGTCATACAAGTCTAGTCATACCAGTCAGCAGGGAAACCATGGCCTTTTCCCAGAACAATCTCCGGAGCTAATGAGTCTGCCATTCCACAAATTGTGAATGTTCTTTCATCTGAGAGCTTCTTCCCAAACCTGAAGTCCACTAGCTACAAACAGAGACATAGTTAAGCAAAGATGTATATAGTTTTCTCCTTCGCAAGGGAAGTGTATATAGTTTTCTACTTTTTATGACTATATATATTGGGGGACTATATGTGAATACAGAGGATCCAGTGCATCACATTTAAGACCTTAAAATCACCTGACCTGTATACATCCAGTTTGGTCCAGAGTCAGAAGATCAGGTGATACCCCTCTGTAAAGAATACCATTCTGAAATTCAAAATAAGAAAGGAAGGAGGAAAAGAATTAGAATAATGAATAAACATGACCACAATTCAAAGTAGGAAAACTCAAAGAGAAACTTATATGCAGACATAAGACCTTATGTAAATCTTCTAAGGCAGTAACAACACAAGCAGCACAATATCGCGCTGATGATTCACTAAAAGGACTTGTAAGTATGGAAGATAATGGACATGCGAGACGTGTGTTTAGTAGTATCCCAGCATATACTCGATCAGCACAGGTGCACAGAACTTGTGGCATACAAGCCGAAGAGCTCATGCCCTTGATCAAATTTTTCTCTTTTAAAACTTGTGCTTCCTTTCCCAGCCTTTTCACCTTTTTCTTAGAAAATCTCTTCAAAGTCAGCACATTCTCTGCTCGCCGACCAAATTGTACAGCAAAATTGCATCAGTGAAAGCACACATGCATTGTTTCATTACAATATTTAATGCTACAACTGAAAGAAAGGAAAGCCACCCAAGTGGTAGGAAAAGTTAACATGCAACTATTTTCAGACAACTACTGACAACACCAGCAGAGAGAAATCTACCAGAGTCTCCTAGCAGAGCAAGTCCAACCTCAGAACAGTCAGTAGAATATATAATCTTTTTCCACACCTAGAAAATAAAAACCATAAGCTAGTTTGAGAACGCCATGTCGTCAGCATGATACATTGGATGACAAGCAAAAGGACAGAGCACCCCTTACCAAATCAGAGAGATGGATTTTATCAAGGGAAGAAAAATTAAGACTTTTAGTTGATTCCTTCAAGTAGTCTGTGGAATTGTCCCTTGACCTATCATCAAATTAATGGTATCAAGGACATGAGGTTTGTCGATTCGGTTTCAGAATTCAGCATATTAACAAGTAAACAGACATCAAAAACTGTTTGAGACATGCACAAAATGAAACGTACTTCTGATCTTCCAGAGAAAACGTTTTCAAGGGACCAATTTCTGATTCAAATTTTTCTTTTGTTAATACAGTGCATAGCACATCACCCACGGCAACAGCCCTGAAGGTTCCAATATTTTCCCCAAGAAGAGTCCATTCACCAAAATAACTTCCCTCAGGCTTATCTATTAATAGCTCCTTCGTGCTCTGTTGATCATCATTCTCATTTTGATTGTCAGGCTGAAGGCTGAAGGCATTTGAGTTTCTCAGCAAATCTGAATTGAAAGTTATTCTCACTTGTCCCTTCTGGATTATGTATAATGCTGCGGCTTCGTTCTGCAAAGAAATGATCAACAAGTATAAGAAAAGAAGGAAGAGTAAATGGGCTTACATCTCAAAATCTTACTTCATCAATTATTGTTTGGCCATTTGAGAAGGAAACTTCGGAAAGGGACTCCGAGATCTGACTGAGTTGTAAGATTGTCAACTTTGAAAAGAGATATACAGATCGAAGCAACTTCAATGATGATAGGTTAGAGAATTTTGACATTAGGATTCCTCGAAAGTCTTCTCGCCTTAAGGCCCACAGAGTTCCTTTTGTCACAGCACGTACAGAGGCCTGAAGTGGTTTATTGTACCTGTGACACCACAAATTTCAGCACAATTTATATTTGTAAGGCCAAAAAGCTTTATGCCATTTTTCAGAGACACTAGGAGCATCCTCCACGGGTCGAAGAAATTAAAATCCCTTGGGACACTGAAAACAAAGGCTAGACCATTCACAACTAGGTTTTGTTAAGTACATAAAGGATCAACCGAAAAAAAATATAAAACAAATATGCAGCTTTAATCCAAGTGCGGCAATTTTTAAGTTTATCTGAATTCTTAACCCTCATAAAATTTGATCACCACATTAACACAACTCATTACGTTTGTTTAGTGTCAGCTGTCGGTATGATTAAATTCCTCCAAAACTAAATATTGTATTTGCGGTAAGAGATGAAAATAATGTCTTGAAAATGAATTGAAATATTTTCATTTAAAAAGAAGAAAATATGCAAAAGCATCTCAATATTTCTCCGCTCAAGTTATGTGCTTGTTATTCCTAGAAAGCAATTCTCAAGAAAATTAATTCCTATGCTTGAGAAAAGTTAATGTGGAGGGCGTGAGGAACTCACATTAGAGCAAGTTCTCCAAAACAAGACAATTTTTCTGCTGTGTAGCGCTGCAAAACCCTAGGCACTTCCCCATTTGGTTCCTCCTGCAATTTAATATATGTTGAACAAGCATTCAAATCCAATCATGTCACATTAAAAATACAAAAGTTCAGAAAATATCAGATAAATGAGATGCAACATTTATAATATAGAAATAGTCACCTTCATATAGATAAATGGAATACACAATGCAAACAACTGATAAAGATTATTAACCTGAGTTGCCAAGACCTCAAATTCTCCACTACCCACAACATAGAAACAGTCACCTTCACCGCCCTGCAAAGCATAACCACCATAACTCTTGAATTATGATTCATATATCAGTATATATAATATACTTTTAAATAAGTAATTTAAGTTACATTCAAGATTGTAAAATTCTCCATTTTCTGCCAGAGATCATAATATTTGACTGGCTGTATATAGCAGCCTCGCAGGTAGAATATTAATATGAGGACTCTCTTTCCTGCCATATTATAGCCATAAATAATAATTGAAAAAAGTGGCTAAGGAAACTCATGCAGCAGCAGATTTACCAATTCTCAATAGATGATACTTCAGGCAAAAGGAAAGGCATGATACAGAAATGAACGCCCATATCAAAAGCCACAAACCAACCTAAACAAGAACTTCTGCTATTATGTGTCTCTGAAAAGATCCATGACCTTAAAAATTGGAAGCTTACAGACATGTAAAAGCTGGATGATTATGATATTAGAAGGTTTTAAATGGAAAAGCAAACCTGTTTGACTATAACATCTCCAGGTTGAACTTCAACTCTTTGCATGCAATCCAATAAAACATGACACTGAGAATCAGTAAGCTTTCTGAAGAGAAAATGATCATGCAGTGCCTGCTCAATTTGTGCCTGTAGCATAAAATATGAAAATAAAGGATCATTTATTCAACTAGTAAGTGGGAGTGACAAGTGTAATGGCAGGCATGCATGACAATGTTAATGACAATTGAAACTGAAAAATGTAAAATGGAGGAGAAACTTGTAATGGGATCAGATAAAAACAAGGCTTACTTCTTCCTCCCATGTTTTCCTATGAGCTGAAGATGGAGGAACCCAAGTTTGCCCATTATCTAAGGAATTTTCAATTGCTCGGATACGCGCCCTAGACAGGTCATGCCTTACCCGAGGGTTCTTAGAGTTCCAGCTTAGGGAGGAAGGTGATTCAGATCCTGTCACCTCAACAACTTGAGGAACTGAAGTTCTAACAGCATCACCATAACTGGCAGATTGACCACCAGCAGGCTAATGCAAAAAAACTAAATTAGTTACAAACGAACGGGGGAAGTAAAGAACACCATGTACATTTTCCAAGAAAGGGTATACTTGAATAAAGGAGGGAAAAGAAAAACACCATACATCGGTTAGTCCATTAATATGAACAACAATAATGGTAATATCATCTGTACGAGTTTCATACTGTAGCCAAAGTCGATAAGATTCAGCCACAATTGCCGCACAAGCATCACGAGGATCTTTGAATTTAGCAACCTGCAAATATGATGGAAATTCATCTAGTTCATGTTAAGTTTTTTCATTTTAATCAACTCAAGCCTACAGTCAACTAGTGATAACTCAATCTGTCCATGTCCATATAATTATGAATAGCAGGCCTCTATTAACAAAGAGAGATCCTAACAACTTGCTACTTTAGCTGGACAGTGTGATTATCGACAAAGCATCTAACAGCACCAATTACTAAAATTATGTCGTTTTACAGAAGATTAAATTTAATTTTTTTGTATTGCAACTGGTGATACTTGATAAATAATGCATGCATGATTAATCTTTTCCTACAGATACTAAGAACTCGAAATAAAAAGAAGTCTTGTTACTCTAAAGCACTTCAAAGCTTAACCAAGCTTGTTCGATAAATAAAAAATCTTGCCACCTTATTCATTCCGCAGAAACTCGTCACTCAAACACTGGATGTCTTTTCTCCAATTTTATCGGATGTCTCCGAAGGGACACTGGATGTCTCCATGAAGATTTTTTTTTTGGTGCGTGAGTGAAAATGTCATAACAACCTAGCTAGCAAAATGCTTTTTTTTACCAGACCCCACAAATTTTTAACAATAAACAAGACTAGAACATTTGCTCTTGCGTCACAAATTGGGCTCGTATCTATGCCCTCCGCCAGAGATGATATTAGTTTTATGTAGACAAGAAGAAAAAATATATTACCATTTCAACCACAGTCTGGCTAGATAGAAACTCGAAGACACCGTCGCTAGCAAGCACAAAGAAAGGATGGTTTGGTGTGAGCTCGAGAACAACAATTTCAGGGGTAGCAACGACCCCAATGGACTCGGCAATTGAATCACCAATGCTTCTAGTGAAAGCTGTGCCAGGGTACATCCCATTCGGAACCCACAATCTAGGCGGGTCGCCATCATCTGCTTCTTCTGTGCCCCAACATTGAACATCAGGATTCTTAAGCCCTTCAATCTGATCCAGAGTAAGAACTCTAGCTCCACAAAGCTTGACCCGTTCAAGTTCGTCTGGCCTAAAAGGTGTTTGATCCATGGACAAGTCTACTGCCACAATATCGTTTCCTCTCCTCTCTGCAATCACCGCCCTAGAATCACCTGAATTGGCTACGTATATGGTCTTGCCCCGAACCAAAACTGTAATTGCTGTAGTACCGCTCATGCTGTCATCCAAAACATCAGCATGCAGCTGCGAGTTTGTGGCCAAAAACGCCGCGTGACAAGCCTCCACAGCATCTACCCGAAATTTACTGTTTCTAAGCAAATTCTCACATAGCTTTCTCTTCACGAATTGCGAACACTGCGCCCCAAACTCTCCATGCCCATCGAAAACTCCAAAGAAATTATCATCAGGGTTTGTGCCAAACGGGGTGTGGATGCAAAAGCTGTCTTGGTTGGCCTTGTCTAGAGCATCAGGGTAATAACCTCTCTGTGACAAGTACGAATAACGCAATTCAAAGTTCCCCGAAGGTATCTTCACTGCTCGTGAGCCATCGGGAGGTAGGAACTGCGCTGAAACCCTAGCTAGCCTTCTGATGCCCACTTCAGAGTCTCTGGTTAAGCTCAATTGATTCAATTGGTCTCTATCTTCACCTTCCTGAACATCAGAGGACGCAGGAGACAACCAGGCAGCCTCACCAGTTTTCGCATTTCGACCTTCATTTATCCTGGAATTTCTTGGACTACAAACCTCACCTATGCAAACCCTTGAATAAACACAACCCATCACTGAGAGAAAGCAGTTGAAGAAAAGCCTGATGCTGAAATTGCCCAAAAATTCATGAGGCCTAAGACAATTAAACAGCTTCCTAAAACAGTGAGCTGCAATACTGCCCTGTGGCAGTGTGGCATCTGAACTCTGCTTCAGCAAAAACTACCCTAATCCCAATTATTGCGGGATAATTATTTTATGATGATATGGAATCCCAAATTCCGCGCAGGAAATGGACAGTTACCCAGAAGTTAGCAGGTAAATTATCCCACAGAAAGCGTGAAACTTGTCAGACTTCGGCTTATCCTCTTTCAAGCTCGTCACAGTCAATTACAAAGAGTCAGATACATACAACAATCAGAAGAAAGGGCTTAGCGAAATTCCAATTAATTTCAGGATCCAGATTGCAGTCACGTTGCTGATCCAATGCGTGGCACATCGTCACGCAAACATGATAATATTCAAAGTTCAAGTGTAAAAGTACTATATTATTGATTATTAAGAAAAAAGGTGAGTGCGGGTGTCAAGCACTGAGTGGCCAATCTTGAAAAACACGGTAATAGGTAGAAAGATGAAGAAAAGAAAGATGAAAAAATGGAAGAAAAGAACGAAGAGAGAAAAAACAGAGAGTGGAGCAACGAAGGAGGCTGGGTGGTGTGGGGAAGCGTAATTAAAAGGAAGCAGCTGTACAAGAGTGGTTTTGGAAGTGTGTGGATTAGGCTGCAGAGGATTTCTTTTTTTGGTTAAATGGAAATGTTTGTTTGAAATAATTTATTTAAGATTAATAAGATCTTATTTGTAGAGTACGAAGTAAGTATATGAGAATGATTTTTCTTGTATTTTATACATAAAATCTTATTTAGTCTAAATAAGTCATACCAAACAAACCCGAATAGGAATTTTTGTGCTTGTTTGAAATAGCTTATTAAAAAGTAATAAAATTTTATTTATAAAATATAAAGTAGGGGTCTTTTTCATATTTTATACATAAAATTTTATTTAATCCAAATAAATTATAACAACCAAACCCTTAAAAATGAGGAGAGAGTCCACTGATCCGAGTGTGGAGACGTATCAGTGCATGTGTGGTAAGGTCAGACTCTGAGCCCTGTGGGTGACTGCTGGACGATGATCAATTCGCATACCCGCGTTTATTTCTCACGCGCCCACTTTTTATCCATGTACTGTTATTATTACTCCCTTCATTAATGTACTCTTTCCCAGTCCACATATATTTAGGAAATTCATCTTAGTTATAAATTTAAAATATGATTTTTATATTTATCAAATTTTTTAATTTATCTTTCAACAATAATTAAGGATAATGGAGAAGAATGATTAAAGTGGTTTAAAAATCAGATGTTATGTTAATTAATTTAACTAACTTTCTTAATTTAATTAAATTATATAAATATGGCTTTTCTTAAGGGCACAAGAGTAACATATATTTATATTAGATTGAAAATATTAATTTAGTTAATATGAAATGTATTTCCTACAACACTCTAATTAACAATCATCTTTTTTAATTTCCTCATTCACTCCCCTCTTTAATTATTATTGGGACAGAACATTAATAGGGATAAATTAAAAAAATATTGATAAATATAAAAACCACGCTTTATATTTATAATTAAAATTAACTACCTGTAAATATCTTATATAAAGGATGGGAGAGATTTTTTTTTGCCCAATATTATTATTATGCCCGCTTTTTTTAGTAAACATTTTGTTGGCCATGGAGGTCAAAAACTTTTTAGAGAGAATTTCAGAAAAATACCTCCTCAAATTCGAAAACCCCAAAAAGGATGTTAACATTTCAAAAAGACACTAAGATACCATTGACCAAATTGGGGTTTTAAAATTTTGCTAACATTAACAGTGACCAACATGAAGTAGCAAAAACTATTACTCTTATAATGAAAACCATTACTCAAATGGTGAAAATCCGACACTGTTCACGTTACGAGTACATTCCTTTCTCTCCTCTGTCAGATTAACAGTGTTAATGTCAGTGTCACTGTCAGATGAACAGTACCGTCAAAGGAGGGGAGAGTGAAAGTGATCAACATGAAGTAGCGAAAATCATTACTCAAATGGTGAAAACCCGACACTGTTCACGTCATGAATACATTCATCTCTCTCTTCTGTCAGATTAACAGTGTTAATGTCAATGTCAGTGTCAGATGAACAGTACCTTCAGAGGAGGGGAGAGAGAAAGTGATCAACACGAAGTAGCGAAAACCATTACTCAAATGGTGAAAATACATTACTATTCACGTCAGCGAATTTTGAGGGGGAGAGAATGATTAACATGGACCAACACAAACTAGTGAAATCCATTACTCTTCTGGCGAAAACCATTACTCATCTTGTGAAAATTACTACGGCTCATGTCAGCGAATTTTAAAACCCCAATTTAGTCCATGGTACCTTAGTGTCTTTTTGAAATGTTAATATCCCTTTTAGAATTTTGGAACTTAGGGAGGTATTTTTCTGAAATTCTCCCAACTTTTTATTAGCCATAAAATAACGGCCTGTTTTTAAATTATTACATGCAACACATAGAACTAGCTATAATTACAACATTACATGTGTGAATAATACGTCGCATCTTTTATCGTACTATTGTTATATTAGATTCGACCTGAAAAACACTACTTCCTCTCGTTATAATAATAAGAGCATGTTAACTGTTTTAGAGAATTATAAAAAAATTTTAAAAAGTTAATTATGTTACTTAATCATATCATATATTGCGTTTTAATACATTATATATTAGTTAATAAGCAAAACAATATAATTTAAAGAAAAAAAATAAATTTTAATATTTTATAGTAATATAATTAGCTTTCTTAGAATTATACAAAAAATAAATTGGCCCTTATAGTTAAAACCAGAGAATATAGTTATAGAAGAAAAATCCTATAATGATACTACATGAGTAGATAATATTAGTCTTAAATATAATATCTATTTACAATAGCCATCAATCTTATTTTTGATTTCATCTTATTAATATTTTCTTGAGAATAGATTAAGAAAGAGAAAGGATGAATGTAGCATGCATGAACTAAGGCGATGGTTACTCATGGTGTTTTATAAAACATATCATAATAACTAATTTTATTAACTTAATTAATACTCTATCCGATCTTAATTATAAGGGCCCGTTAATTTTTTTAAAGAATCATAAGAAAATCCTTAAAAAGTTAATTACATTATTTAATCATATCCTATACTTTTTTTATTACATTATATATTAGTTGATAAGTTAAACAACATAATTTAAAAAATAATAATAAATTTTAATATCTTAAAGTAATGTAATTAGCCTCTATAATTAAGATCGGATGAGGGAATATAATAAAAGTAGATAAATAGATCATTGGGACCATATCAGTAATAATTATTAATTAATTGTGTGTGATTTTTCACCAATAGTATTTGTACTTGATTTATACATCACCCTGACTTGTCATTCAAATCATCACCAGCTATTAGAGGATAATTTGTTCACTCCATGAAATTTGTAAGGTTTTTTATATACATCTTTCAAGTAAAAAAAAAAAAACACTAGTACATACATATTGAATAAATTAAACCAGCTGATTTTTAAACTTAGGGTAATAGGTAAAGGCCGCCAATTTTATAAAATATATAAAGTATTACATCCGACATGTCTTGCTTAATAAACGCTACAGATCTACAATTTCTCTATCAAGTGAGATTTGGCTTCTCTCTATTTCCTTTCTCATCTATTACATCTCCTTTAACTCTTTTGCATTTATCTACTATTGGATTAATATTTCAATAGCTTGAATTTAACATTTTACAAAAATATTATTATAATTTTTCTTAAGAACTACATGAATAAATTTAAACGGCAAAAATTTAATATGAACTGCATTACAAAATGGGTAGAAAATCTACTATCTGCTAATAAGTATTAGTAATAGTAATAATCATCATCTATGACTCTTGAGATCAAATTTTAGAAATTTAAATTGTTTATATATTTTTGAAGTAGAATTATATAATATTTTTATGAGATATTAAAATTTACACCCTTAAAAGGTTAGTCCAGTGCTAGTAAAAGGCAAAGGGGTAAAGGAGAGGAAGGTAGGGCAATGGAGATAAGCTAAATCCCAATTTATTGCTATCAAATGAAGATCAATATAATGCTAATATACTGGGAGCATAGTCAGATGGAAGATATGATGATATCACGCGAATAGATAATTAATACTCATCTACCTCATATATAACTTAGTTGATTATTTTTGAAGAATTAATAAAATTAAATAAATTACTTAATTATATTATATATTGTATCTAATAAAATTACATACAATCTCAATTTATAAATAAGATATATTATTAGTTTAAAGAAAAAACAAAAAATATAAATATTTTAAAAGTAATTTAATTACCTCTTTAATTTCTTTAAAAAAATTATACTTTATATTTGGAACTGAAGGAACCGCTAGTCATTGTGAATCATTTGCATTCACCGTGACTTATCATTCAATTAATTATGAGTAATTTTCTTCTATAAATAATTTAGGTTAATACAATTTTTTGTCTTTTAAATCTGTCTTCATTTAATTATAGTCTCTTAAATTTTTAAACTATAGGTTTTAATCCATCAAATTTCAATCCATTCAAAATATTGGTCCCCATAATTTAATAAGAAGTTGACTGTTTTACCCTTTGAGTGGTCAAAGCCTATATTTTAAACTTGCTAAATCAAAACTAAAATAGGAATAAATTTGAAGCACAAAAAAATTTATCAGATATATATATATTTTTTTTGCATCCTTTATTTTGCCAACAAATTAGTGAAGTGAGGACCAATTGACTTTAATTTGTCTAGTATACGTAACATATGGAATATTTTGTTGGTGACGTGGCGTTATTTAATGCCAACTAAACAGGTGCTTCCTCAGACCAAAAATTGGCAAGATGTTAGCCGTAACCAAGTTCACCGGTATTCATGCTATAGCCAAAAGTCAATTCATTTAGTTGAAATTATTTAAGGCTGATGCTTTAAGCACGGGTTACGTCACTACGTTAAATTGGCATATAATTGATCTTTGATCATATGAAAAGGACTATTTAAATCTGAATTTAGTGTTGAATCAAGCTAAGAACAACTGACAAAAAAATTGTTAAGGACAGACTCATGCTTTCATAGAAACTGATAGCTCTATAGATTTTCATGAACGTATGCAAAAGGTACCTCTTCTGATACATTGAAATTTGAAAATATCATCATTATCTTTTTATTATTTTTTTACTGTTTCGCTTTTGGTTAGGGTGTCCAAAAAATATCGATCTTAGTACTCCTGACCAATTCTAGGAAAATCCTAGTCCGAGTCCGCGGTTTTATTATTTTTATTTTATCAATTAAATTATCATTTTATTTATGTATTTTTACTCCTATTAATTAAATTATATTTTCAAAATATGTGTATAACATCTTTGGATGGACTTAAATCACATATATTGTTATACTAAACTTAACTATATACGATATAAAAATAATAATAAAGATGAAAATAATAACAATAAACATTATTTTTAAACTCT
>JBAGKO010000010.1:17768363-17779508 GCA_037177275.1 Acacia concinna
TAATGACAACAATGTGTGATATTTTTGAAGAAGTTGTCAATGGAGCCAGATGTAGTTGTTAATGACAACAATTGTGATATTTAAATGAATAAGGGCAAAAGGGACATTTCACAAATGAAATTAATTGCAAAAAAGTCTCGTGGGACTTTTTTGCAAATACGCTAATTCACGGGACCTTTTTGTCGTATATTTCGTTGGTCGGGACTAAAACGTAATTTTTCTAATTCAAGGAAAATTGCGTTTTGGTCCCGACCAAGAGCATTTACAACAAAATGGTCCCATGAAATCGCGTAATTGCAAAAAAGTCCCATGGGACTTTTTTGCAATTAATTGCTTTAATAAAATAATGTTTCTCTCTCTTCCATCTGACATGACGCGACAGCACGTCAATCACCTCCCTCCCCCTCTCTCTCCCTCTCTTCCCCATTAACAACTTCGGCTGGCGCTATTGACAAGTTCGGCTGTTTCTATTGACAACACAGGCTGTTTCCATTAACAACTATTTCACGCCCTCTCTCTCCAACTCTCCCCCATTGACAACTTCAGGTGACCCGATTGACAAGTTTGGCTGTTTCCATTGACAACTCAGGCTGTTTCCATTAACAACTATACCGCGCCCTCTCTCCACCTCTTCCCCGTTGATAACTTCAGGTGGCCCCATTGACAAGTTTGGGTGTTTCCATTGACAACTATAGTGCATTCTCTCTCTCCCCCATTGACAACTTCATGTGGCCTGATTGACAAGTTCGAGTGTTTCCATTGACAACTATAGCGCATTCTCTCTCTCTTCCTCATTGACAACTTCACGTGGCCTGGTTGACAACTTAGGGTGTTTCCATTGACAACTCAGGATGTTTCCATTAACAACTATACCTAACCACTATAACATTGAGTTGTCAATGGAAACAACTGAACTTGTCAATCGGGCCACCTGAAGTTGTCAATAGGGGAGAGGTGGAGAGAGAGGGCGCGAAATAGTTGTTAATGGAAACACCCTGAGTTGTTAATGAAAACACTCTAAGTTGTTAATCGGGCCACATGAAGTTGTTAATGAGGGGAGAAAGTACGCTATAGTTGTCAATGGAAACACCCAAACTTGTCAATCGGACCACGTGAAGTTGTCAATGGGGAGAGAGAGAGAATGCGCTATAGCTGTCAATGGAAACACTCGAACTTGTCAATTATGCCACCTGAAGTTGTCAATGGGGGAGAGGTGGAGAGAGAGGGCGCGAAATAGTTGTTAATGGAAACACCCTGAGTTGTTAATGAAAACACCCTAAGTTGTTAATCGGGCTACATGAAGTTGTTAATGAGGGGAGAGAGTACGCTATAGTTGTCAATGGAAACACCCAAACTTGTCAATCGGGCCACGTGAAGTTGTCAATGGGGAGAGAGAGAGAATGCGCTATAGCTGTCAATAGAAACACTCGAACTTGTCAATTATGCCACTTGAAGTTGTCAATGGGGTAGAGGTGGAGAGAGAGGGCACAGAATAGTTGTTAATGGAAACAGCCTGAGTTGTCAATGGAAACAGTCGAACTTGTCAATAGCGCCAGATGAAATTGTTAATGGGAGAGAAGTAGAGAGAGAGGGCGTGGAATAGTTGTCAATGGAAATAACCTGAGTTGTTAATGGAAACAGCCGAACTTGTCAATCGGACCACCTGAAGTTGTCAATAGGGGAGAGGTGGAGAGAGAGGGCGCGGAATAGTTGTTAATAGAAACAGCCTAGTTGTCATTGGAAATAGCCGAACTTGTCAATAGCGCCAGCCGAAGTTATTAATGGGGAAGAGAGGGGGAGAGAGGGGGAGGGAGGGTAACTGACGCGCTGTCGCGTCATGTCAGATGGGAGAGAGAGAACATTATTTTATTAAGGCAATTAATTGCAAAAAAGTCCCACGAGACTTTTTTGCAATTACGCGATTTCACGGGACTGTTTGTTGTATATTCTTTTGGTCGGGACTAAAACTCAATTTTCCCAAAATTCAAACTTCGGTTTGCTAAATTATGAAAGAATCACCATTTCTATTGGTCTGGTTGGTTGTGTACAATCATGAAAATATACGAGTATTAATTTTGTACTCCCCATTTAAGCCCATGGCCATTAAAGGCCGGCCAAGTCTTTTCTCCCAACTATGGGTGTGCTTGGAGCGCCATTTCTTGAAGACAAATGGCACGATTCACTGTCCAAATCGTGCGATTTGGGGAAAAAAAGCACGTTTGGACCACTGATGGGCCAAATCACACAATTTGGCAAAAGCACCAATTTAGTGCTTTTGTGTCAAATGGGCAACGATGCATTGTTCAATTTTTTTTTCTTTTTTATTTCTATTATAATGTACTCTTTCTGGTCTTAATTATAAAAGTTAATTGACATTTTAAAGAATTCTAAGAAAATTAATTATCTTATTTTAAAGTATTAACATTTATTGTTTTTTCAAGCTATTTTGTTTGATTTATAAACTAATATGTAATATGATAAAATACAATATATGATATAATTAGGTTAACTTATTTTGTTTCCTTCACTTCTCTAAAAAAATTTAACTGTGTCTCATAATTAGGACTGGAGGTAGTATAAATATTACAATATATTTACATGTAATATATACTCTTTCTGGTCCTAATTATAAGACCTAGTTGAATTTTTTAGAGAAACCTAGAAAATCATTTAATCATGTTATTAATTATATGTTTTTTAGTTGTTTTTTAATTTTGTGAAAAGTTATTTTTTCTCTTACAATTTTTATGTCATTTTCAGTTATTTTCCATCAAAAGTTACTTTTGAAAATTTTAATCAAACAAGTTTTACTTTTATATAAATAACTTATAAGTAACTTCTGTAATTTTTGTTCTAAATACAAATCAAATTACTCAATCTTACTTTTATTCAATCTTATTTTTCCAATATTTATTCCAAACACGTCCTATGTGGGATTTTAGTAACAATTACAATGTATAGAATTTGAATTTGTATGAATCCAAAATACAAAACATCCTTATAAGTGAACTACTATCAATTAAGTCAACAATGCCTAAAGTCAAACACAAAGTGATTGTACCCAAAAACCAAAAAAAAACATAGGAGAATTTCAATAAGGGACCGTAGTTGGGAATTAATATCAGCATAGCCTATGAACAAGTGAATGAGTTATATGAACATGGATTTTTCTTATTCATATGACCCATTTACTTATTTATGAGCTGCACTGATATTAATTCTCAATTACAGTCTTTTATTGAAATTTCCAAAAAAAAAGTTATAACTAGGTGAGATAATTAAGTGAAATAAAAAGACATTCAATTAGGGCCCACAGCAACTAGGCCCAATATCCACCTCGCCCGTAGTAGCACGCTAGATGCTCGTTGAGTATATGGACATATATACACGTCTGGTTTGAAACTCGTACAAAGCAATGCTTTTTGAAAATGAAATCGAAGCGACAGGTTTATTTTGACGAGTCTGGTTATAATCTGATCCGTGGTTACATTTTATAACTTGAGTTATTCAGGACATAGAACAAGTTGAAGCAGATTGAAGCTGACCAGGTCGCTCCATACATACATACATACATACATACATAGACATAGAACAAGTTTAAGCAGATTGAAGCTGACCAGGTCGCTCCATACATACATATATATATTTAAAACAGATTGAAGTTACATTAGGCGTAAGAAGCGCTTCATTAAAGCACATGAACAAGAGAGAAGAATCACAGATCAAACTAATCAATCTGTTACGCTCCTAGTGAACAAGAATAAAATCACCAAGCTTACTGAAACTGAAACCCAAAAGCAGGTGAATTTAAAAAGGAAACTTATTGTCAGCTTATAAATCCCACATGCATGTACTATTAGAATTGATTTTTATAACACTCAGGGGCCATTTGTCCATTGAATCTCTTGAAATCTGAGCAGTAATCATAAATCATATAGTTCTTCCTGACCCAACGCAACTGACCCATCTGACCATAACTGAGCCTTCTGTAAACAGGATTGGTCCACCAATTTGCAGGAATATTATTGGCTGCACAGTGATTAATACTGACAGGTCCATTCCACTTGCAAGCCCTTGCTCTAAAATGGCGAAGTCTGGCTATAAACGGAGCACCATTCCAATTAGTCTTAACAAGACCACCTCTAGTTGCCCAATCATCTGCATTCCACAGGCTCGTATACACCTTCATTCCTTGCTTGTTTGGATAAGCAATGCCTTCTTTTTCATAGTTTCGGAAAACTCGAAGTGGAAGGCCATCAACATACCATCTGAGATGATAAAAAAAACTTGCAGATATTATATGTGTGTGTGTGTGTGTGTTTTTGGATTGTGGGAATAGCATAATAATTGATGGACTTACACAATGTGTGTGGGATTCCAGTGAATGGTGTAGTTATGAAAATCAGCAGTTGGATCGAACCAGAGGTGAAATTGTTGCTCCCTGTTGCCTACTCCTTGTGTGTAGACATTGGTGTGGATAGTGTATGGTTGTCCTGAAACGTTGCCTAAGAACTCAAAATCTATCTCATCATGCTGGCTTCCCGTGGAGGATAGCTATACACACACATTTTTTGCTAGTTATATCCAGGATTCATATAAAGATACAACAGAAATTATGTATGTAGATACTACCTCCAGCTTTTTATATAAGGTTTCATTTGTGATGTAAATACAAACGATATCTTATATTAAGGATTGAAGGTAGCATTTATGACGAGGAACTTTAATTTTGGGAGTAGTGGACTTACATAATAGGCTGTAACTGTACCAGCAGAGTTACCAGGGATGAGTTTGATGAGCATTTCAATACTTCCAAATAAAAATGGTTTCTTTGATTGAGCAGCAGATCCTGAAGCATGATCAAGCACGAGCTGAAGATCTTCACCATTGCCCTGAAACGCTGCGTGTTGAAGGCCCCAGGTGAGGTACATGCTCTTGGAGAACTTGGCATCCACAACTACTGGAGCTAGGTTAAATAATGTAACTGCAAATATAAACGAAGAAGCTACAAATATTTCTTTGAATTTTTCCATATAAGCTATATCTCCTGTGAACAACTTTTGCCCCTTTTGTGGAGTAGTATCACAAACAATTGAATGTTATATGTTGGGTTGTGAACAACTCTCTCTCTCTCTCTCTCTCTCTCTATATATATATATATAGGTTACAAATTACAATTGTTACAACGGCATGAAAATTTCATAAGATTATTTGGTTTCCGTGTGTATTGACGTTTTCATAGGATTTGACATGGGGACATTCATTGTTTCTGAATGAAGAGGAGCCTATAGAATTAATTAATGTCGGTTGGCAACATAAGTAAGTTTGGCTCCTGGTTGTGATGCCCACTAGCTAGTTTTGAAATTTGATGCATTTATTGCGTTCTGACGACTTCATCAATGCCCTTTTTGTTTTTAGTACTCACTTAGATTAATTTAAGGAGATTAAATAAATTGGTTAAATTTAAATTGTTTATTTGCCATTATTATGGAAAAACTTTTATGTTATAACTTTCTCTAAAATACCTATATAGTCTATAACAAATTAAAGAGAGTAAAATTAAGAAAAGCTGTGAAATTAATTAGAATAATATTAGATGAGGGAGACAGAGTGAGAATTATAAAGTCTATAACATAATTACTAAAGAGTAACAAGTGTTGCAAAATTTGTATTTAGCAAAAGTGTGTACTTATAGTCCTTTAATTTAAGTTTATATAAGGAATACTTTTGATCCCTTAGTTAACCGTATAAAATATATTTTTAGTCATATAATTCAAAAACCGTTAGTTTTACTATCAGAAAACATTAACGCAATGAGTTCAAGCAATGGATGTGTAAAACTTAACTGATGGCTGTGTATGGAGGCAAAAAGAAAATGATGGTTGTGTAATTAAATGCTATTAATATATTAAACTTAAAATATGTCTCAATTGAAAAATATATGAAACCTAATGAAGCAATCAATATCAAAACCCTGATTGTATTAAAAAAATCATGTTTAATTATTCAAATATATTATTTTAATAATCTAAATAGAAAAACCTCTATTTTATTTCCAACTATTTGTCGGTTTATTTCATTTTAATAATCCAAATATATTATGTTAAAAAATTTAAACTTAAATATGTTTTATTAAGTTGCACAGTCGTCACTTGAATTTCTTACATCAATAATTATCGTTAGCAACATTAAAGGTGGTAGAAATATAGGACTAAAAGTATATATTATAAAGTTAAAAGAATAAAATTATACCTTACCTCTTTCTGTAAAATTTAAAAAACTAAAAATATATTTTGTATTTAAATGAGAATGAAGTAGGTGGAGCGGAGAATATATGTCGTGCAAAGGACTTGAGCGATGTGTGCATGCTAGCCAGCACCTCGTGGAATATTGTAATGAAAAACAAAAGTGACGACATAAGTAGGAAATAAGAATTTAGGATAATATATATTATATTAATACATGCATACAACTGTGAACGTGCACCACGACTCCCGACTAGATAATCAATAATGTTAACTTGTTCACAAATGAAATTCATTTAAGCCGTGTCACCACACAGGGTATTAAGTACTAGTATTAACTTGCTAACAAATGAGAACCAACTGTACTGTTATTGGATCAGTAAGGGATTTGTTGGTTTTCCCTTAAATATCAAGGTTAAAGGTTTCAATCTATCATATATAAAGAATTTTTAATAAATTCTTACATTATGCTTAAGCTTTTCATATAAAAATTTTAAAATTAATTAACGTCTCTCCCTATAAATTACTTACAAAATGAGTGGATAACTTGATACGTTGCTGAGAGTTAAGAGAGTACGATATTGATTATAGTTGAAGTTAAGGTAATCTTTCATTTACAAAGAATTATCATACCACTGAACTAAATTACAATATGAATGATGTGTTTGCATGTGATTTAGGAGCGTAAAAAGGATAAAAGCATTGATAAAGCAATGGAGACATTCCTCGTCAGTTTTGATCATTTTATTAGTAAATCTAGCTAGGGAGAGCGAAGAAAATGCACTAAGTAATTAAACTATGTTTTTTCTTTTTTTCAGCTATTGATTTGCACCCATATTCCCTTGCTAGGCACCCCACGATGCACAACAAACAGTAAGTAGTACCCCGGCGGAGCAATCTCACCGGAAGCCGGTGCCATCAAGGCTATCTTGTATACCCCTCCCCGCTCCGCCGTGAGAGTCCCCGGTGCCAGCACTAGTTGTCTCTGATTCATAGAGTACCCATGAGTGGTGAAAGGCGGCGAATACATCACCGCCTTAATATCATTCTTGGTGGAAATCTCTGTTCCATCCTTCACCGTGAACCTAATCCCAAAGGTCTGCTTGTAACTCAACATCTTGTTCGACCTCGTCTCATCAATCACCGGCCGGTACCCATCCAGAGCCTCATCCAAATAAGGAGGGGAGAAGTTCTCGACTCTGGTCTCGGTTGGGAACTTATCGACGTCCTTGTAAGTGTTGTGAGTGTTGCTTCCACTAACCCAGATTTTGCCATTAGGTAGCACAGCTGAAGATGAGTGATACATTCTGGCAATGGTGGTGGCCGCCATAACCTTAAATCTCTCACCCTTAGGCTTATCGGGACTGTAAAGCACCGGCGTGAAATTGGGAACGTCGGCGTCCCACCATGCCGCCGTGCCATTCTGAGCACCATTGACGAATAAGAGTTGTCCGTTGGGCAGATTCAATAGATCACCCATGGTTCTCCTAGAAGGCATCATTTCAGATTCCCAGGCAGGGGCTTTATCGGTAATGACCATTCGGTTGCAATCTTGGAGTGCCGGGAGGTATTGCTTGAGAGTCTCGGCGATGTGAAAGGCATCGGGGGTGTTGCCACCGCAGACGATGACCTCGGTGGAGTTGGCTTTGCCGTCGGCATCGAGCTTGATGGGAAGCAAAGCGGACATGCCGGAGGCGGGGTAATTTCGGGAGCCGCCGGGGAGGACGGGGAAGGTGCGAACGATCTTGTTGGACTTAGGGTCGAGGAGGAGGGAGCGATTGTTGGAGAAGATGAAGAGGTTGCCGTCGACGGAAAGGTGGACAAATGGGTAGAGATTGTTCTCGTCCAGATCGGAGGTCTCGTAGAGGAAAGGGAAGAAGTTAACCTTGTCGCTTTTTTGGCCTTCTAAAGGAATAAACTCGTAGTTGAAAGATCTGCGTCCTCCGATCAAGATGAACCCTCCATCTGCAAGTTTTGCTTGAGTCGCATACCTATGTATCATCACCATGCAATTAATTAAAAAACAACAATTTAAACACAACAAATTAACCCGATATATGTATGTATGATTATATGTACATGCCATCTCTGTTCTTTGAAAGTAGTAGGATAATCTCTCCACTGACAATCTGGGCAGCCTGAAAGGAATCTCAAGGATCTAGCTCCACTCATGAAGCCACCAGCACTAACTAGGGTACCATCAATGGCAAGCCCTCCTGATGAGCACCACGGATCTGTCTCTATCTGTCCATACACATACGTAGGAATTCATTATCAACTCTTTACTATAAATATAAACAATTTTTATACTATCAACCAGCATTTTGTATCTTTTCTAGATCCTATTAATTACCAGGTATCCATACAATCGGCTACTCCAGTTTCAAGGTTCTTGGTTGCCCTATTAGCAATAGTGTCTCTTATAGAATTTGAATTTTAGACCCAAAAGATCTAAGAATCTTATACAACTAGACTAACTATATGCTAGTCTATATAGACATATACCACTTTTAATCATCAATATAAGATCTTTTTACAAATTACACTACAAACGGGATCCTATATTAAGGTATAAGAAATGACATAATTAATTATGTATGAAGAATGAATGCATGGAGAGTGTGACAAATGATATTAAACCTTGATGGGTCTGACAACTTGGTTGGTTTCAATATCATATTGAACGACGTGAGCCCAGCAATCCTGCTGAGTAACATTTTTGGGATCAACGTACGGAATACATTCGCCTGGTCGTGCTTTGATCCTGGAAGTACGATAAACGATGGTATCGTAAAGCATGATCTTATTATTGGGCATTAACTGCGTGTGCATGGCCGACACACCAGCGTTTGAATTCACCAATTCCCACGTCCCTAAAGAAGCTGTCTCAAAATCAGGCTTCGCCGGCTCGTCGTCTTGGTTCGAATCGTTACTGGCATCAAACAAAGGATTAAAGAAGGGATTCTTGCGAATAGGATCATAATCATCATCAGGTAAAGAATCGTTAGGCTTGAACAAGTCAAAGGGATCATCTGGAAGACCAGGTAGTAGGCTAAAAGGGTTGCGATTGTTCCCGTTGTTGTTATTGCCGTCGTGGTCGTGGTCGTCATCGTGGGGGTGAAGAAGACCATGTCTGGCATCTACAGCAGCAAGGAACAAGAAGAAAGGGAGGATCAGAACAATGACCTTGTGAAGGACAGCCATGTTTTGGTATAATGGAGGAATAATAATGGACACTAGTGTCCCTGGACACAAATTATATTGTACTCCAGGAAACGAAAGTGTCAAATTGGAACACGGGGTTAACCTGTTAATGAAGCTTTGGTTCATAGGTTTTTTTGTAAAGGCCATTGCCAACATTAGTAATTTGTTATAGGCCTTGTTTAGAGGAGGAAAAAGCGCTGGTAATTAACGAAACACGCTTATATATGTTTAAGGCTGGCAAAACGACAGAGAACGTGCAACTGAGACTTTCAGTTTCAGGTCAGTTTTTGGAGACTCAAAATAAGAAATTGCATGCTATTAGGAAATATAATATTCTATATTGATTATAGGTTTTATTATGATTGATTAGATTTGATTACGCATTATTCTGTAATTATGATTACGCGTTTGTAAATTAATTCTACGTATCAATCTCTCTGTATAAATACAATATTTCATATGTGAATAAGGCATTCACAATGCTCTCTTGCACAGTATAAATGAAACATGGATTTACTGTAACACAGTCGAAAATCACCAGGCATTACTTTTATTAGCTAGGATAATTATTTAAATTAATTGACAGAACTACTCGGCATGCATGCTTCTAATATGGTGATGAAAATTAGAGCTAAAGGACGGGTGTTTTGTATGCATTACAGATATATTATATGCGAGTTCTTTTTTTGTTCTTAATTAGCTAGCATGCCAACTTAATTAAATACAATTAAGTACATATATATCTCTATCAAGGGGAACAAATTTCATGTGACTCCATGTAACGTTAATTAGTACTCTATATATAAAGGGACATGTTATTGTCTCAATTCACAAAATTTCACCTAAAAATTTACCTTGAAAATGCAAAGTAGTATAAGCAAAATGATGAGTCCATTCTTTAGCAAAAAAAAAAAATGATGAGTCCATTTATCACGCATTTGTAGTTGTTACTAGTTTATTTCTTCTTTTTTTAGTACAGTTTTAGTGTTAATTTCTTTTGCTTTTGAAAACATGCATTATAGTTGGACAGCTATAATAGATTTACTATTAGAGGAGGTTTAATCTTAATGAGACGATTAATTAAGGCCCGTTTAATGGCCCAGCTACCTCTATGCCATTGTCATTCGTTATTTAACCAACGAGTCTCTTTCGAAACAAGAGACCCGTTTGAGATTTGACTTATCATTAATTTGGCACAAAGCTGCTCTAATCTATTTTGTTAATGTTGAATAATGAATCATTAAAGCCATGTCTAATTATCTATTGGGAGTAGCTTCTAACTCTGATCTTGCATGCAGCTTTTGCCGCAACGAACGTAAAGAATTAAAAAGAGTAATCGGACGAATTAGTCCAGGACGTATAATTAACTCGGGATTTTTAAAATTATGATTTCCCGTCAAGTAAGTTCCTTTGATAACTGCACACCATTTAAACTGCTAAAAAAAGGGAAAGTTGCTAAGAAATTCCCCACAGAGAAATTGATTACCCAAAGTTGCTTGAAATTTGCTTACGGACCGCGTGCAAAATATCTTCAACAAATGTGGCTCTTCTTTAGGGTATGTTTGGTACAAGGAATTTGGAGGGGGAAGTTTTATAAGTTGAATTTTAAAAAATTAAGGAAGTGGGGTTAAAAGTTTTAAATTAATTTTTCATACTTTTTTATATTACTTTTTCTCTTTATTAAAATTTTATAACC
>JBAGKO010000010.1:17779608-17814875 GCA_037177275.1 Acacia concinna
TTTTAAATTAATTTTTCATACTTTTTTATATTACTTTTTCTCTTTATTAAAATTTTATAACCTCACTTCTTCAATTTATTTAAATTCAACTCCTAAAAGTTTTATTTCCCTCCCCTCCCCTCATACCAAACAGCCCCTTAAGGAAGACATTTGCACATAATTAAAAAATATGTTACAGAGAGTTGAAAAAAGTTACATGTGTTGAAAATAAATTACACTCGTTTAAAGACCTAAGTCCTTATGTATCTTTAAACAATAAATTTTGTAAAGAAGAATTTTTTTGGAGCAATTTTTCCAGGAGAAAAGGGTAAGCTTTCTTGCAGGTTTAACTCCTATAGATATGATTTAATGTACAATCTCCAATCCACAAGATGTTGAAACTAATTAATAAATGACAATTAATTCATTAAATTTACTTTACATTGATTTTTTTTAAGTTTACTCGTATTAAATGAGATTTTGGAGGGGAGAGAAAAATACAATAAATCATAATTAAGCATTATTAATTACATGATTAAAATTGACAAATAAACTTGAATTACTTTCAAAGTAATTTATATTATGGACCAAAATGCCATCCAAGAAGTGATTAACTCCTAATGTTGTGAAACAAAGAGAGTACTCCTTCCAGTCCACAATATAAGACACTTATAGAAAAATAGTTTAATCCACAATATAAGTCATTTTTAAGATAATTAATACTCAATTTTTAATTTTATCTATGTAAGTAATACGCATTCTCCATTTGCCCATTCATTAAATTTTTATACTTATATTTCAATAAGGTAAAAGTGGAAAAAACTTTCAAATTTTGGATGTATTTAATGAGTTGACTACCATTATTATTTGTTTCCCGTGAATTAGTTAAAATACCCTATGTTGTGGAGAAGCAATATATATAAATAATTATTGTGTTTTGAATGATAGTTAAAAGATTTAACACCCCCCCTTATTATTTGTTTCCTGTGAATTAGTTAAAATACCCGAAGCAATATATGTAAATAATTATTGTGTTTTGAATGATAGTTAAAAGATTTAACCACCCCCCATATATTATTACACCAGATCAGGTAAAAGAAAATTTCAAACTATAGTGCTGGTACATTAATTATCTGGAAGATTCTTTACGCAATCAAATGGAAGATAGAGCTGGAAGTTAATCAGGCATGATTATGAGTATCAATGTGATCCATTTGGAGGGATGGATGAGGTACATTTGTCAAATTTGTGAGGATTATTATTATCCTTTTCACTGATTGACACTAAACATACAGCTGTTTCCCCATCATTTGTGTCTAGAAAAAAATTGGTTAAGTGATTTTGACAGTAGTGTGAGAACACAAATATAGTACAAACAAATTGCCCAAAAAAGCCAATGTGCTTTGAGTGGGTATTGCTATTAATGATTATGCATTAAGCAAAATGATAAACATTAAGGACTATCCTCAAAATCCAGCTCTACCATTGCTACGCATCCACAAACACATTTGCCGCCCTACTTTTTAATTCATTTTATTTCTTTAACATATTGTTGCAATTAATATTCTTCTTGATTAAATTTTAATAAAATCAGTAAAAAGTCTATATTTATAATTTATAAATCTTATTGATAAGAAGAACCTAAATTGGCATATAGGTGTTTTCCTGCATGAAAACCTTTAGGCTATTAGTACTTTTTGTACATAGAACATATAAGTGTTAAAGGAAATTTTTGCTATGTAAGTTTTCACCTAAGGTGATTCTACTCTGAAAGATTTCTAGGGGTGATTTTGCCACAAAAGTTTAAAAAAGAAAGTAATTTTGCCTTGGCTATTAACTCTGTTTATTTTGACCGTTGTTTGACTAAATATAATGGCAGATAATCAACATGTCATCCATGTCTTTTTTGTTAAAATATAAATTTGTCTCGGAAGTCTATATGTTATCTACTACATTTTTTATGTTAGATTTAAAACTTCTAGGGCAAATTTTCACTTTTAATAAAAGAAAATAAATGATATGTGGACTGTTAACTTAACATATTTAGTCATCTAACAATCAAAATTAACAAAGTCAATGGCCGCTTTTTGAAACTTCCAAAATAAAATCGTTCCTGAAAAACTTTTAGGAAAAAAATGCCCTCTAACCCTAGAGCATATCAAATCCTAATGTTGTGTAGTGATTGTGTTGCTGCCTGTATTCTATATTTTCTATAATGACTCCTTTTCTTAGTTTGTTGCTTTTATGTGTTTCCAAATTAGTCCATTGAATTTTACCCAAAAGCCAACACAGCAACACCTCAAGCTTAACACAAATTAAAGCTCATTGTTATAAAAAGAAGTAAAAAAGTGATGCACGACCCTTTTTCTATAAAAAAAAACCACAACTTTTGCTTGTTTTAAAAAATAAATAGTACAGAATGTGACATATTTTAAGAAAAGTATTTGATAAATACTTTATTGACAATTTTTAAAAAAAGCGTCATATAAAGTTAAAATTGATGTTTGTATGTATATATATAGATATTTAATTAAAAAATGGAAAGTGACAACCAACCAAATTGTTGCTTTTATTGGGGGCGCTCTCCTCCCCAAAGGGACATGGGGAGTTGGGGGTGCCTCCCAAAAGGACACCTCATTTTATTGGGTTTTTTTTTTTTAAATCTTAATAGAGAGCCTCCCAATTGAGCAATTTTTCCCCTTGCCTATTTTTACTCTCTTCACTCCTTTTTTCACCTTCACTCATTTTCAATGTCTCTTTTTTCCTCTAAGTTTCTTCTATGTTTCTCTTTCTTAATCTTTTAGCTCTACCTCCATTGAAATTTGAGGTCCACCATTATTTTTCCTTTCTATTAGTCTCAACTTTAAAGGTATTATGAACAACCCCTCCTATTTCTTTTCCCTTTGTTGTTCAATTCTCTTTATTCTTATACAAGTTATTCTCATATTTTCCTTGTTGTTACTTATTGATTGTTTTCTTGTACGGTATGTTCTCATTTTTGTGTTCTTGTTACTTACTAGTTGTTTTATTGTTCCACATAATATTTTTTAACAACTTTTTAATATTTTTTCAGTTATGTGATTAGGTTGGAATTCAACTCTCTACTTGACTTTCAATAACCAATTTCTTATTTGTTTCGTATTTGATATTTAAATTATATATCATTAAGGTTTAATTTGTTTGTATATTCATTTTACTCTATAAATACGGTTATCAAATTTACATTTAAAGTGTTGTAACAAAAAATAATATAGAGTTATGAAGGAAAAATAAAAAATATCTTTTTTAAAAAAATAAGTTTAAGTAGCGCTTCCTCACTTAAAGTGTATCACCCACTTCCTATGGTGCTTTCTTAAAGTCATTTTTTTTAAAAAAAAAGTATTAAAATTCTTATGGTGCTTCCAAAGTGCCACAAAAATCTAATATAGCATTAGATATGTAGCACTTTTTAAGCGCCACAAGAATTTTTTTTATTTTTTTTTACTTGTGGCTCCACTTTGCTAATGATTCCAAGAGGCAGCAAACAAAGGAAATAAAGACAAATTAAAAGAAAAGAGCACGTAATTATTTTACTATAAGAAATAATTTCATCTATAAATTTTTTTAAAAAATGGCTTTATATTCAACTTTATTTTATTTCGTGCATTAAACCAATTAACCGGTAACAATCTTCCCACCGACAGAGGTAAAAAGAATTGACCGAGAAGTTTCCATAGCTGATAGAAATAATTTTTTACCAATGCTTTTAAAAATTGAACGAATGATTAAATCAAAGATCAGATGAAACCACTTGAGATCCAAAATTTTCAATGCAGCTTAGTCAATATTAAATTATTTTTCATAAATACGTATTTTTATAGAACGTTTCATAATTTGACTAAAACACGTATATTATCTTTTGTACACCATATGTATCCCTTATGGTATAATTAAATTAAGTATTTTTATTGGCCATTACATATAAAATAGGTTTTAAAACAAAGTTACATGTGTAGGCAGATACATCATTCATTTTCTATACATTTTATCACCAAGTGTCATAATTTGATGAGTAGCTGCTGCCTGTTTTGTTTAAGAGGTGAGGTTTAGTTATATATACACTTCTGGAAAAAATCTCCTTATATTAGGCGGTGAGAGAAAACTTTCATATAAATGTGCAATTTTACCCTTCATTTATTATGATATTGACTTTATTCTCATATGATATAATGCCTATTAAATAAGAATAAAGTTAAAAAGTGGTTGAATTATATAAAAGAATTAATGAAGCTTGAGATTTTTTTCTTAATGCGTGTGAAAAATGTTAAGAATTCTTTATATATAGGACTAGAAAAGTATTAGTTCCTGTTAGTCAAATCCTTGAGACATATCATTCCTCCATTATTCAAAATTATAAGACATTTTTGGTCTTTCAAGGAAGCATTAATAACAATTTTTAAAATTCCCTTAATAGATGAAGGTATAATTAATAAATAAGATTTTTTATTGAGAAATCTTATTAAATAAGAGTAAACATGGAAAGAATGTATAACTTTAAAGGTACTTTTTTTTTGCCATTATTTTAAAGGTAATTTGAAAAGCATAAAGCAGTTAAGATTGCCTTATAATTTTAAACCAAAAAAGAACATATATATCATGTAGCTTTAATTTGTTAACTAACACCGCTAATTATTTAGCGGGCTGATTGCCTCTGATCGAAACGAAAATTGCCATTAATTTCTATATTTTAAATATTTGTGCGACATCAGAATCTTGTTAATTAATGTGACCCATCGGGTAACTAATTAAAGGGTTTTTGGTGATTGATTTGTCAGAGACGTACGGTTCTTGATTGACAGATGGATGGATCCTGTCCCTATAAAAGTTGTTTATGATCGATCATTTGATCCTTTTCAGTTATTTACAAACAATCACACAGCATGTTTTGATGTAATTTTCGTATTAAGTAAGGTACATTAATTAGTTTGAGAAACGCTCTCAAAAGCATTCATTATTTAATTAATCTGCTAAATTAATTGCTTTATCTTCCTGATATATCTAAACGTGGTCCCTTTGTTCCCAAGAATGAAAAAGTCAATCCCTTCAAGAATGAAAGTAGCAAATCTGACATGGCTTCTTCTTCTTTTGCTTTCTTTATTGAAAGTGATCGATCGAACCAATAAACATGAATTACAATGTAGCTGAAAGGAATTATGATCATGCAAGTCACACAAGACAAGATGCCACATCTAACGAACCAACCATTCCAAAAGAAAACTATTTCCTTCTCATTTGTTCAGGCTTAAGCTTAAGGTATAAACGAATTTTTTTTCTCTTTGGTTCTAAATATAAAATGGTTCTAAATATAAAATCTAATAAACTGATTTACATTGACAATTTGCCAATTGCCATTGTTATGTAAAAATTGGGTGCCATCTCACATCCCTTAAAATGCATACTCCTGCTTTATGAAGATGTTAGACGAAAGAAGTGAGAGAAACAGATAAATTAACGAAGACAATATGTGAAAAATGCACTGTACAAGTGAGATACAGTGGATCAAAGTCCTCCATTTAGGATAAAACAACACATACATCAACTTTTTATGCAAAAAAAAAAAAAAAGACTACATTCTTCTTTTGTATCTTATATTTAGAATGAGAGAAAATGTAAATACAGATATCATTGAAATGGGAACATGCCAGAAGAGTAAGTTTATTATATCTCTAAAGCAGTCCAATTGCAATGTTGATACGAACTCCAACACAAAAATCTTACTTATATAGAAGATGACACTAGATAAGTACTGATCATCAGAGACTACATGCATGTGAGAAAATTGTGTCCAATATAATATTCGCGCTTTTTTCTGGGATTCTTTTGTTTCTTTTTGTGCAAGCAAGCAAAATATACCAGTTACTTATAATGTAGAGACTTCAGAAGTTGCTACACCTCAACGAGATAAAAGTATAAAACTACTGAATGCAGACCCCACACACAAATATAGCCAGATGCTGGGTGCCAGCTAATTTAATTTAGGCAAGCTACTGTAACTGCAACAAGACTAGTTAGGGAAAACAATTTTCTTCTCATTTTCTTTGAGAATTTATGTGAAGAAGAAAATGGTGGTTTGTCTTTGCAGACAGCTGGGTCATTAATTCTAACTTGAATTACATATGGATGGCTATCTCCAAAATATATGAATTTTTTTTTAAGATAGCAGCAACTAATCGTATCATCAAATTGTTGAAAATGAAAGCATTACACATTTTTTTGAGATCGAGTTGCTGATATGACTAAAGAGATAATCTGAGTTCCAAGTCTGGTTCTTGAGGGTCACCTGATTCAGAATTCTGACTCCCATGCTGTTGGCTATCTATGTGGTGTGAGTGATCCTGATACATTAACCATGAAACAAACAAGTTTGAATCAGACATAAACTGCTAAGTATTAATCAGTATGAAGGAAATAAAAAGGAAAATCTAGCTCCTTACGTAAAGGTTTAGAAAGGGCCTTGTGACATTGGGGTGATGAGCAGAAGATTGGGTGTGCAAGACGGAATTGGAATTGTCCCATCTGGTTTTAGATAAACAAGTTCACACACTCACACACACACACATCAGCAATCAATTCATATATGAAACTGAATAGTCCCAGTGGTCATAAGGAAGATTATAAAGTACTAGTAGTACCTTGCTGCTGTATTGGGTGGCTGAGAACTTCCATATCTGATGTTTGTTCTTTCGTATTCGGGTAGGCCCACCTGCACTTGCAATCAATAATCATTTCAAAATCCAGTCTTTTCCAAAACTCACTCTCTCTTCTCATCTACACTAATGACATATATATATGTAATTTCAGCAATGAACACTGCAAGAGTTTTTTAACGAATTAATAACTATGAGAGAACTTTTTTGTATATATGTGCGAATTAAGTGAAGGTAATGGTGAAAGATGGTACGAAGAAAGAGGGTCTCTTGAGTTGACAGCGCAGGACATAGATGATCCATTCCTTAATATACGTGTAGTGTTTGTTAATGACTTCACTCGATCAAAATAATAAAATACAACATTAAGCTGATGATGAGTTGGTTTCAAATCTGATAAGAAGATTCAGGCTGCAAAAAGAAATCTGATAAAAAGATTTGCTAGGGCTGTCCCATGAACTTTCCGATAAAAAAATTAAAATCAAGTTGGTCATATGTACTAAACATTACCCTCTATTCATTTGTCGTACAAACAACTACCTTTGCACACGCACAGTTAAACAAAAGGGTCCCAACAGTTACTGTGAAATACTAAACAAACTGTACTGAGTTATTGAGAGTCAATGAAAATAAATTAAATACAATAATTAATTACCTGCACAATGTTGGGCTGGAAGGAATATGAAGGAGAGTAGGAGGAAGATGAGGGAGAATAAGAAAAAGACGATGAAGGTATTGATGAATAAGCAGATTGAACTCTTGGATCTTGCTGCTGCATGTTAATGAGAGCCAAAAACTCGATTAATCAAAAAAGGAGAAATTTGATAGATATAGATATCGAAATATATATGTAGGGTTACAATTTTACATTGGTGAAATTAGGAGGGTAATTAGGAACTTGAATAGGATATCCAGAATCTATTTGGCCATGTAATCTGATCTTCTCCAGTTGAGCAACACCAAGACCTCTCTGGGGTTGCTTAGGCTTGTCTGAACTGTTCTTCTTTCCTTTCCTTGATGATGAAGAAGACGAAGCAGAAGATCCACTTGCTCTCTCACTACTTCCCAGGTTTAGCTCTCCATAATAACCACTTCCCATCTTCTAATAATCTCTTTCTTTAATTCTTCCACTGTAATAAACACCAAACCAGGAAAGATGTATAGAAGCTTTTGATTTCTGGGTTTTGAACTTCGAGTTGCAGGGAGAGGGAGGAAGAGAGAAAAGATTATGGCAGAGAATCAGAGATCTCCAAAGCTGTTTTTGAGCAATTTTTGCATCGCTGGAGCAGATTGTGCGTAGATTTTAATGTTATATATACCTAGATTTTATGCCCCTCTTTATCTCTCTCCGTCTCCCTCTCTCTTCCTGCCTCGACTTTTCTCTGTCACAACTGAATAATTTTATTATATATTCTAATACTGATAATAATAATAATGATGATGATTACGTTATTAATTAAGTTTTCCCCCGCCTCATTTATAAGTTTTTAAGTCCTCCGATGGACGATGCTATCTCTGAAAGGGATTGTCTCTCTTTTACAATCTTAAATAATTAGTGTTGGTGGACAACAAGTAGCCACGCTCACCATAAGGTTGCCTAAACGCAACTGTGTTTTTTTCCCCAAAATATTATTTGTATTTTATATCTATACCAATATATATATATATATATCTGTTTTTTTAAAGAATTTAGCTATGACTAATACATGGATAATTAAATTATAAATATAAGAAGATGAGGGTAAAATATTTATCCATCGCTACAAGAATTTAGGAAAAAATTAATTTATTACATGAATAACTTCAGCGCACACCAATCCATATATTATTAATTAAATATATATATTGTTAAAAAATTAAATTTATATATCTTTACTTTTTAAAATTTATGAAATTATATTGAAAAATTACCTCACACTTCGATTTAAAAATATAATTATGCTACATATGAGAAGAATATTGACGGGACTGGATGGCATTAGAAGATAATTTTTTTATCATGTAAACTTCTATTAATAGTTAGCGATAGTGACTACTTGACAAGAAATTTTTTTCCTTTTAGGCTTTTACAATATATGATCCGTACATTATATATATGATTTAATTAAATTTGGGTTTAGTTTTATAATTTTGATACCGGAGCATGTAGATAACAAGACCTTAAGTGGGTTCCATCAGCACGTGGTTCCCTAGCTAAGGTCAATTTGTCTTGGATGATAATATTAAAGTCCCAGCTGTAAAATTTAATCTACAATCAAGCAGCTCCTCAACAAAGGAAAGCAAATATATTAGTGATAACATAAAATATTATTAATTAAGAGCAAATCGCGTTCGAATTGCATATCCCAAAATCATTTATAGAGTTTCGAAATGTATCCGATTTAGGAGGAGAAACCAGTATCCATATGGCATCCAAAAATTTAAGTTGAAAAAATTGTAAGAGTGATTGCTTGATTGAGAAGGATAAATAATATATACTCGATAATTAATGTAATAATGAAATTAATGATAATAATGGGGTATAATTATTGTTTAATGGTAACGAGTCCAAATCTAATTTGTATCAGAATCACGCACGATTTGTGGGTCATATTTTATGAGTTGTTTGTGTGGTGGAAAGTGAGAATCCTTCAATTTGTTAACCAGACATGTGAACCCATGCAATTACTAGAAACCCCACTAATTAATTTAAATAAATCTATGTGTCCTTTGTTGCCTCACCATAGGATGCACACTCCCTATATTTACATATATATACCACCTCCGTCTTAATTATGTGATGTAGTTGATTTTTTTAAAAAAAATATTTAAAAAATTAAATAATTTATTTAATCATATCACATATTGCATTTAACTATATTATATGTTAGTTCATAAGTCAAATAAATTAAATTAAAAAAATAAAAATAAAAAACTTCAAAATAATTTAATTAGCTTTATTAGTTTTTTTTTAAAAAAAATCAATTGAACATAATATTTATGACCATATGTAATATATATATATATATATTAACAAAAAAGTTTAGAAAAGTTAGCTAGGTCTTGAGCCTTATCAAGGTTTAAAGTAGGGGGAATTTCAATAAAGGATCGCAGTTATGAATTAATATCAGCGCAGCTCATAAATAAGTGAATGTGTCATATGAACAAAAAAAAAATCCATGTTTATATGACACATTCACTTATTTATGAGCTGCATTGATATTAATTATCATCTGCGGTCCCTTATTAAAATTATTTCTTTAAAGTATATCTTCATACTCAAAGGTAAGTCAAGTCTAGGGTTTCAACATGGAAAACACGCCTTCAATTCGGACTCAAAACTCTTACAAAGGTGCTTAGATCGAGATGATTGTTTATGCACCAAAAAAAACTCTTACATTCAAAGCCATTTAAACCATCGATCTTAAGTGTTATGAATCAAATCCCTGTACAGCACACTACATTATACATAAATTAAGGCATATTAGATATTAACATTGTGAAAAGAAATGTGGTTCTCTTCCTGTTTTTAATATAAGATATCTTCAGGGTAAAATTTGATCATAAATATAAAATATGATTTTCATGTTTGCCATTCTTTACCTAATTTATTACAACTAATGCTTCATAAACAATAAAAAAAAATGAGAGAGAATGAGATAATTAAATAATATAATCAGAGTGTTTTAAAAAATATATATCACATTAATTAATTTTTTTTAATCTCATGAAATTAAATAAACATATTTTATATTAAAGACCCAAATGATTATTGTTTGGATGTTTGTATTTTGTTTCACATAACTCGGGGATCTGCCTCCATTCTTATCTTTCTCTTTCTAAATTCCTCTCCCTTTTACTTACTTTGCATGTCATATTTTTGTTTTTCCCTTTAATTTAAATTCTCTTAAAATTACCAAAAATTACTTTTATTAACATAATTGAAAATTGATGAAAAATGGGTATAAATGGGAAAAAAAACGGAAAGTCACTTCATATATTCTATCTTTTTTATATCATTTTTTGGGTGAAAAGTATATATAAGATCAGATATGCTTTCCTTATTATTTTTTTTAATTATAAGAACATTTTGTGATTAATTTAGATTTCAGTCCTTTCACCCAGAATAGTGGAAAGCTTTTTTTTTTCTTAGATGAAAATGAATATTGAAAAGCTCTGCCAAACCTAGTGGTTCGGTTTAGTCCGACCCAACCCGAGTTGTCTGGTCCAGTTTGGTCTAGTCCTATACAATAAAATTGGATCAGACTGACTAATTAGGCTGGACCAAGTTTTAGACCCAAGGAATGGATCACTTAGACTAGTTCAATATGGTATTGATCAATGTTTTTTTTAAAAAAAAATATTTAAATTTAATTGTTACTTTTTATTTTTTATTGAATGTTTCCTGATTTTTTTAAGGATTTATAATTTATTTCATTGTTTAGGATCATCTTTATATGATTGTATGCATGTATGTTATTATTATAATTGTGATTATGAGGTTTAATTTTTTTCCAACAAGAAAAAAATTTAAAAAGTTAGGTTATAGATTGCCTAGACTAGACCATCTGGACCAATTAAGGCAATCCACCATACCAGATTTAATCCGACCCGATCTCAAGTTGGCACTAGATCATACTAGACCACGGGCTGCCTTTTGTAGCCTAACGTCCTCTCTGGATTAGACCTCAAGTTGATGATCAATTCGGGCCGATTTGATCCATGCCCATCCTAAATTTGAGTACAAGACATTACTTAAAAAGATATCAATATCCCTTTACTTGACTAAACTACGTACTATTTTCTTCTTAAACCTTTTTTACAACTTTTGATCTCTCATGATTTATTTGGATGAATGGATGAAAATGAGAGGAAAGAAAATAGAGGGAAAAGAAAAGTAGGAAAAAAATTATATCCAACTTCAATAATATTAGGAGAGAACACAGAAAAAATTATTAATTTCATAATGACAAGTTGACAACAGTATTTATTATATACTCTCTCTCTCTAACAATTTTTAAAAGCATGTCCATTCTTTAAAAAAAAATCTATTTTTTAGAGATTAAAAATCGCCCTTTTCTTCTTCACTTTTCCGTTTTTTCACTTTTTCTCGTAATATGCAAATAGGAAAAAAAAAACAGGTATATAATTAGTTTCCCTCCCATTTTGTCTTCTATCTCTCGTTTCTTTATTTTTCTCTCAACTCAAATGTAGGGTTAGGGTTTTATTGCTGATCTAAAAGCACCACTTTCAATAATGGCTGCATCCACTGTGGGCTGATCAGTGATAATATAATATTAATTATATATATATGAAGGGATATGAATGACACATATAAAAAGAAAATTATCTCCATTTCGATTTTAACACAAAGTTACAAACAAAAGCAGCAAAAGTCAACAATGAGCTATATTTTTTTTCCTTATTCGTCAAAGCTACAAGTTAAAATATTATGTTTTACGTCTCAATCATAAATAATCCACTTTAAAATAGAACCGGCAGTTCGAAACCCAAAACAGGGAAAAAAAAAACTATAACAACAATAACAATAAAATGAGGCAGTTATATGAGTGAGTGTGAACACACATACTTAAAAATTAAAAAGAATCGAATTTTTGCAATAAAATCTCGAAACTAAAGTGAATATTTTATTTTAAAGTCGTATTCTTTTGTTTGTCATCCTTTATAGGGTTAGGCAGCTGGCTGTATGGTTGATTATGAGAGAAGCGTATCGCATTACGAGTCTATTGGACATGATGTAAAGCTATGAAATAATACGCACTATATATAATTAATTATATTATTATTAATTAATTAATTAACCTAAATCATATTCAATAGAATCGTGAATCAGGTGATTGCAATAAATAAATACACAAGATTCTCGTAAACCAAATTATCTGCTATGTTCGTTGGTCGAGTTTTATACTTTCGAGGACTAATAGAATCACGCCACATATATATATAGTCATGTTCCGAACGTTAAGTATATATATTACTCACCTAATGATATTATTTTTGAATAATGCAACAACAATGACCAAGTTAAATATTTATAAAAAAAATGTATAGTCGCCTTTGACTAGCTTAGAAATTTAGGTTTTAAGCTATCTATGATCGATGTCTTGAATTAAATTTTGCACCTTCATATACACACAGACACACTCTTTTTGTGATGTATTTGAAATAATTTAAATTTAAATGGACCAACGTAACGAACAAGTATAATTAAAGGCATAATCGATCAGCTTTGACTTACAATTTAGAATTCGATGATTCGAAGAGCTGCCTGTTAGGCATCGTGCAGTCTTAATTTTTCAGGAGATTTTAATTATGCATTTGCACCGACATATGTTCAAAATAAAATTAATATATCAACGTTACTTTGGTTACTTTCCAACATATATAAATACCTCCTCCTCTCACTCTTCATTTTAAAAGTAAACTCACGCTTATAATTAATTTATACACACACACATATATCCTTGCATTGTCATAATTGATTATTATTATTATTATTTTGATAAGCACATATATCCTCCTATTTTTTATAATACACAATCAAAATATGTTTCACCCAGTCAAAAATATTTCAAATTAAAAGATCTTCCTTAAAATAAAAAAAAAACTGTTATAATCTCTCCTTTTTCTTGATTATTCTCTTTTGATCCGAGCATAAAGCTGACAGAAATCGAGTACAAAATCACCAAATTCATATAAACAATGAGGAAGCAATCTGATCAAGATCAATTGGTCTATGAAGTGACAAGTGTGTTTAATTAGCAACTCAATCGTTTTCAACTTAAAATTAGTGGAGTTCGTTGTGTGTTTAATCTGAATGATTACAGCTAATTGTTTGTTGCAAAAATATGAACTTCCAAAAGGCAGACATGTCATCTTTCAAGGGGAGATGAACATTACATTTTATACCCCCTGTTTACTTCGTGGAATTCTTACTTTTCAAAAGTAGTAAACTTCATTTATTCCCAAAAGGTGATGATGAAATGTTACTATTAATTAATCAAGTAATGATGTGCGATTTTACATTCTCATATTTTCATATTTACTTCAATCCCAACATGTATGCCTATGTAATTTGCGCTGCTAATAACTTATCAACATAATGAATTTTATGTAAAAGAAAATAAGAAATATTAGTATATTGTTAAACATCCATATGGAGATTTTTTTTGTCTTTATAAAAAAATTATTTTTAAAAGATAATACATATTTTCATACTTTCCTATTTTTTGTAGCTCATATTTTTTATGGTAATATATATATATATATATATATATAATTAGTATTGTACATTGTCCATCCAAATACAAATGTTCCATTCCATGAAAACTCATCCATTATCCCACTATTACTATTTGAGTTCACATTCCATGCTAAGAGCTTATGTGCTAATTATTTGCTTCTCTTCAAAATACATAATATGGAAACGGTTAGTTAGGACTGCCATAACAAATTGCTAAATAGATCATCTAAAAGCTTGGAAGATGACAAAAAAATTGATACAGCACATATGTGTGTGTGTTTAGAAAATGCTCCATCATCTTTTGATTCCAGTACACATAGTATGAACTACAAATTATAATAGATGAAAGAGGTAGTTGCATAGTTTCATATTGAAAATATATAAGGCAAACTCCCAATTTAGACAGTCAATATTGTTTTATGATTAATGGTCCGTATGCTTTCATTAAATTGCATCTTGTGTTTTTAAGTGAAGCATGAAATTAGCACATAGGCACTTAGCATGAAATGTGAATTCATTACGTCATTACTGTTTATTCTATGTACCACAACAACCAGGGACCATTTATTATTCCAAAATGTATTTTTCGCCACTATTTTTCAATTTATTTTAATTATATGAATTAATAATTCTCTCCATAATGCGGATGCATGTGTATGTAATTGAGATTAATTATCAATTAATGTTGCCGTTGAAAAGCTTATTCATAGTCAGTGCATCTTCAAACTCACTTTTGCTAAAGTTAGTTATCCTGTTTATATCAACTAAACCTTTTGTTATTTGATATCTTCCTCATTTTTGGTTCACAGGGATTATTTGAGTTGTCAACAATGGATTATTATATTGTATAAGGTATCATCAAACTCTGATTACTCAATTCACATTTCAGAGCCTGTTTGGTTTAAAGGTTTGAAACTATGGTTTCCAACCATGGTTTAGTGAAAAATGTCAAACACCTCGTAACATTTCAAAATTATGGTTTGACAAAAATCATGGTTTGAAACTATAGTTTACGAATAGAGAAATTTTTTTGTTTTTCATTATGAAACTCAGGTTTGCGCAACCGAGACAAAACTCTTCTCACATACTTATATCAGAATCCGTAAAAGTCATTCTTACCCAAACACTCCCATTTTATCCAAACCTAAATTTTTACAAAAACTATTTTGAAAAAGCTATTATGCTCTAAAAGTTATTCTGCAAAAGTCAATCCAAACGCCCTCTCAATCTTCTATCCAACATTTTAGTCTCAAATTACATTCCAGAATGCTCCATCTGGTCCTTAATATTGAACACATTTAAAGAGTTAATATTTGTTCTGAATATAAGATATATTTTTTATTTATCAGTCTTTTCTTAATTATTTAATCCTATTGATGCTTTCCCATCAATAATAATTAAGGAGGGGAGTAAATTGAGGAATTAAGAAAGATGAATAGAGTGTTTTATAAAATATTAAATAAATATGTCTTACATTAAAGACTGAAAGGAATAATAAGTAACTAGACGTTATGCATTAAGTACATATATATATTTGGTACTATGTGTTTATATACACTCCTCTGGTCCTTAAAATAAAACATTTTATCTAATTTGATTATATTAAGAATGTTGATTGAGTTAATTAATGTGACATGTATTTTCTAAAACACACTAAGCATCCTCTTTAATTCCTTCATTCCCTCTCCTCTTAGATTATTGTTGAGGGAGCACCAATATAAGTAAATTAAGAAAATATTAATAAATATGTAAATTATGACTTATATTTAAAACCAAAATCATCTCCCAAATGTTATATCCTACAATTAGGACTGGAGGAGTGTGTGTGTGTATCCAATTTTCAGCAAAAGAGAAAACTTTTACTCTCTGTTTGGAAGGAAGGAAGGAATGGAAATAAATAACTGAGAACGCATGAATAATATAATAATAGATAATTAACAATAAGTGATATTGATTATAAAGTAAGGAAAGGAGAGGGATTGTGTTGATGAGGTTTGAGGTGTAAAAAAGAAGACAAAGAGAAGTGGGAAGAGATATGCACAGAATATATAAAACGGTATCTGATCTGATCTCTGTATCTATATATATCTACTGTAGATTTGGGGCACATGCCCTCTTAAAGGGCGCATTACGCCCCACGATCTCATTGTACACAACATTAATGCCTCGCAAAGCGAGATATATATATATCTATATATATATATATATATATATCAGATTTTGGATATTCATTATTTAGTTCATTTCAATCTTATCATCAATTTACACAGAGACACGTACACATGACATATACACTCATACCGTCCTGCTATGTTGCTATGAATTTATGGTTAATACTTGATAATTAATAAGATTGTGAATTATCAAGAATCAATCCCATACTAATGGCCGGTGTAATGGAATGAGCAAATCCTTGACAGCCCCGAATTTGAATACCGAGAATGTGCTATCATTTAGCATCTAATTGTGACTTGTATACGTGATTGCCATGAATAAGAGAATAGTTGAACTACGCCAGGAAAAAAAACAAATAAAGAATTGATCCCAATATTTCCTACATTATGCTCGACAATTCTATATTATTCCATCTTAAACACATCTTTCATTAACTATATATATATATATATATATATATGAGGGAGATTTTTCATTTGTAAATGGGCAAAAATGCATTTATGTCAATTTCCTTAATTTTACACAAGATTTTATTTTGTTCCCTTATTTCATAAAGTGTTTTTTAATCCTAACTAACCCAAACACCACTGATAGAAACTATATATATGTACATATTAAATTTTAAATGTTGTCTCTCAAATACTAACGTGTGAGATTAACGGTTAATTGAAAGCTATAGAAATGTAAAGATACTTTTTAAAATTAAGTGATCAAGGCTAAAATATTGTATAAAGTTATCAAATCAAATGTACACTTTTGCCTGATAATTGATAAATCAAGAAATCCATAGTTAATATACACTTGCATGTGTGGAAATACATGCTGTACAACCCATTTATCACACACACACACACACACACGACATTACAACTACCACATAATTCTGAGTTTGATATTTTGGAAGCTTTAAGACGTCCGATAATGAACAGGATGATGCTTGTTCTTTTATTATTATTAATAATAATTAATAAAATAATGAAGAAGAATCATGATTGATCTGTGTACAGTTTAAAACAATGAAGAGATACCTCATATCTAGATCTTCAGAATCAAGTTAAAAGATGCTTAATCAGCCATGAATCCTCGTTTTGCTTGGCTTAGAGATTTTATGGCACTAAACAATTACAAGAAGCCTCTATAATAATTAGTACTCTGCCTTGACACATCTGGACTGGGACCTTACTTGGAAGTTACAAGGAAATGGTCGCTGACCCACATGTATGTGTTGTAATTAACCCCTTTTAATTATTTTTATCTTAATTATATATTAAATTTTACATTCTTAATTTAATAGTACTGGTCCCAGACATTACTTGGAAATGTGGCAATTTCTAATGATATTGGTTCTTCTTGTCCCCTACCCTTTTACAATTTTTTTTTATAATAATAAAAACCAACATCCCCACTTATGACGATCTCTCCCCCTTGGATGTGATTTCTGCAACACTTAATTGATCTATTTTTTTTTTTATAGTTCAATCATCATTACTTTATATCCAATCTTTATTTACCTGCACTCTATTAATTGATTCGTCGTGTCCGCTTTCATTTGTATTATATATATATGTGCGGGAATTAATTCCATTTACCAGCCTATCAATCACTTCAGCAGTGCCAATACTTGAGCATTTAAAAATTTGTTTATATGAAATATACAATTTTTTAAAAAAAAAATTGTGAATTTGTATGCAACTTGCATACAAATATATTTCAATTACATTTAATTTATAAATAGCATTGAGCCCAAGGTTTTTGCCTTTATTATATTCTGTCAATATATATACATATATAAATAAATAGCACCTCGTCAGATGATATAACATGATTAAGGAATTTTGATGTCCTCAGATTTGATCCTCGTCTCTGTCTTTTCACATACATATCAAAATGACACCTTAACCTCTGTGTGCATGTGTGTGTAAGAGAAGAAGTACAATAGAATGGTTAAGATTTTTTAAAACTATTCTCTCTCTCTCTCCCTCTCTCTCTCTCTCTTTTCCCTGATACAACTGCATTTTTTACTTGGCGGATGTAATAATATATTATTAGACCCAATCATGAATTTAAAAGTCTACTTTGATTAAGCCCGTTTCTCAAAGAGAAAAAAATCTTATATCTCTAAGAGAGAAGTCCAATGAGAAAAACATTAAGCCTGTTTTATAAAAGTCCAAATATAAAATGATCGGCGATCAGTTATATATTTTGAAACCCAAATTGTCATGTAACAGTTTTTCCCCCCTAAAATAATAGAATCTTTGATCAACCACATGTATGTGAAGATGACGGATGATAAGAGGAAATCAATGTCATAATTAGTCACTCAACTTACTATTAGTAGTTTTCGTTCTAGTTACCCGTGTGTGTGTATTCAATTTTCCTCATTCCAATTTTATTCCATACAAATAGAAAGGCATGGAAACGTGAGCTAAAAAGAAATTTTTAATTAGGATAATGATAAACATGCAAAGTCAATGGGAAAAGAACACGTTTTCTATGACAAATCAAGATAATAAAGACGGCAAAATCACGGTTTTACGAGGTGTGTATAAATGGTCACATGTTGGCGCCCAACATGAAATGACCACTAAAGAATAATTACTATAAGATAGGAAAGGAATGTAAACACTAACAACCTATTTGGATTGAGAGAAAATCAATATGATAAAAAAAATAAGGGAGAAAATGGAGAGGGAAATACATTAATATTTCCCCATGTTTAATTAGATGGGAGGGAAAAATAGGGGAAAGAGAAACAGGAGATTTAAAAAAAAATGGTGTGTGGGTCTAATTTATTTTTTACCAAAATTTTCTTTCCAAGGATAGAGAGATTATTATGTGATTTCCGAAATGGTCATTGTCTCCCACGTCATTCGTCAACTCACCTATATTGTACACATGTATATATATATATTCATTATACATGCGTTCTTTCACATAAGCTAGACATTGTCAGATGCCTTTTTTATCTCAATTTTTTTCTTAAACTTTGTCTAAGATGCTTTACATTTTTTAAGAATGATACGTATGAGTGTATGGCATATTATATAATACACACACGCACATATATATTCCCTCAGTAGTTTTCTTTTCTTTTTATTTTTTTCCCCTTACCTTCATCACATGCATGGATTATATTATTCGGTGGTAATATGGCATCCTTATTATTGAAATTATAAATGAAATGAGCTTGAATTTTTTTAAATCAATTATTATTTTTAACAAGAAATTATCATCATTGAGACATGTTTGTCTTTATTTTAATTTTTTAATTATTTTAATGTGTAAGGAAATATATTTGGCTTAATAATTTGATTTAAAATAAAATATGATAAATAATTTAATTTTAATGCTTAATTTGATGGTGTTAATTTTTTATTCAAATTCATTTTTCATGATATTATTTGAAAACAGTTAAAAAATAAATAAGAATATTATTATCATTGTAAATATCACATATTTTCTCCCCTCTATCCAAATACAAGGGGACATCATCATCTCTTCACTTCCACCCTATTTTCTTCCCCTCTATTTTTTTCTTTTTCTAATTTTCTCTTTATTCAAATATATGGTAAAAGTCTCATAATAAGCAAATATCATGTAATGACAATTGACAAGTTACAATGCAGAGAGAAAATGATGAATCTATACTACTAACTTGTTATTAAATTTTTTTATTTCTTTCTTAAGACTTAATAATGATTCATCCTTCATGTAACATACCCCGCAGAGTCATACGCGCATATATATATATATATATATATATATTAGAAATAAAACATATATATATATATTAGAAATAAAACAGCTATATAACTTTTTGATAAAAATAAAAAAGTTTATATTTTGTATTTGCTTTTATTAAAATTTGATTTTTCTTAAAGCAAAATTCTTTTTGATTAAAAAAAATTATTTGATAACCGATGTGTCGGCCCGTTGATGTTATTGATCAATTGATTTCTTCCACGACGTTGCTAACTTAGATTTAGTTTGAACTTTATTTACTCATGACTAGATTGTAGGTTCCACACACACACTTACTTCATGTAGTCATGCGTATGACTCTGAAATAAGTTATAATATATTCATCACTCACAAATGGTACGATTTTTTAATTAAATTGATTTAAAAAGTAATATTCGAACAATAATGCTTGCTTAACGGGCCAATTGTACATAATTTCACTTTGGAATTTTGACCCGTACAATATAAAATAGTATTCATCATAGGGATTAGATAATTGATTTACAAATATTAAAACAATTAGTTATGTCAATAATTATTTACAACAAATTTGTGCTGATTTCCTTACTATATAATATTCAATTATTATTCCTATTGATGAATGAAATATATTTAGTATATGCAATCTATAAAAATAGTTTGAAAGAAATTATAAATTTAGAAGATAAAGAGAGAAAGATAGAAAAATACCATTGAAATAGATAAAAGACAAATAGCTATGTTGAGTTGTTAATATTAACAACTTAAGTATCTATATTAATAATTGTAATGTCTATTTGTCTTTTACATATTTTAATGATATTTTTCTGTCTTTTTTACAAATAGTTATATTGAATTGTTAATATAAATATTCAATTTGCATGTTAATGTAAATAATATATTAACAATTTGAGCATCTATATTAATAACTGCATAATATCTATTTATTTTTTACCTATTTTAACAGTATTTTTGTCTTTTTACCAAGATAAAATATAATAAGATTTTATATTTAGAATAAGGACAAATTTCTCAACTAATTCTTACTCCCTCCGGTCTTTAATATTAAACATATTTAGAGAGTTGATTTTAATTCTAAATATAATATATAATTTTATATTTGACAATTTTTTTCTTAATTTATTCCTATAGATGTTCATTCCACAATCATCAAGGACAAGATGAAATGAGGGAATTAAGAAAAAAACATCACATATTAACTAATTTAACTAATTTTCTTAATTTAATTAATCAAATTATATCTAATTAGGGTGTTTTAGAAAAAAATAATGACATGTTAACTAATTTAACTAAATAATATAATTAATCAAATTATATCTATATGTCTTATATAAGTGGAGGATTATATTGGGTTAGTTTATGTATGGGAAAATTGTATTTAGGTCACAACCAAAAGAAAATAAAATCAAATGATCTTATAAAATCTCATAATTATACTTAAATTTTATAGAATTATCAATGAAAATTCATAGACACCATAGAATTGTCAACTAGAATTTAAATATAATAAAAAAATTTCATGGGACCATTTGATTATTTTTTTTCTTTTAATTGTACCTAATGGCGATTTTCACTTTATATATTGAAAGAAATTGAGTTAAGTATAGAAAATATGAAAGTAGACGTCACGAATGACATATAGTATGTTGGGGGTTTTCACGTGTTGTGGAGTTTGTGGCCGTTTTTTAAATAGGAGGAAGGGAATTTGCCTGCCACCCCCATAAAGTTGAGTTTAAACAAGAGAGAGTTTGGCTTAAATAATTCATATTAACACTTTAATTTAATTAATTAAGTAATTTAATTGAAGTTTAACTTTCAAGGCAAATCATGATGATGTCTCCAGTTCCACACATGCTGGCTCTCTCATTAATTATATACTTTAAATATCATCGTCCTTACATGTGTTTGTCCATTATTTCTTATATATATATATAATGCCACCAACATCTTTAATTAATAGACTCCTTTTTTTAATTATATACTGTATATTCATCTTCCCATCAACATCAACATCAACATCTTGCTTCCATGCATGCATTTGGCCTTTCAATTCACTATTTCAATTCACTACTTCTCATCATAATCATAAATCTTGTTATATAAGCTCTCTCTTTTTTGTTTTTTTTTTTAAATCAATGTTTGATTTTAAGTGGGCTTGTTGGGTTGGATCAACCTATGTGGCGACTTTGAAGTACTCCAATTTTCTCGGATGTCCCCAAAGACATCACAGCTGTGAAGTGCTAATGACCTGCGCGATTATGGGCTAAGCTGATCATATTATGCCATTGGTAAAGAGTTTTAAAGATTAAAATACAATTAAGTTGGTGCTGTTGAAAACTCATATATCATCAGTCGTGAGGAATCCTTAAAGCTAACTCATGTTCATTCTATTAATTATTCGGATTTTGAAGAACAAAATAAAATAAAGAGGGGATCCAATATTATTCCTTATAAACTAACAAATGGTGTTTAGGGAATTTTTTTTCCCCTTAAATTATTCTTTCATTAACACAGGGTAACTTAGACTATCAAAGTGGGACAATGTCTCTCATGAAAGTATTTAGAAGGGTGCAATGTATATTGCCCTTGCTTCTATTACAGAGGTTGGTTAAAATATGATATTTGTTTCTTTTGCAGGAGTAAGAAATAAAATTGTGATATTTAAAACTTAATTGGTTTTGATTTTCTTCTATCTAGCTAGAATGTGCTTGTTTTTTTGCTATTTTTTGGAGATGTTTTCTTTTTCTCGTAATTTTTCTAGTCATATGAATGTCAAATGTTTTAACAAAATATCAACGCCCTTGTACACACACACACACACACACACATGGCTATGTAAAAGTTAAGTTTACGTAATTTGGTGGGGGGTAGTTGTGGAAACTGGAAAGTACATTGTTTTATGTAAAAGTGAAGAGTAGGAAAGGAATGAAAGGGAAGTAAATTAATAATATAAAGTCATGTAATGTATGTTTAAGTTTAAGTGACTGGGTTGTTGAGAAAGCAATTCAAATCTGACTCCTATGTTCTAACTACTTATTATGATGGTCAAATTGAAGCTTTTATTTCTATAGTACAGTATATAGTATGGATAGTGTGTCAACCTATTAAAACATATAGCAGGTCCTTTTAATTAGGTCAGGTGCTTTACAAGGTAATTAGTCTCTCCACATTTGACCAACTTCATTAATTCTTCAAAAGTCACTTTGACCCACTACACTTATTGTCCTCCTAACATTGCCCTCTTTCCTGGTACACTTGTCGGCTTCTAATCTCAACACTTAATTCTAAATTACTACTTTCATCTGCATTAAAGGACTTGCATTGACATAGAGAGCTCCTTGTCTTGGCTTCCCTCAACTTAAAAGTTCACTGTATAGACCCTTGATTTTTATTTATTTATTTTTTTAAAAAAAAGGACTAAATAAGTTTGTTGAGATATGAGAGGCACATTCTTTGTAGTAATTTTTTTTTTGGTCATATGAGAAATGGGTAATATAACGTCATATGCCATTTTGATCTTCTGAAACGTTGGACTTTCTATCCATCCCATAAGTACCCAACAAGTTCATATTCTGGGCCTCAACATTATTTGAATTTGGGATCGTTAATAACTCGTTTCACACCTATACAACATTATAATATCACATTGCAATCGGGGTTTCAACTTTGAAGACTCTTAATTAAATTTTGTACGTGATTTTTTTGGTGAATAAAAATGAATTTTATATTTAAGATGAATTTTCCTTTTAAGTTTAAGAAAGGGAAAATGGTTTTAACAAAGTGAAAAGTTATATAACTTGTTGGCAGTGTTACTTTTAACCTGTAATATATTGACAAATTATAACATTTTTCAAATATTATTATTATCTTTTAACTGGAATCTTGGTTTAATCTTCCCTTAAGAAAATTAGAAGGCATGCACACATCGCTTTACATTACAAATGAGATCAAATTTATGACCTATTATTATGCCTAGAAACAAAAAAAAAAAAAACCTTTTTTACATTTAATTGTTTTTGACAAAAACCAAAAAGATGCATGAAAAGAATATCCAAAACAAACGGCTTCACCCAATCACATCGTTTTTAAAAATGCAAACTCTGAATCAGATACCCAATTGTGTGTCTTCCAAGTTAGCCTCTCTACGTTCATCATCCACCGCAACTCCCGCCGATCATTCACTTCTTAGAAAACCCTTCTTTTCATATAATTGATGTCTAAATGCAATCAGAAACAAGCCATATATGAACGAACATCAACTTCCACACGCAAACTATAGTTTGATAATTTCTAGGAATTACACTTTGAGGTCGTAAAACTATATAGTATATACACACGCACTATGTATGTGCCTATGAAGCTCACAGAGCCATTTCATGAACAGTCAACTCAAACTGTGCCATGTCAATATGTGATTGATCTTAACCTATGTCCAGGTCCAGAGGAGGAAGAAGAAGATGAAGAAGAAGACACGTTTGACACGACAAGACCTGTCCCCTAACCACCCTCCCTCCCTGTAATTGTCAACTGTTACCAGAAAATACACGTCAGGAGGATAACACTTAACACAGTCTCCACTACCTGACACCATTCAATTCAATTCACACATCTCATGCACACAAACCCTTATCTTCATCCACACAATTCTTTGAATGCTCTGCTCATCATCCATCAACTTAACTTGGTTTTAAGTAATCTTCTGCTGTAGTGTTCATTCATTTCTATAGATTTCACAAAAATATGCTCACTTACTTTACATTACTCTGGCTTTTACAACATGAGTAGAGTATAGCTAGAGAGACGACAATAAGTTTGCTGAATAAAATATATGAATTTTTACATACAAATATAAATAACCCTTTAACCTTAACAAGTCAGAGAGAGAAGGAAAGACTCAACAAACGTTAGAAACCTTAAAACCCTTCTTCTACAACATGTCTTGTCTACTAACAAGTCTAGTGCACTCAAATTCCTCATTACTAACACTGTAATTATACATAAACAAGGACAAAAGCCACCTCTTGTACATGTATATGTTTCTTCAGCTGTTGTAGCATTTGCCCTAGCTAGTTTCGGCTTTTGCACTTTTCCATTGCTCTTGGTGCTGCAACAAATTAGATATATATATACATATATATATGTAACTGTAAGTAAACCTGTCTGAAAAATTATATATTTTTTTAAAATTTAAAAAATTAGACAAAAGTAAGAGCTAAGGTCACCTAGGCCAATTGCCTCAGAACTCTTCATTATCCTCAATCTCTTGCAAGAGGCAGTGAACATCCTGAAACAAGAGCAAAGTGATTAAATATCAGAAACGTAAAAACTCGCTTAAGTATCAACTTGTTCTTAATTTGTTCATGCTGAAACAAGACATGAGCAGCTGAGTCATTGTCTTAAAACCAGTGAACACATAGCCGATAATCTATGCAGTGAAACATGGAACAGGTTGAAACCGACATTCTTAGGACAATCAAACCAGAAAACCAAAATTCAGACACTATTGACACATAAATAGAACTTACTCCCAGGGCACATCACCAACTAGCATCCAATCACCATCCTTGTCTTCATAAGTAAGAACATATTCTGAACCATGAAGCAGATCCTTAAGCCTGCTTTCACTCAAGTTATCATTACTAGAAATTCCGTGAGATCCACATTGACCTGAACATGTCATGGATTAAAACATCAGAATCTTCAAAAACATGCAAAATCTCAATGAAAAATAGTCTAAGCTTGGACTGTAGCTCATATCACCCAGATGGGGGAAAAACTACTTCGAAAGTTTTAATAGGTAAATATGTGTCCCTCGTTAGGTAGAAGGCAACTGTTTATTGTTCATCTTTGGCTGCAACATATTCGTCAGTCGTCACCATGTATACTTCAAATTCTTTGTCTGTTACCTGAACCACATGATCTCAAAAAGATGACGAAAAAAAACTACAGTTAGACAGAAACTCACCGATTGTAAAACATCTGAACATCTTTTCGAGTGCTGAAGAAAGTTGGCGGTAACTAGCAAAGTTCTTGAGATCCACTTTCCTCAAGTAGGGGGCACCATCCATGCTTACTTTAACATAAAGGCATCCAGACTTGGCTTCTGCATCATCATCATCGTTCTTCTGAGAATTAGAAGCCATCGAGTTCTTCCTGAAAGATCTGATTGGTGGCCATCCCACAACTTGTTCCCTGTTTCACATAATTAATAAGAGAACACCAAGCTTTAATTATAGCTGGCCTGCGAAAAGACACAAGTTCTCTGACTGGAGGCAGATATTATAACATTAACTCAAACAAGATATCAAGAGAAAAAAACCACCCCGTGAATTATTAACATAGAAGTAATATCCTCAAAATTACTTTAAATTGACAACACTTTTTCTTATATCAACAGCTATCAGAACAAGAAATTTAGCAACTTCCCATGGGAAGTTTTTCTCCCTTCATTTTCCATGGAATTTTGTGAAGCATCCTACATATTATAACGGGCTTGCAGAAAAACAGAGATGAAACACAACAGTAAAGCAAAAGAACAAAAGAGAAAAAATCGAAAGAAAGATAGTAATATTACTTCGGAGGAACAGCAGATATCTGGGTTTTCTTATCATGCAACAACGGCTTTGGTGAGTTTGGGATGCTATTTTTGGCAAGGGAAGCACCTAAACAAGTTTGTGGGTTGGAGCCACCTCTGGGAGAGAACAAGCCACCATCTTTACCCAAACCCGTTTCAGATCCTCCATTCCCCGACAGAGCCCACGTTGCAGAACCACCATTAATGGTGTCTGAGAAGCCCCTCTTGGCCCCACAGACCACCGCACTCTTCCCGGAGCCGGAGCCGGCGACGGCCTCGGAGCCATCCCTCTCCGGTGACTCGGACCCAGGCAGTCCAAGTCGTAGCTCAGTGGCCTTGAGGTTCAAGCCAGTACTGTTGCCTCTCTGAGAAAACTTGTCTGAGCTTTTTTCCATTGAAGGAAGCTCTGTCAAGCCTACATAATCCTGCTCCTCTGGCACAGACATCAAACCTCGGCTAGTGAAATGATTATCGGAAACCACGAAATGGGAAGGAAGAGGAAGAGGAATAGAGAGAGAGAGAGAGAGAGAGAGAGCGTGTGAAACGGAGATTGAAGAAACAGAATTTAGTGGAGGGAGAAAGATATATTGATGAACAGAAAGAGTTGCTCTGAGCTTTTAGATTCTGCTGTGTTACTATATAAACTCTGTGCGCGCTGTGTATTATTAATAAAAAAGAAAGGGAATATTATCGAGCTTGTAATTTGCAATAGGAATAATGAAAAAAAATTTAGTTTTTCGCTTTATTCTTTGTTTAAAATTTCTTGAGGACTGTGCATATTTTTTGTTTATTAATTTTATGAATCCTTCTGTAGGCAACCACGCCGACAAGTCACAGAAAGTCCCCCGGCAAGCTCTCTCTACATAAATTTTTTTTTTTTCGAAATTAGTGTTTGCTTCCTTGTATAAATAAATCCCCGAAAATAAGTTTTGAGATTACATAAAATTACAGTGATAGGATTAAAGCCGTTATTACTTATTTCTTACAAGACCTGAAAGAAGTAAAAGGTTAAAAATGTAAGGGAATGAGCATGTGCGAGACTGCTAGTTGGCGCGAAAGAAGGTAATGAAAAGAAACAGAGAGTTTGGAGGAAAAGGAAACAGAGGAAGAAAGAGACGAAAAGGCTCTCAGAAAAGCCATGTTTTTATCGAATTTCGAAGCAAAAAATGCAGATCATCTCATCACCAAGTTGCAGATTCAATTTTCTTGGGGGAAAAAAATTTGACAGAAGAGAAAAGGGAAGGTTGGATTGTAGAGAGGAAGAGAGAAAGAGAAAGAGATGACCAGAGCCAATGGCTTTGTAGTGCATGAAAGCCTTTTGATCTTGGTCCCCAAAAAAGAGAACCTTTTTTTATCCTAGTGTATGTCTTCCTAATCAGAAAAAAAAAAGGTGACAAGAAAAATGAAATGGAACAAATTATGATTTTGTTGGGGAAATGAGACAGAAGGGATAGTGTTCTGTCTATGAGATGCCTTGTTTGAATAGAATTTCTAGAAATTTGCATCGACCTCAATTAAAATGAGTGAGGAAAGCCCAGAAAACAGCAAAACACCACCTATTTGATGGTAATCTTCTATTCCTGGCTACAAACAAATGCAATGAGAAAATGTAGTAAAATATTCCTGGAAATATCAAAAAGGTAAAATCATGGAGCTAAATGATCTCAAATAAACTCCAATGAATTTGATTTAGAATTTGAAATGGTATGAAATGACATCACTACCCTTACGTTTTATTTTTTCAAAAACCTTAATACCTATTGTTGACTGCCGATCACCAAAACTATAAATGTATATATTAAAAAAAATTTGTGAAAAATTGGTAATTAGTTAAACTAGACTAATTACTCACTCTTTATTACTTTTACTTTAATGTTCTTTTTTTAAAAAAAAAAACATGGAAAGAAGTTGCCCTGGAAAAGATGGGGTGGTTGGTGGGAGACAAGACGCCGTTACGGTCGTTAGTGGATGGATTGACCCAATTCCATGAACCAAGAAAACCTTTTCCCCTGTTGGGAGGGAAAAAAAAAACCTTTTCCTCTATGCACCCAAAAAACAAAAGAAAGAAAGAAAACCTTTCCTCCATGAAATAAAATTCCATTCCCCGTTTTTGTTGCATATTATTTGCACTGACAAGTGTCTAAATCTAAACCTGTTCTTTGTTTTCTCAAATTTTCATCTCTTATAGTGTGGCTATTTTGTTACTAGCTTTAAACTAAAACCAAGTAGATTTAACGGATAACTAATTCAAATACTTGGTGATCAATAAAAAAACTAATGAGATAGAGTAATAGTAGTACAGTGTTACTCATTCTTTACATTTTGTTTGACGAGGTAAAACAATCGTACTTACTGAATAATGCTGCATTCAATTCTTATTGAATAATTCAACTACTGACAAATAATATAGCCATAAATGTATATAAATGAGTAGAGACAAAGACTCAGGTGTTTTTAAGTTTTTCAAACAGCCCTTAAGAAGTGGAATTCCGTTACAGTAGTATTATGCATTATGATCGATCAATCTCGTTAATATGGTCATTAGATTCCCACAATTTGGGGGGTAATGCATGTTTCTTCAAACCCTCTACTTCTTGGGCAGCGTTGTTCTTCATGATGTTGTGAAAGAAATTGGAGCCAACTTGAAGGAGGACTCAAAAGTAAACAGGAAATTACAAGAAGTTGCCAATCATTTTTCCTCCTCCAGCCATCGTAGCACCGAGTCAGCAAAGTTTTGTTGCCTACAAATGCCCCCAGTAAAGCAACCAGTAGGCGTTATGACTCAAATTTCTCAAAACCCAGAATTTTATATTGACATTAATATCAACCATAAGGGTTATTGAGCATGTGATAGCAAAAGGGTATTAAGCAAGCGAATTAAGGAATAGAACTCACTTTCCTTGTTTCAGCTTTGGGCTTGGACGGGAATACTTCAGATATCCATCCCAAGGAACCTTTTTAAGGCCAGCTCGAACTGAGATTATGTCTCTCACCCTACATTTAAGTAAAAGACAGACAGTTTCAACACCTAAAAGATGCCAAGTGAAAGAGTTTCATGCACAACTTTTTCCACTATGCAGCTTTCTACTGAAAATTATTTACCTCTCAGCAAACTCAATGGCTGTTTCTCCTGGCTTCAGATTCTGTGGCTCCAAGTACCAAACATCACAAACGACAGCCCAGGATGTCATTAGCTGCAATAGATGCTTACTGAATGATTGCCTGCAAATGAATGAAATCCAACGATTGCACGTCTAATACAGCAAAGGAACAGTGGAAGGAAGCATAGAAGTAATTAACATTGAAAAAACATAACCTTACTTTCGACTATTCCAAAAAGCATCCACAAATATTTTATTATACTTTATTGCGACTGGGCAAACTGTGCAGCCAAGTTCAAATGCACCCTAAACGTCAATATAAAGTTAAATGTTTTGATGATTGTTAAAGAATACAACCAGAGTAGAAAGAAAAGAAAGAAAGAATGGCCATTGAATAAGCGTATATGTGCATACAACTGCCATTTTCATAGATTCACGTACCTTCTTGAACATGACTGTGTAGTGATTATTTACACAAGTTCCTTCAGGAAATATGAGAAGGGGGTTATTGTCAGTGCCCTGAACATGGTCCCTCAATCTGAAGAATGTCAAACAGAAAAGTCAAAACAAATGAAATAAGAGTATACATTTCGTAAATTTTCATTTAAACTCACTTCTTGGCAACAATTTCTCGATCCTTTGCCTCTGACCGATTGAACCAGATACATCCTACACTCTCCAAAATGGTGCTTTGCAATAATCCTACACAAAACAGCCAATATTTATAAAATACTTAAATTACTGTTTTATCAGGAAATTTTGCAAAATTTATTCTGCATATTAACAAGCTTCAAGTCATCAGTAGTTGTTCATCACATGCCCTGTCTTCCCCGCAAACATTTAAACTGACCAAAATAGAGAATAGTACTAACAACAAAAAGGTTGTTGTTATTATCTTAGCAATATTAAGAAGTCATCCGGGAGAGTGGGGTACCAATTCTTTAAAACCAAATTAGCCAAATGTGTCCTGTCATAATATATATATATATATATATAATACTAGTTATATATAAAGAAACAAACAGCTTTTAGTTGAGGAAGATGCTTACCAACCCATCCAGGATGCTTCTGCATAATGACAGCAAATGCAGTCATCTGTTCTAAAATAATGAAATCAATCATGGAAGTATGGTTGGACACAAAAACCTGTTGAAGAAATGTAGGGAGAACTCAGATCATCAATCAATAACATTCACATTTACTTAAATATAAAAATAAGGCTACATCCTGTTACCAAAAAAAAAAAAAACGGTTACATCTGGCAATCAATTTATATTGGACATACCTGCTTTGGTCTTCTGCTGGGACGTGGCCCATGATATTTGACAACCCCAGTCCATGATGCAACAAAAAAACTGCACATCATCTCCACCAAAGACCTCTGAAAGACATGTTCAATTTGTATCACATCCAATTTGATGTATAAAAGTCACATCAGAATTGTACAACGGGAAGAAAATACAAGAGACGGTAATTTAGAGTCTCGAGACAGAAGTCAGTCCCAAATACTCCACTGTAAACAGCATCCTCCATAAAGATGAATTTATTTAGAACATCAAGTATTAACTAAAATTATGTCCACCAATAAATTGGCCAACCCTTACAGAAGGAACCGTATATTATAAAAATGACAGTCATTCACTGCTTGTGTTTTATTTTGCACAAAACAGTCATCCATTGACTTCCCATTACACTGTTTAGTAATATAGTTTTATAGGCACTTATTTAACAATCTTCTCTACTCCAACTAGTTTTAATTTGTGAATGGATAATCTCCAACTTCAATAGCAAAGCAAACAGAAGTGAGGAAAATATGTGTACCATGCTTTTAATTTTATGGGAAGCAAAATGAATGGAAGTCTACCAGTCAATAGGTACTCAAAATTATCGAAAGTTAAACAAATATTCACTAAAATATTCCAATAGAAATTTGAAATAACCTAGAGCATGTGCCTCTTAAAATCAGTACCTTTAAAATATGAGTAGATTATACATACCTTTCTCATGTTTTGCTAAACGCATACAGAATGCCCTCTATTTTTGAAACAAACACTTTCCAATTTTATCCTTTTAGACTAAAATAACCTCCAGAAAAAAATATGTAAGCAGGTTTCCTTTTGGCAGAATACATAAGAGGGTTGACGGGCGACGTTTTAGTCAAGAAAAACAATTAAAATTAGATTAAACTATTTACTTTGAAATTAAGGGGATGCTTCTGTAATGACAGTGAAACTCCGGATGTTTGTGACATTTATTTCTAAAAAGTATAATTTTAAGAAGCACCAGGTCAAGTAATAACTAAAATTAATCTTTCGTGCTTTAAAATTATTTAAAACAAACAGTTTAAGAATGTGATAGCTTTTTTTTGTTTTTTTTGGGGGGGGAGGGGGGAGATTGGCACCTCGATCTTTCTCCTCAACTTGTCATGTCCCTTGAGTAGGAAATGCACGGGGATGAAAGATGCAAGAAATATTATCCATCCTATCGTCAACACTAGAACCCTGCAACTTCAAATAAGCAATGTTAAAAGGCCAGACATAATCAACAGTCGATGAGTGACACAATGGAGATCCACACATCAAGTTTAAAAAGGGTAATTTGATGTAATCAAAGTTGAAATGCAGATTCAAATTTTACACAATGTGTAGGCAAGTAAACTCTAAAATAACAAGATTCATCGTTACTGCGCCTTGCATAACATGATTGAAATTAAATATGGCAAGGGTGAACGCTAACCTTGCAGGGAACAGTATCAAATATCGAACTAAGACGCCAAAACACCAAAAAGGGAACAAATAAACATTCCAATTCCAAGGTTCAGGAGGATTTGACTTGAAGCATCTTGTGAATGAATCCTATCCAACACAGAAATTTTCAACTAGTGAGCAAACACCCAAAGGTAACAAATGCCAAAAACAAGGGGCTGAAAAATATGAATATTATTTCGTTTGAAATTCTCTCCATAGTCTCTCTCATCCTCTCTTCCCCTCCCTCTTCTTTCCTTTTCTTTCATCATTCTTTCTACCACTACACAACACAATGTCTCATGATTATTAACATATGATAATCATTCATCTAAATATAGTGGTGATGCATCAAAACCACAAAAGTAAGAAGACGGAAAATTTCAGAAAAAGAGTAAATCTTACATCTACAATGGCGCCAGCTGCCTCGGATAAAGTAGGAGAAATGTTGAGCAAGTCACCCCTGAAAACCAATAACCAAATAGCAAAAATCTAAAAATGTTGAAATGAACAGAGAGCGGGGAGTTGAAATTTCACAGAAGCAAGTAAATCTCTATGCTCCAACAGATTCGATTGAAAAAAAAAATGCCTCTATTGTACAACTAGCTATTATTTAACATCCAAATAAACAGTAGTTAGGCTAAAAGAGAGAGAAACATACAGGCAAAGCTTGCCATGAGGTTCTTGTTGAATGTTCGACCCAGAAGGGAGGTAATCTTCAATGTTGGGTCGATCAAGATCCAATTCAGAACTAGAAGATTCGAGCTTCCGGGTGGCACTCATCTCTGTTAGGCTTTCACTACTACCAGATATTTCTGACGGATCGGAGCGATGAAGCTAATGGTGGTGAGATGGGAGTCTTGGTAATCGGCGTCGTGAGGGTGTGGCCGTCCGAGAAGATGGTGAGGCAGACGAGCTTGCAAATCTGAGAAGTTGGTGCCGGCCGAGATGGTGAGGAGAGTAGGCTTCGGAGTGAATGGGGAGAGAAACGGTGTGTGATGATGACGTGGAGTGATGAGATGGCATGTGACTGCCACGTAAGCATAAATTGGTCAAATGTGTGGAGAGCGGAGAGATGAGATCCGATATGTCCGAGATGCGTTTTATATGGCATTTTTTTTTCTTTTTGTTTTTGGTAACATATTATATGGCATTTCTTTTACCACCGATTTGGTTCCTTTTTTTTTTTTTTTTTTTGCCTGCCACCGATTTGGCTATCTTGATAAACTTCCCTTTGATCCTTTCTCTTTTTCCACCATTGTTTTTATCCAAGGAACTGGATTATGTTTTTTAAATTTTAAGTCCCCTATAATATTGCGTGCGGAATTTTATAGTTTTGATAATACAGTAACATTTTGTGCCTTGGCCCAAAAAAAAAAAGATGATAACATTTTTTGCTGGGAAAAAAACAATAACAATTTTTTCAAAAAAAAAGAAATGTTTATAATTTTTGGACATTCAAAAACAAAAACAATTCTTTAAATTAACTAAGAATTTGATTAATTTTTAATTTCTGTTTTAAAAAATTAATCTGGCCACAAAAATGCTGTCTCTCTTTTATTGTTTTTTTTTTTTTAAATTAAGGTGTTAATAAAAGTCCCCTCAAAGGCTCGAAGCCATGGAGTGGCTGGGGAGAGACAATAGGCTGTTACGGTCGTTAGTGGAGGTAATGACCCAATTATCTTATTTCTCTAAAATTCCATATTTAGAGGAGGAAGCAGATTTTATTAGAATATGTTTGTTCTTTTTTTTTTCAAAATCTCATTTTTACCCTTAAATAAAAATTAGATAATTTAAATTTCATATTTTCTAAAACTATTATTATAATATTTTATGAATTAATTTTTTTTATTAATTTTTTTTATATTTTAGTTATAAATCATATAGATCAAGATTTAATAGTTTAAATTTATTTATTAATGTTTAAATAATATTTTTATAGTATATTAAATTTGGATTATATTTTTTCAATATGATGGTGGAAATAAAATTTTAAGAATAAAATGAGAAAATGGATTCTAAGAGATCCCAACCCAAACCCACATTTAAACTTGTTATTTATCTTTTTTACCTAATTCGTTTTTTTCATCTCTCATAGTGTGACCATTTTTGAAGCATAATATGGCTACTATTCTTTAGATTTTGTGATTAAAAAACAAATCTACTTACAAAATAATAGTTGTTGGAACATATGTGTGTATATGTCAAAGATAACAAAATAGTCCCATATTGCTTAGAAAATATGAAGTTCAATGGTATAAGATACCTTATGATGTTGAGCTTATAAAAGGGCCTAAGAGGAGAGTGGGCTAGCGCGCACAACGATAGGCCTCAGTGGACAAGTGCAGTTAGGGGAGTGCCGCTTACCATGGCTTCTGTTTCTCCTACCGTGACCAATGTGAACAACGTTGCCAACAATCTTAAGAGTTACCATAGCTTTTTAACATCTCCAAAATAGAGCATTTTGATGGGAAGAATTTCAGACGCGGGCAAGAATGTGTCTACACTGTTCTTGACATGTATGGTGCATTCACACAATCTGCTCCTCCACAAGATGCTTACCAAACCCATAAGAACGTTTGGATCTATGCTAGTAAGGTTTGCAGATACACTCTCATTATTACTTTATCTAATGATTTGTTCAATGTGTACCATGTATACAAAGAGGCAAACGAATGGACCTATGCTAGTAAGGTTTGCAAACACATTCTCATTACTACTTTATCTAATGATTTGTTCGATGTGTATTATGTCTACAAAGAGGCAAACGAAATAAGGGGATCACTTGCTCTCAAATACACTGCTAAAGATGCTGGGAAACAGAAGTTCGTGGTTGGAAATTTCTACAGATGGGAAATGATAAACAGAAAATACATCAAGCTCCAAATCAATGAGTATCATAAACTGCTTGAGGAGTTTCGAGCAGAGAAGATCAATCTACCAGAAGAGTTTGTGGCTGGTGTACTAATTGAGAAGCTGCCAGATTCATGGAATGACTACAAGCACAGTTGAAACACAAGCAGA
>JBAGKO010000010.1:17856301-17866638 GCA_037177275.1 Acacia concinna
AAGAGAGGTAGGAAGATTGAGAATGCAGTTGAGGAAGGCGTGAGTAAAGGAAGGAAGGAGTGAATGGCTTGAATGACTAATGGAGGTCTGAATGTGTATATTTTTATAAGAGAAAGAGATGAACGAAATGTGCATTATTTGAAGTGACAAGAGGGTTGAAAAAATAAAGAAAACGTAGAGGCCATAACAGGCGTGCTCTGCAACCTAATGAAACACTGAAACAGCTACGCATGCGTTCGTGCGCCAGGTGGCCTTTTGCAGTCATCAATTTAGACGACTTGACAAGTCGCTATTGTAGAATGACTTCACAAGTCGTTCTACAGTAGAACGACTTGTGCAATATTTACCATCTGAAGTCCCATTTTCAACGCAAATCGTGCTAAGTTGAAACGATTTGCACAAATCGTTCTAACTAAGCACAATTTGTAGTGTTATATTCTCTTAAATACTTTTTTTATTGTACTATTTTATTAAATTGTTGTTACTGTTCATTGTATATTATTAAAGAAGCCCATTTTATGGGTGGAAACAAAGAGTTAGTTTGCAAAATTTAAATGTCATTTTGAAAGGTAGAAGTTTTTAACGAGGAGTGATGTTGCCTCTAAAAATTTATTTACGTACTATGTTATTTTAAAAATTTCAAAATAAAACAATATTTTTCTATACTACTAAAAAAACCAACATCAATTATTAAAAATTAATATTGACCGTTAAAATTTTAACCATAAGAAGTAACGTTGTTCCTTAATTAACTGCACATTAATTCAGATTAATTTAAATTAAAATGACTATTGTGGTATTAATTTTTAAAAATAACTTTTATATTTGATGAGATAAATATGTGAAAAAAATTTTATTTTAATTCAAGAAACAACTTTCTTAAAAAAAATTTTTTTAAAGTAAACAAACACCACCTACTCCAGAAAAAGTCCATTAGGTTCTCTACACGAGTCTTTCAACAGAAAAAGTCTTCATTAAATAATTTTTGCGTATATATTTTAAAAATGCAAATTGATCATTTCAGAGTGAGCCGTCCGCCCGTCGTTCGGAGACTTTTGGCGCCAGCAAATTGAACAAGTAATGCCAGTAGCAATGAAACCTTCAAACAATGAGTCTGACTTCATTGTCTTCATCCTCCAAAGTCCCTCCTCACTTGTCTCACTCCCACCACACCAACCATGACCGCCGCCGCCACCACTTCTTCTCAGATCCTTCGACACACCAACACATTCCTCTCCGATGTCCTTTCGCATTCCGAACTACGACGTCGCCTCATTTCTACCCTTCTTCTCCACTCTTCAATCTCCAACCAAATCACCCTCAAACACCTCAAACTCGCCGCCGACACTCTCGATAATGCTATCTCTGTATCCACCCCCACCATCCGAACCTCCTCCCTCACCCTCGCTGAGAAGCTCCTCCTCCCACTCCCTCAGAATCCCATTTCGTCTTTCCTTCTATCTCTCATATACACGATCAACAAACGACAAGTTGAAGCCGCCTTAAGTCTCATTCAAGTCTTCTATTTAAGCCCTACCTTAGCCCGATCGGAAATCGCTCCGATTCTCTACGAGCAACTGTTTTCTCTCCACCTCCTCCCTGTTTTTCAATCCTTTGATGAACAGAGAGCAAAAATACTTCCATCTACATCTGCAAATTCGGCTCCCTATCCAGATGATTACTCAAATTTTGACGAATCTGTTGTTTTGTCCGCCACGAAATTGTTGTCGCGGATGAGCAACGATCAAGCCTCAAAGCTGAGGGAATTGGAGAGAGACTACGAAGAGGCAATTGATGACAATTGCAGGATTGTTGCCGATTACTTCAAAGAAGTTTTGGTGAATAATACTGGTGACTCATCAATTAGCACACCATTGTCAGTTCTGAAGAACAGTAGGGATGGTGAAGAAATGGAGCATAGCCCAGAGGAGATAGATGGAACAAATACGCCTTTGTTTAAGAGCGGACGGTATAATGTAATGCTGTACTTTTGTTATATTTTTCTAAGCTGTTTTATATTTATGATTTATATTAAGTTATCATTTCTTTAGTCAATATCATAAATAATGGACTTAAGCACACTTTTTGGCCTGGGAAAAAAATGTTTAACGGTACTGTCAATTTGAATTTGACCCTTTTGATGGAAAACTTCGATTCCACATGAAGTAAAAATAGGTGCTTAAGGCAAAAAAGTTTGACTTATATGCTATTCACCTCCAAATGAAAAGAAAAAAGTTGCATGGTTGGGACGTATTTATAGCAAACCAGAGAGAACCAACAGTTCTTAGGTTGGACAGTATTCCTGTCTCCTGCACAATGTTTTATGATCTTTCACTAATCGTACATCCTTGATTCCACATCTTTTTAATTATATTGGAACTTCTCAAAGCTGTCAGTGATACATAATGTCGTTCCCCCACCCAAATTCATGACCGCAGCCAATTTGGACCGAAAGGGAAGCGTCCGTTGAATTTTCGAGTAGCAGTTTCAACGCTAAGAGCTTGAGTGCATCGTTTTACCCTCAAAGAGTCTCTCCCAAAATCTTCAAACACCAAGAAACTTCTATAAAACTGTCCTTACCATCCCGCTCGGACATAGACGCTGAAACTGAGTCTTCCGAGGATGAAAATATGCCTTGTTGGTCGTCAGAATCGGAGGCAGAAACTAAGGTGACTGATACTTACAAGGAGCAAAATCCGACGTGGACTGAATTTCCTATGCTAGTTATTATAGTTTATGTTCTGAAGCAGTGAAGCTATGTTTCGTAGGAAAAAGACATGATGGTGCCGCTGGAGCCTCAACGAAGCCAAATCCAAGCATCTGTTCAAATCAATGTTGCAGAATCCGGAGGGTATGCCATAGAAATATTCATTTATCATAGTATTGTTCTTTGCTGTGTTCTCTCAAACTTGGATTCTTCTTGTTCCTAGTTTCCCAGTTTATACCATGGCAGGTTATGACCACCTGCCGCCTGGAAATGGAAAATGTACGCCTCCCAAGGACTTTGTTTGTCCAATAACTAGCAATCTATTTGAAGATCCAGTGACTCTTGAGACTGGACAGACATATGAACGGAAAGCTATCGAAGAATGGTTTAAAAGGGGGAACTCAACCTGTCCAATCACCTGCCAGAAGCTACAAAATACCCTGCTGCCTAAAACAAATTATGTGCTTAAACGACTAATTGCAAGCTGGAAAGAACAGAATCCCAATTCAATCCCATCTCCATCTCCATCTGAGAATCTGCATGTTGAAACTGAGGTGGCAATCAAGTCAACAACGCCTTCAACTTCGCCTAATAGTGTTATAACACAAGCCAATGTTGAGGGGATGATTACTGAGTTACGACATGCAATTAACAACCTGTATATGTCAGAGATGCTCGAGGAGTCTGAAATGGCTGTGCTTCAAATTGAGCAATTTTGGAAAGAAGTAAACCTGGGTGTGGATATCCAGAGCATGTTATCAAAACCTCCAATCATAAATGGGTTCATGGAGATTCTATTTAATTCTGTTGATCCCCAGGTGCTTCAAGCAACAGTTTTTCTTCTGGCCGAGATGGGTTCTAGGGACAATGCTGTTATTCAGACGCTTACCCGAGTGGACTCGGATGTAGAATGTATTATGGCGCTTTTCAAGAAAGGCTTGACAGAGGCTGTTGTATTGATATATCTCCTAAAGCCATCTACTACGACTCTCGCAGAAATGGCCATATTGGAGTCTCTCATAACAGTTTTTGATAAGAAAGAGGAGGACTTGCTTAAGATGTGCATAAAGCCCAAGTCAGCTGCGGCACTTTTACTGGCACAGATTCTTGGAAGCAATGAGGAGAGAATTGCATCTTCAGTAGCCAAGACTTTGATGAGTGGTAGAGTGATTGGATATATAGTTGGCAGTTTTCGAGCTGAGTGGGCAGAGGAGAGGATTGCTGCAATGGAGATCTTATTAAGATGCATCCAGGAGGATGGAACTTGCAGGCATCTCATTGCTGAAAAGGTTGAGCTGTCTCCCATCTTGGAAAGCTTCATTGGGGCAAAAGATGCAGAACGTTTTAAGACAGTTCAATTTTTTTCTGAGTTAGTTAAATTAAACAGGTAAGTCCGGTTCATATACATTTGCATTAAACAAATTAATCTACTTTGTAGTTGGTGTTTTATGGGCTCCTTGATAGGCTAATTCAACCTTTCGGTTTCCTTCAGGAGGACATTCAATGAAGAAATCCTCCACATTATAAAGGAAGAAGGTGCTTTCAGTACAATGCACACTTTCCTCGCTTACATGCAGACAGCCCTTCAAGATCAATCTCCAGTTGTGGCTGGCCTCTTACTCCAACTTGATCTTCTGGTTTGAATCTGTCTATGCCTATTCTCCATTTCTACTCCGGAAATTGTGTTTGGTCTCACCATACCTATAAGAATGGAAAGGGACATTTGCATGCTCGCTACGCCTTCATACTATAGAAGCTGAAATGCGGTACTTGTGGAAGCAAGTTTAATCATAGTTTTGTTTGCAGGTAGAACCAAGAAAGATGAGTATATACCGTGAAGAGGCTATAGATACTCTTATTTCATGCCTCAGAAACAAAGATTTCCCGGCTACCCAAGTAGTAGCTGCTGAGACAATAGTGTCATTACAAGGGAGATTCAACTTCTCTGGAAAGCCTCTTATTAGAGAAGTCCTTCTCAACCGTGCCGGCTTTAACAGAAATCATAGAAGTCTTGATCAGATGGATCATATCAGCAATATCAGTGTAGAACTTGAAATGACTCCAGTATATTTCACTAAATCTTTATTTTTGAGTTCCTGATTTTGCTTGTCAAACATCTTTTTTAATCTATTATATCTGGTTTGCACCCTGATAACAGAGATAATGCTTTTGGTTTCCTTATATTTTCATTTCTAATTTTAGTTGATATCAACAGGAAGAAGAGAATGCAGCTGATGATTGGGAGAGAAAAGTTGCGTCTGTTTTAGTTGGCCATGAGTTTGGTTTACTTTTTGAGGCTTTAGCTGAAGGCCTGAAAAGCCGTAGTGGACAACTAAATTCAGCATGCCTTACATCAGCCACATGGCTTACACACATGCTTACTGTTCTACCAGATACAGGAATACGAGGCGCAGCCTGTGTCTGCATGCTCAAGCGCTTTGTATCTATTTTAAAATCTGCTAAGGACGTTGAAGATAGAATCCTCTCTATGCTTGCTTTAAATAGCTTTCTTCATTACCCTGGTAAGTTGTACAGGCCATGTTTTTCTGTTAGAACCAAAGTTTTTGTTTGGTAAATAATAAAAAGCAGGTTGGTTGCCCTTGGAAATCTGAAAAATATTAAGACATAATGCAACAGACTAGTTTACGTCAGACTTTATTATATCATTATTTTGGTGTCTTTATATCTTATACAAGGCCAAACAACTCTCCCTATGTTGTGCATAAATCTCCGAGCCTTAAAGTAAAGTAATTTGTTTTACTTTATACTGTTTGCTGATATACTCCGGTTCTAATTATAAAGTCCCGTTGACTTTTTCAGAGGGATTAAAGATATTAGTTAAACTAGTTAATTGTTATAATATAACCCGATCTTCTAAAATTACCTTCCAACCTTAATAATCACAAATAGATAATTAAGTATTGATATGGGTAATTTGATAAAAATTGGTTAAACATAGGAGACAAAGCAATTATAAGTTTTATATTTAGAACCAAATCAAATTTACAACTAGGTGTTATAATTAGGACCGGAGGGAGTATATAAGAAGGCCTTAACGTCATTGTCGTAGAAGTTCAAAAAATGAGGAGTGTTCTTGACATTGTACATTTCAGATGGATTGCAGGATCTTACTTCCTACACTAAGGATGTCTTAAATGGTCTGAGAGAGCTAAAGAGATACTCCCCTTTGGCATCTGAATTGCTTAAAGTTCTGGTTGAAGAGAATGAATCTAAAGCTGTAAGTTGGCTTTATTATAAAATCATTTTCAAATAGAGCCACTGTGTTAGACTAGTAACGTGAATATTCTTTGATTGAGACAGGGCATCTGGATGCATAAAGAGTTAATTCAGGTAGATTGTAGTGAGAATGGAGAATTGTTGTCTGTCATCTCTAATAAGGATAAAATTTTCTCAGGCCATTCAGATGGAACTATCAAGGTAATTAAACCGTTACAGATTCTTTCAGCACCTCCAATGATTTTTCTGTGCTGAGAACAAACTGCTTGAATAAACTCAAATAATCAGTTGAAACTTGAAGCTAAATCAATGCTTATTTTAACCAATATACCACCTCCTGTCCTAATTATAAGACTCAATTAACTTTTTTGGAAAATCCTAATAAAGCTAATTACATTATTTTAAAGTATTAAAATTTATCTTTTTTCTTCAAACTATATTGTTGGACTTATAAACTAATATAAAATATAATAAAACATAATATAATATATGATTATGTAACTTATTTTGCTTCCTTAACTTCTTAAAAAAAATGAACTAGATTTTATAATTAGAATCGAGGGAGTATATTTTTATCAAACTAGCCATATGTCATTGATAGTAAGTGGAAGTGCTGGGTTCATGCCAGAACTAATTAAATGTTCAACAGTTCAAGCGTAGACTTTATGCTTAACAAAAAGGAATTCAATGATATGCAATTATGCGACATGCTTGATATAGATTGAATAGCTTGAAACTAAGGACAAACCTGAATATGAATAAATACAGTATGTCATGGTCTGATTTGTCCAACAACTTTCTGCAATATACAGACATAAGCATATTTGACAAATTCTATGTAACGTCTGAAGGTCTGGATAGTAAGGGGGAGCTCATTTCATCTGATACAAGAGACACAAGAACACGCAAAGGCGGTTTCAAGTTTAGCAATTTCAGAATCTGGTGACAGACTATACAGTGGTTCACTGGATCGGTCTGTAAAGGTATGTCATCTGCATTTTTTTTAATCAAAACTACTGTTGTACTTCCATCTTAATAAAACTCTCTTTTCATTGATGACCAGGTCTGGTCTGTAGGAAAGTCAGCAATACAGTGTGTACACGTGAATGATATGAAAGTTCAGATACATAATTTAGCTGTAGCCAATGGCAATTTGTGCTACATTCCTCAAGGAAACGGTGTTAAGGTACTAGATGAAATTATGAATCCTTGATGTTCTTTCATTGGATTGGCCAGAATCCGCAATGACCGCCCGTTTTCACGCTAGATGCCAAAATAAAACTAGTCTTCCATTTATTAGGAAAAAACCTGTGTTGCCCCCAAACGGTTAATTCTTATGTACTAGTTATAAAACAATAAAAATAATTTATTCTTCTTGAGTCTAAAACCACGTTGTTATTTCTTAAGGTTCTATCATTGAATGGAGAATCGAGGCTGTTAAACGGCAACAAATACGTCAGGTCCTTGGCTCTTGTCCAAGAGAAACTATACTGCGGATGCCATGACAACAGTATTCAGGTAACAAGTTTAAGGTTTTCACAGTTCTGTTAGTCTAAATGCACCATGATTACTTTCGCCATTCTAGAAATAATACTCGTTTGAAATTGCAGGAGATAGATTTGGAAACAGGTACAGTCAATACCATTCAAAGTGGTTCCAAAAGATTGCTTGGTAAAGCAAATCCCATCTATGCCCTGCAAATTCGTGGTGAACATATATATGCAGCCAGTTCTTCCTTGGATGGATCTGTTATAAAGGTAACCTTCCTAAATATAATTCTGTGATAGGTTCTACCAGGAAATATATAGAAGGAAAAATAAACTTAAAAATTAAACAAATTGCGTGATTCTCATAATAAAATTCAGTGTTGCCTCGAGAATGAACTTAATTCAAACTTAAAATGATGATAAATTTAAAATAGTTCATAACTCAAACACGACAGTTCCAATCTCCCCTGTTGTTTTTATCGCCCTACAGTTCTTGCCCAAGGGTTGCCTAGAGCTTTGCAGCATGAAAAATGTAGCACCCTTAAAACACACACACACACACACACACTATAGTCAATAAGAACAAGTTGAAGGGAGCAGATATAGCAAGAATCGTACAGGAGAGAGAAAGGGTAAGGAGAAGAGTTTTTTTTTTTTGGGTGGGGGGGGGGTGTTCACGTGAATTGAAGAAAGAGAGCTAGATAAGGTCAAACATAGGATAAGATAGGAATGCCACGTCATTTTGAGTATGATAAATTAAATAGCATTAAATGAACAAGTGTCTATAAAAGCCAAATTACTCTAAAAAGAAACTTCAAAAGAAAGAAAAAGATTCATCACTCACTGCAAGTAATGTAAGGGTCTTCTTAGTGAGTGATACACTCTCCTTCTACTTATACTTCTCAAAAATTATTTCAAATGTTTTGTACTGTCTATGCGGCGATTTCTCTGATTGATCCTAAAGTAGTTGGTTTGATGGAATAAAGTGCTTAGTTTCTTTTTGTTTTATTTCCTAATGACAAGGAGCATCATGATATATTTTGAGAATATGCCCCATCTTTTTGTATGAACTCAATATGAATGAAATCTATGATATTATATATTTTAAGGGTGCTACAAAAAAGAATTTAAGTTAATCAATGCTACTTCAGTGAATACTGTGTCGAAGTTACTCATCTAACAGTAATTGATGTTTGTATACTAGATGTGGAACACTTCCAATTACAATATGATTGGATCACTTTCAATTGCATCAGAAGTGAGGACGATGACAATGACCTCAGAGTTAATTTACTTGGGATGCAAGGGAGGAATTATGGAAATTTGGGATAGGAAGAAACAGAACAGAATTGATACTTTACAGATTGGAACAAATGGTAGGGTTGCTTGCATGGCTGTCTATGGAAATGAAGAAATTTTGGTCATCGGAACCTCTGATGGCCGAATTCAGGTAACCCTTTTCTCTTGGAAACCTGTTCTTTTGTTTGCATGCACGGTTTACTGTTTTTTCTTTTCTGGATTCAAAAGTTTGCTCCCTCGTTATGGCCACTCACTTAGAAGCATACATGGCTGGTTTTTCTGATCAAATGGGAAAACAAATTTAATGATTAAACAACTATTAGTGTAAAATCATAATTAGCTTCTTGTATTAGTACAAGAGTGTACAGCTGTATTCTTTGTATGTAATATTCTCTGAGAACACGTGTATGGTCCATATCTCTCTGTAACCAATTTTGTTATGAGACTTGAGTATATATATTACATGAAGGCACGAGAGATATTATCTCTGCCATTTCTATTCACTATTTATGTGTTTTTTCTATCTTGGTATCAAAGCAAAATACCTTTATTTCCGTGACTATCATTTCATCATGTCTGCTTCATCTCACACCTCTGATGATGCTACTTCTGCTGCTGTTATGAAATCATATTCCCTGTTCAGCTCTTCTAGCCAAACAACGTCCATCAAGTTGGATAGGGCCAATTATCTAGTGTGGGAATCTGTTGTCTTACCTCTGATTGAAGGAAATCGACTTCAATCCCATATTAATGGGCTATCTGAAGCTCCTTGTATGACTCGCTGCGTTCTCGGAACCAAGGAGGTGGTTTTGAACCCTGATTTTGAGGATTGGTATGTCGTTGATCGTATGTTGGTCGGCTGGCTCCGCGCCAGCCATGTCGCAAGACATTGGTGCACAGCTGTTACACTGTCGCACAGCAAAGGATTTCTTGAACAAAGCTCGTATTCTAACTTTTGCTGTTTCCAAATCTCGAGTTATGGTCTACAAATCTAAGTTACATCAAATTCACAAGAATGACATGAAGATTATTGACTACCTTGCCCGTATGAAGAACCTTTTCGATCAACTTGCTCTTGTCGGTGCTCTAATTTCCACCGATGAACCCATTCTTCATACACTCAACGGCTTGGATGCTGATTATAATGTAGTCGTTGTAAAACTTATAAATCAAATTGGCCTTACTTGGATCGAAGCCCAATTGGCCCTGTTTGTTTTTGAGAGTCGCATTGAGCAACTTAATCAATTTGCTTCCCTTTCAATTCAACCTTCTGCCAATTTTGCCTCTCGTGGTTTTTCTGGTGGCAACTCTGGTCACTCCAACTCTAATCGTGGTACTTGGAGAGGTGGTAGATCCAATTCTAGAGGCAATCGGGGTCGCGGCCGAAACTTTGGTGGAAGACGTTACAATACTACTGATCAATCCAATGGACACCCATACTATGATCTGTGTGTATGGTCCGGTCATCATGTTTCTAATTGCTATCGGCGTTTTGACAAATCATTTCGTCCTCCCACTCATCAATACTCTCCTAAGGCTCACTCTTACTATGCTGACAAAAATGCTATGGATGACGTTGACTGGTATATGGATAGTGGTGCGAATCA
>JBAGKO010000010.1:17899712-17919844 GCA_037177275.1 Acacia concinna
ATGGATTATGCATAAATTGGCACACTTTGTTGACTGCAAAACTAATTTCTAGTATGGTAATTGTGGCATATTGTAAAGCACCCACAATTGAGCGATATAAGGATTGATCCACAAGAATAGTAGTGTGCCATCCTTAACCAACCGAAGACTAGATACCATTGGAGAAGCAACACCTTTGGCTTTGGTAAAGCCAACTCTTTTGAGTAAATTTGTAATATATTGGCCTTGAGACAGAAAAAGACTCCTATCATTTAGCCGAGTGACCTCAATGCCAAGGAAGTAATTTAGAGGACCAAGATCCTTAAGAGCAAAAGCACTAGTGAGAGTAGAAATAAGAGCTGTTATTTTAATTGGAGAATTTCCAGTAATAATTATATCATCAACATATACCAAGATATAGAGAATTTCAGTAGCAGAACCAGTATTGACTACTCTAGTAAACAAGGAATGATCACAACGACTACTTTTGAATCCAAGTTTATGTAAAACAGAAGTTAAACGCTCAAACTAAGCACGAGGGGCCTGTTTAAGTCCATAGAGAGCCTTGTTAAGTTTGCAGACTAAAGACTTGTTAGAGTGCTCATAACCCGATGGCTATTGCATATAGATATGCTCATGAAGTAACTAATTTAGGAAGGTATTATTAACATCAATATGCCTAATAATCCATTTTTGAGAGACAACAATAGTAAGGATAATGCGAATGGTGACTGGTTTCACAACAGGACTAAATGTCTCAAAGAAATCAAACCCTTCTTGCTAATGAAATCCTTTTGCAATTAGGCGAGCTTTGTGCTATGGAGGTCTACCATCAGGAAAATTTTTTAATATGAAAAACCACCTACAACCAATCAAGTTTCTGTTAGGTGGTAAGGATGTAAGATGCCAAGTGTTGTTTTTCATGAGAGCATTGATTCCACATCCATCGCCTGTTTTCAAGAAGATGATGCAAGAGCCTCTGATTGGGAAGTAGGTTAGTAGTAACACTGAAGACTTTTGGTTTGAAGATTCCATTCATGGATCTAGTCACCATACGAGGTGGTGAAGGCTCAGTAAAAGAAGCTAAAGTTGCAGACTGAGAATTAGATGATTGTGATTTAGCAACAAAAGCTGAAGCTACAATATTATCAACTACAACAATTCCTGCACAGTAAAATTGCACTGTGATGATGGTGTAAGCATGGTAGGACAAATGATAGGAGAGCTTGCTTTAGGTAGAGAAGGGAAGGGAGTAACAAGGCAAGTAGATGGAGTAGAACTCAAACGAGGATAGGGAAAATCAAACTCATTAAACTTTACATCTCTTGAGATATACATTCGGCCACTAGGATTCCAGCACTTGTAACCTTTGTGAACATCACTATATCCCACAAAATCACACTCTACTGACATATGGGGTCCTGCACCTCATCCCTCTCTTGATGGTCATCCATATTATATTCACTTCACTGATGCATACTCTAGGTATACTTGGTTTTATCACATGCGACAGAAATATGATGCCTACGCCATTTTTCTCAACTTCAAAGCCATGGTAGAATTACAATTTAATTGCTATATTAAGGCTCTTCAGTCTGATGCTGCTGCTGAATTTATGAAAATTGGCAAATTTCTCAAAGAACATGGTATTATTCATAGGCTTAGTTGTCCTTATATGCATGAACAAAATGGAGTTGCTGAACGTAAACATAGATCAATTGCTAAAATGGGACTCACCTTACTTGCTAATGCTTGTTTGCCATTCTCTCTTTGGACTGAAGCATTTCTTACTATTGTTTACCTTGGAAATCGACTTCTCAGCAAGAGTATCAGTGGCTCTACACCTTTTCAGCTACTATTTGGTAAACCTCCTCACTATTTCCACTTAAAAACCTTTGGATGTGCCTGCTATCCTCATACTAGGCCCTATAACAAACATAAAATGGATCTACGGTCAATAAAGTGTGTTTTTGTGGGATATAGTGATGTTCACAAAGGTTACAAGTGTTGGAATCCCAGTGGCCGAATGTATATCTCAAGGGATGTAAAGTTTAATGAGTTTTATCTCTGCTTTAACAAACGATATTAGACTTTGTTGGAAAAAAAAAAAAAAACTAAATGAAAAAACATAGAACAGATTTCACCATATACTTATGAATAGTTGAAAAAAGCACACAAGTTGAAAGAGTATTTTAACATTTTGATGGGGAAATAATACACACACACACGTTAATCTTCTTCTTCTTCTTTTTTGCCAACGCACACACGATAATCTATTGATTGAAATTGATTGACTATTAAATAAATAATCTATCAAATTCAAACCCACTGAAAACGTCAAAGTATCCGGCCAAAAAGACTGAAAATGTCAAAGTAATCTATGGAACCCGCCTGGTCACTGGTCAGAAAGAAAAAGCAGATTACTTCTTTGAGTGAAATTTTTCCTATTTAATTTTAATAATTACATGGCGCATCCATAAATTTTCCCAATTTAATTTTAACCAATGGGAGTTCTCATTTCCCTACAGGTAAAGAACCTAAATGATAATGTTAATTCCTTTACATGTCTTGTAAATGTTTTAAGAATTATTATTAATTCACTTTTGTGTCTTTTTAAAAGGCTAATTGTTGTTGTAAATTAACCTATAAAGTAGCTAGGCCTAAATGTTATTTCTCTTTTCCCTTAGTAATTAAATGGTTTTGTTCCGAATATATAACTCTAGAGAAACTTGCCTATAGATTCTTAGTTATAAAAAGCTCCATAAAATATTATTAGACTTTTGCAACCTCACCATATTCTACACTGAATACCAACTCACAAGTGACTCTACTTGCAAAAATAAAAATAAAAATAAAAATAAAAAAATAAAAAATTCTTATGCCAAAATCTAAAGATCTAATAAAATTAATAAGGGAAAATTCTAGAAAAAGATAGTCAAAATAGAGAAAAGACAAATCAGAACAACGAAATCAAAAATCCTAAATTAGTCACTTTATACTTTCTTTTTCTGTAATTATGAAAGTACAATTGGATTTTTAACAACACGAGTATTTTAATTCACAACAAGAGTATTTCAATTAACAACATTAGAAATATTTGGTACTACATATTTACGATGTGAATTGTTTGTGTTGTTGTTGTTAATTGAGATACTCTTGTTGTGAATTAAGATACTCGTGTTGTTAAAAATTCAGTGGCACTTTTGTAATTAAAGAAAAAGAAGGTAGATTTCGTTGTTCTGATTTATCTTTTTCTTATTTTGACTGTATTTTTCTGAAATTTTCCCAATTAATAATTAATTAATAAACATAAAATAGCTTTAAAAACTAATTAGTTTTCTTCTTAGTTGTTATTGAGCCCTCTTTAACCATTAGATCTCTATCAATATTTGGGGTTCAGCTTCCCTCCCTGCCAAGGACCCTGCTTGACAGGCTCTACAACCATATAAAACAACAACAACAAAAAAGAAGGGGTGGGACCCCCTCAACAAATGTTTAATGTGAGAGGGAAATGTAAGGAAGGGAAGGGTGTCAATGAGGGAATCCCCTTCCCAACCTTTGTTGGTAATTATTTTCTGTTGGAGGCTTGAAGCCTAGAACTTAGGACAGTGGTCACCAGTTAATGAAACTCTGACAAGTTTAACTTTTTTTTTAAAAAATAAATTAAGTTGGGGTAGTAACAGCTTTTCACCTTAAATTTTAATGGGAGAATTTCAATAGTGGATCAGGGACTTAAATTAATTTCAGTCAAACTCTAAAATATTCTGAAATTTTAATGTAGGATCAAAGACTAAGGGTGTGTTTAGACTAAATATTACAATTGTGACTTTTAGAAAAGTAAGATTTGATAAAAATAAGATTGAGTAAAAGTAAGTATGGTAATATGGAACAAAGACTATAGAAATACTTATAAGTGATTTATGCAAAGATAAAACTTATTTGGTTGAAATTTTATAAAAGTTACTTTTGATAGAAAATGGATGAAAAGGGTATGAATCATATTATATAAATTACACACACACATCTCTAAATATATTGTGATATTTATACTACCTCTAATCCTAATTATAAAACCTAACTAACTCTTTTGGCTTACTTAATCTCTAAAAAAAACCAACTGGGTCTTATAATTAGGATTGGAAGGAGTCTTATTATATGTAAATATAGTGTGATATTTATACTACCTCCAGTCCTAATTATAACACCTAGTTAACTCTTTGGCCCTACCTAATCTCTCCAAAAAATTCAATTTGGTCTTATAATTAGGACCGGAGGGAGTCTTATTACATGTAAATATAGTGTGATATTTATAATTAAGATTAGAGGTAGTATAAATATTACACTATATTTACATGTAATAACACTCCATTCAGTCCAAATTATAAAACCTAGTTGACTCTTTTGGCTTCCTTAATTTCTCAAAAAAAAAAAAAACAACAACTGGTCTTATAATTAGGACTAGTGGCAGTATATATTATATGTAAATATATTGTGATATCTATGCTATCTCCGGTCCTAAATATAAAACCTAGTTAATTTTTTTAGAGAAGTGAAGGAAGTAAAATATGTTACTTAAATATATTATATGTTGTATTTTATCATATTATATATTAATTCATAAGTCAAATAAAATAGTTTTTTTAAAAAAGATAAATTTGAATGCTTTAAAGTAATATACTTAATTTTCTTAAGATTTTTTAAAAAGCCAATTGGCTTTTATAATTAAGACTGGAATAAGTAAATTTTAATAGAAAAATTTTAAAAAATTGTCCCAAAATGCAATACTCAATCAGAAGAGAAAGCAACATTTTGATGCTAATGAAATAAACAACAATCCATCGTCACCCCAAATATGCATAATTTTTTTGAATTGCCATCCTCCGATTTGCTCCCAATTATACAATTGGAGGGGCAGATCGTTGATCCAAACAGGCTTTAAAATAAAAATAAATTTTTAGGTAAAAAGATAATAATACCTTTATCTTATGAACAAGTAAAATTCTCATATAAACAAATGTGTGACTCTTTATAAATAAGTATAATCTTCTTATGAATAACACATAAATTTTCAATTATCAAAATTGCACTCTCGTTTATAAGCGGATTTCAATTGTTTATGAAGAATTGCATACTTGTTCATAGAATGATTCCACTTATTCATGAAGCAATGTGCATTATTATCTTTTTACCTTAAAAATTTATTTGAGAAAATTGCGATTTAGTCCCAAAAAAGAAATTTACTATCAAATGATCGCGTGAAATTATAATAAAGTCATAGTTAACAACTTCATTTGTTTTCAAGGTTGTCATTGACAACTCCACGAGACTTTATTACAATTACGTGATTTCACATGATTGTTTAATAGTAAATTCCCTTCCTTAGAATTAAGTTACAATTTTCCTGATTTATTTTCATTTTAATCCTTAGTCATATAAAAAATTTTAAAGTTTAACTGAAATTAAAATTTTAGAAAAATTTTAGAAAAAGACATTTGAAATAGGAAAAAGATAAATTAGAATAATAAAATCAAAAATCCCAAATAAGTCTATTAGTACCTTCTTTTTTCTATAATTACGAAAGTGCCACTGAATTTTTAATAACACGAATATCTTAATTCACAACAAGCGTATATCAATTAACACCACCAAAAATATTTGGTAGTATGTATTTTCGCTGTGAATTGTCTGTGTTGGTGTTGTTAATTGAAATACGCTAGTTGTAAATTATGATACTCGTATTGTTAAAAATCCAGTGACACTTTCGTAATTATAGAACAAGAAGCTATAAATAGACTGATTTAAAATTTTTAATTTCGTTATTTTAATTTGTCTTTTCTCTATTTTGAATATCTTTTTCTGAAACTTTCTCATTAATTTATATCTTACATTAAAATTCTCCCAATTTTAATTTCATTCTGCCACAACGTCCTGCCGTAAAATTTTTGGGATTTTTTTTCATTAGAGCGAGTCTCGGCGTCATCGCCTTCACAGTCCCTCCAATGCTCTAAACAATTCTTGAGGACTCCTGACAGTCTCTATATTCCGATGACGGACATGGACCCTCCTCCCAAGAGCTGGAGCATCTACACCCGAGCTGAGATTCTCGCCAAGTACCAAGTCATGGAGCGGGTCGGCTCTGGAACTTACTCCGACGTCTACAAAGGCCGCCGTCTCTCCGATGATCTCATCGTCGCTCTCAAAGAAATTCACGATTACCAATCTGCCATGCGAGAAATCGAGGCCTTGCAGATCCTCCAAGGGTCTCAAAATGTCGTCGTCATGCACGAGTACTTCTGGCGCGAGGACGAGGACGCCGTCCTCGTTCTTGAGTTTTTGAGAACTGACTTGTTGACGGTCATCAAAGAGGCCAAGAAGGAGGGTGCGGGTCTAAGCCTTGGGGTGATTAAGCAGTGGATGATCCAGATTCTGTGCGGCGTCGATGCGTGCCACGCAAATATGATCATGCATCGAGATTTGAAGCCGAGTAATTTATTGATTTCGGATGATGGCGTGCTGAAGTTGGCTGACTTTGGGCAGGTAACTTCTCTTGTGGGATAGTAATTGAAATAATATTTTCAAGGTTGTATATTATGTACTAGTCAAATCTAGAACAACAAATTGAGTTTCTTGTCAGATCGCTGTACCGTTTTGATCAAAAGTATAGGTTTCTCTCGTCAATTTGGTTAGATGTCCCAATACTATGTTTACAAACTATCAGCCTTGCGATCTATTTTCGGTTTCGGCATATAGATTATTGAAATTCTGTCGCTACAGCGTCTTCAGAATGTGGCCGTAACTGTCTGGTAAGTGTGGCTGCGCATAGGACAATCAATATGTTTGATTTTATGATCGATTATTGTGGGCTTGGTGGATCTCACTGGCCTAACGAAAGTGTTTCTTTTTTGCTGAGGATTGCAATATGAAATTAATTTGTTGCCTCATCTATTTTGGTTTTTAAGTCCAGGAGTGAAATGTTTTAATTTGTTCCATTTACAGGCAAGGACACTTGTGGAGCCTGGATTTCATGCGATGGATGAAACACCACCTTATGAAGATGATATTTCAAATCAGGAGAGATCTCTTCAGCATCCTGAAGCACTCCCTCAGACACACAACCAAAACCAAGAAGGCTATGTAAATCAAGAGCAGGGAACTGTAACTCAAGATGAATATTTTAGAGAATTAGAAGAGATAAAAACCAAGAGCTTCACAGATGACATGGACAAGGATATGAACTACCAGGATGGAAATACATCTTGTCTTGCAACTTGCACAATAAGTGACACAGAAGAAGATTTTATGAAGGGTTCCTTTACTTATGAAGCAGATGTTAGAGACACTGAAGAAGTTGGTCTCACATCTTGCGTTGGAACTCGATGGTATAGATCTCCTGAACTGCTTTATGGATCAGACGACTATGGGATGGAGATTGATCTCTGGTCATTGGGCTGCATCTTTGCAGAGCTCCTTACTCTGGAGCCCGTATTTCCGGGGGCAAGTGATATTGATCAGCTCAGTAGAATTATTGACGTTTTAGGCAACCTCAATGAGGAAGTTTGGCCTGGTTGTTCCAAGCTTCCTGATTATGAAAAAATCTCGTTCACTAAGGTGGATAACCCTCCAGGTATTGAAGGCTGCCTGCCCAACCGCTCGCCTGACGAAGTCTCTCTAGTGAAGAAACTGGTTTGTTATGATCCGGCAAGAAGAGCTACAGCAATGGAGCTTCTCCAAGACAAGTATTTTGGTGAAGAACCTCTTCCTGTATCTATTTCTGAGCTGCGAGTTCCTTTGACAAGAACTGCACATGATGAAGACTCTCATAATCTCGATGATCTGGATTTATCTGATTATGAGGACTTTAACCCAGTGAATGTCATCAAAACTGGCACTGGTTTCTCTATACAATTTCCCTGAGTTCAAAGAATTCAAGGTGCACTCAAGTTTTGAGAAGGTTGCAGCCATTGTTGTCAGTTTGACTGTTTTTTTCTTTGTTGAATGTCGCATGTAAAACTACGGATATCAGCTGAGAGTTTTGAGAAATGCGATCTGATTTTTTTCGCTGAGGATGTTTTTGGATATCAAGTGTTGTACTAAAAGACACGTGCTTGAAAGGTGAAAGTGGATATGACATAATCTTATAATGAAGCGCTGTTTAAAAGCCAGATTCTGCCCTATTTCTGACTGGACAGAAGCAACCAAGTCCGGTATTCCAGGTTCAAAGGAAGTCACGTTTGCATCCGCATGCAACCCAAGCTTATCTATAAGAAAATAACTTACTCCATGTGATATTTAATTATAAGGACATTTTAGATAATCTTAAAAAATCTTAAGAAAGCTAATTATATTACTTAATTATATCATTTATTGTGTTTTATTACATTATATATTAATTCATAAGTCAAACAATATAATTTAAAGAAAAATGACAAATTTTAATATATTAAAATAATGTAATTAATTTTCTTAAAATTTTTTTAGAATTCTCTTAAAGACCTTTATAGTTAAGACAGGAGGGAGTACTTTGATTTCTTTATTAGACATTCGAACATCAAAGAAAGTGGACAGTGAACCAAGCAACGAGCATTTTGTGTGGGGAGATCCGTGTTCTCTGTCTCTTTTTCTCCTAGTGGGAGTTTTATGTTTAAATAAGCTATTGAACGCTTGCATTGTCTGAAATCTTCACACGGCAACCTATTGTAATATTTCCAGAGAACTAAATTCAATTGTAGATTTCGGGCACTCTTGATTCCCTGAGGATCTGTTCTTCCTGTTTTTTCATTGATCGTTTGCCTTTTGATTGTGAACAATTCATACACAACTGGTGACCTTTCCTTTGTGAATGCCATCTGACTGATGACATGGTTTTTGCGTGTACTTTTTGGGATACCCTGCACATAAAGTTAAACGCATGTCCGGTGCATTGATTTATACAGCTTCATTTTCAAAGCTTACAGATGATGTCCTTGTCTGCTCAGATTCACTTGAAGCAGTAAATTGCCTACTGCGCGATAGTGGGAAAAATGAATCTCTTCAGCAACTGATTGAAGATACTCGTCACCTACTTTCTTAGTTTAGGATTGGGAGGTTCAACTCTCTCATGCAGACAGAGAGATTCTGGAATGTGCTGACATCTTAGCAAAAGAAGCTCATTCAAGTAAGCATGGAAATTACTCTTCTTTCGGAGATTAGTCCAGGTTGTAGAACTAGTTTTTTCAAAGACAAGGCCCGTAATACGGCAATATGATATGCAGGATAGCTAGGCATTAACAATATCAAGCATTAGCTTGCCACTTGTAGTACAAAAAAAAAAAACAGAGAGAGAGAATAAAGTATCAACTTCAAGAGTGACTCTTCAATCGTGGTTTGGTTTTGATGTATAACATAAATATATAAGAATTTTATTTCGAATCTAATTACAAATCCCAGTTCCAATTAAGACTTTGTGTGTGGTTGCGTAGACTTAATATGGCTATAATGAACTGGAAATATCATACAAACCCAGAGCGTTTATTTGCTTCAACTAGGTTCCATATGAACGCAGTTTTTTTTCCATGGACAATGTGAACACAACTTGTATCAGCATGTTATTGATCTTTTTTCTTTTGGACCACACAAAAATATTACAACACACTACATTTTGATTGGTTAATGGGATACATGAAATGCTACCCAGCATCAACTTAAAACATCAAATATTTGGAACCAGGAAGGGGGTCGTTGAGAGATTTTTCCAACTACCCATGGAACGCCTACTCTGTTTACCAATCAAGCCACTCACAGAAAAGCTGGGCATAATCCCTGCCTCAAGCTTCTTGTCGCATCAAGCGGACAAAACACGGACTGTTCATAGGTCAAGTATGCAAAATTTGGATTCAGTGCAGTAGCATAAATTGTGAAATCCTCTAGTCTTGTGGAAGAAGCGCAATCTCAATTTCTTGAAGTGACTTTCCTTTGGTTTCTACCACATTTCTCTTCACGAAAAATACTGCCATCATGCAAAAGGTAGCGAAGATAGAGTAAAGCAACTGTGGACCAAGTTGCTGGAGCAAACGCAAGAAAAGCAATCCAACAAAGAAATTTATAACCTGCACAAAATCAAATCAAGGATATGATGAGAAGAAGATTCGATAAATCAAAGAAGTTTGCCTCTTATAAGTCAATATGAGACCAGAAATAAATACAACTTCCTTAGTTTACCAAGGCACAGCTGACAATTCTAAAGTTTTAACGGGCATCATCTTGTAAACATCCACAACTAGAAGTTTGGCCAGATTATATAATCAGTCAAACCAGCATGTCATAGGAAAGTGTTTTACCATAGGACTAAAGCAAGCATATAAATGTTCAGAAGAAAATTACCCAATGCACTGACATACAGACTGCCATCGCCTTGGCTCTAATATGGCCTGGAAAAATTTCGGGTAGGAGGAGACCTGGGACAGGACCAGCCCCAAGAGCAAATGTTAAGACAAACCTGCATGAAGAAAAAGCATCCCACATGTCACTACACAGCATGTATGATTTTATGGTTTACTTTTACGCATTATAATATGGTTGCATCTACCATGAAATCCACCTTCTAAGTTAAAGAGACTTACATTAACATGCCACCAACAGATAAGTATAATTTCCCCAGGTCTGATACAAGCCCACTCGCTGCTGTGGCTTGAAGGACCATTGAAATTGCCTAGGCCACACAAATGTACAAACAAATTTCTTGATTAGAGGCTGACTTTATTTTATTTTTTTTTTGTTAATAATTATTGTGACATTTCAAAAAACGGAGACATGCTCCTGCTGCTTTGGCATAATTTTTTTTTTCCCTCACACATCATAGCCGACTTTAACAACATGATAATAGTTACCATAAGTGATAAAAGTTGTTTATTCATTTGTTTGAGCTAAACTTACCATGCCAAAGAAGCTCCAAAAAAGAAGCACTTTCCTTCCTAGTTTATCCATTAAAACCATTGATATAATAGATCCTGAAATCAGAAGAATAAATGTTGGCATTCAAGAACAAAATAAGTTAATAATTCTAGCAACATAGGCTGCAAACCAAAATGGTGAACCTGTACCTGACAAATTAGCAACTCCAATGCAGACATTTGCGAGACTTGATGGCACTCCAACGCTTTTAAAAACAGTTGAAGAGAAATAAAAGACAGCATTTATACCAGATAGCTGTTGTAAAGCAAATAGGGTTGATCCAATAAAAACAACTGCAAAACAAATCAGTGAATAAAAGGGAACTTTTGCCACATGAAAGAAACAGGGACAGAAGAACAATGAGGGCCAAGTTCTCAGAGACCGAAGAGAAAGAAACAGAAAAAACGTATACCTCTGAAGTGGCGACCCATTAGCAATTCTGAGAGCTTCACAGTATCATTGTCATCTCCTCTATCCGCCTTGGATAACTCTGCAATTGCAAATTTTGCTTCTGATCCTCCTAGAAGCTTCTCAAACTCAGATTCTGCTTCAGTAGTTCTTCCTTGCTAAATCACAAGAGTAATTATCAAATATCTTGCATTTCATACCAAATAAACACCCCACCCCCAAAAAAAAAAAATGGTCAACATAGAAGCCAGTCAACCAATTCACACAGAGTAAAGGAAATCAGGTAAATCCATTATTTGTTAAAAAAATTAGGCACTGGTCTTCCTTAAGTACCCTTCCTGAATCATTTACATTAGCTTATACATCATACAAGAATCTGACTATGAGGATAGTTTGGAAAAAAAAATACTCCTCCTATCCTTAATATAAAACCTGTTTCCTTAATTTGATTAGATTAAGGAAGTTAGGTAATTTAATTAATATGACATGTATCTTCTAAAACATCCTAGTCATCTTCCTTAATTCCCTCATCCTCTTTCCTCCTTGGTTATGGTTGAGAGAAGATCAATAGGGGTAAATCAAAAAAATACTGACAAATAAAAAAAAGAAATGCCATATATTTAAGACCAAGATCAACTTCCCAAATATGTCTTATATTAAAAATTGGAGTAATAAATATAGAAAACAAAGGAGGTTAAAGCCTTACATTTAGGATTAAAACAAAACCCCAACTAATTTCTATGTTAGGGACCATAGGGAGTAGCGCTTATCAATTTCAAACTTTTAGGGGTAAGCAAAAGCAAATAATAATGATAACAATGACAGGAAAGATATTTAGATAATGATAATGTGAGGGAAACTTGATCCAGGTCAATAAAAGGGGTATAATTGCTCTTTCTATGTAGTTATTTAAATAATAGGGCATGCAACGTCATCAAGGGATGTACGCAATTTATTAGAAAGTATAAAGCGGCTTCAATAGTGAGTTTTGCTTTCTATGAGTGGTGGCATAAGAACATACAAGTAGTGAACAAGAATTTCTAACTATTTTGAACAATGGAATTACATCTAGCAAGACTATAAAGCAAATCAGATAAGTTGCTGATCAAATCCGTAAAGTATTCCATCCACATCACATGTTGATTCCAACAGGGGTGCTATTTGTAGGGGGGGCAGGGTGAAAAAGGTGCTTGAATCAACAATCAACAATCAACAACTAGGAAAATAGTATATCAGAACTATTTGCAGCATGAACCTGATCCATTTTAATTTATGATTATCACCACTAACATGAAACAGGCCACAAATTAATCCACAGAAACAGTGTAGGTAAGAATACCACGAAAACTTGATAGCTTAATTCTCTGCGCTTGATGTGCTAGAGGATTCAATTATTGTAAGAAAAAAAGTTATAAGCTAAAAGTGGAAAATAAAAGAGAAACAAACACAATGAAAGGGAACACCAACAAACTATTTGCATAATTAATATAGAAATTTCAATGACCTCGACAAAAAAGGTAATGATATGTAACAAATAACACTGATAGCATCTCAAAAAAGGCTATTTTTCCTCACCTTGTATAACCAATGCGGAGACTCTGCGCAAAAAAACATAGCAAGAGCAAGTATAGCAGCTGGAATGATTGATACCCAGAAGCAAACCCGCCACCTGAGCAAGAAATGATGGGGCTCATATCTTTAATATATCAGCTGTGAAGGATGGATAGAGTGAATTTAACATTTTTCATACCATCCTGATATTTCTTTGACAGGAATTCCAATAAATAGTGCCCCCATTAAACCAAGACATGTTGCAATTTGGATGAAGGCTCCATATGTACCCCGTACATAAGCAGGAGAAACCTATAGAGAACATATGAAGGAATTGATTAATACATCAGTGAGCAAGAAAATTTTCATCATAGCCAATTATGAAAAGATGCAGCCATTGGCATACCTCTGCTATGTACAGAGAAGCAACAGGGGGGCCAAGACCCAAGCCAGTGCCAACAAATAATCTTCCAACGAGCATGCCAAACAAGTTGTTTGTTGCTGCACTGAAAATACAGATTTTTCCCATCAAAGTATTAGCCACAAGAACCCATATTTTAAAACGTAGAGAAAGAAATAGTCACTTGACCACAGTGAAATACCAAATAGGGTGCCAAGAAATGGTGAAACTGCCTAATGCCAAAAAATAGCATGGACCGTATTGGAGCATAACAAAAAATGTGTTTTGCCCCATTCCAATGAACAGGATAGGCTTAAAGGACAAGTTCTTTCTCTAAAACAAATTTAACATGCATCATAATGACAGTTAAAGACCCATATAGAGTTTGAAACCATGAAGCTCATCATGGCACAAGAAGCCAGGAGAATAAGAAAATGGAACATTACCACATTTGAGGACACAAGCATAATACATCCTGCACTTCTGAATTAGCCTACTTACAAACCTTTTACACATAATCCAAACCTAGAAAATCAATTGATCAATCAAAGACTGATTCAAACTACATCAATGAATTGAATAAGAAAAATAATATATTACATTGGCAACACTATGTAGGTATAAATAAAATCCACAAGCTTACTTCCTGCACAGAAAGTACCTTACAAAAAAATATAAGTCGTCCACCTCAGCTATAAATACAGAGATGGATAGTGATTTAATTATACCATATTAGGAAAGAATGAGGAAAATAATTACAAGATAAAAGCATAGGGGGAAGAAACAATCGAAATTTTCCATGTCACAAATCAAGTTAATTACACAACAAAACTTAGTTCTAGAAGTACAACCTCATAGAAGCACCAATTATCATTGGCAAAGAGCATAGCTGGAAAGCTTTGCGACGACCCACTCCATCAGCAATCCAACCACTGAGCAGACATCCAATCAAAGCACCGCCAAGACATGTACTCACCACCAAACCTTAATTTGAAACAAAAAATTAGTTGTAGTTCAATTGAAATCATAATCAAAAGCACTGAAAATAATCAAAGGATAGGGTTTTCTTTTCTTTTTGGGGTGGCGTTAGAATCTTTGACGTCACCTTCTGCCAACGTGTTCCCACTAAAGCCAAGATCCACAGAAATGCTCTCAAGTGGTTCATTGACTACTCTGAATAGATGAAAAAGTATAACCAAATTTGAAGCTCTAACTAAATTTTCAATCAACACAGAGAAACCAAGAGAGGATTTTGTAAAGGAGAAAATACCAACCCAAGATGATATCCAAATAAGAATGAAGCAATAGTTGCCACGAGTACATGTGGCAAAGCAAGCTTCCACGAAGGATTGGAACTTTCCTTGTCCAAGCTATTATCCATAAGAGCTATTACGCATGGAAAAAAAAGAAAAGAAAGAAGAAGTAAGATTATTAAACAGCTTCCATGCCTGAAGATTTTATTAGGGTTTGCATTGAATCATTAAATTATGCCATGTTTTCCAATCATGCTGTTCTGAGCTGCATCATTTTAATTTTCATTTTAAGCTCAAAAGATCAATAGCAGATTATCAAAATCAGAAACTTATATATAAGCAAAAGCTAGAACCCTCTAAAGATTGGTTCATTTGTCATTTACTCTAAAGGACGAAGCTATAAAGGATTCTACTGGGAAAACAAATGTAGATTCACAAGCAGGAAACAATTCCAATGGGAAGTACAATTAAGGTCCACAATAACACAAAATAATACCATATATGTTTGCATAAGTGTATACACACACACACACACACACACACAATATATATTGTATAACTAAGATCAGTTCAATAAAAAGGAGCTACCTGAATTTTCTTCCATGTCTACCATGTTTGTATGATCCCTTGAAGATACACGCTTGTACATAGTACTCATGGACGAAATCTCACAATGACGACCCCACATGCCAAAATATAACCTGCCTGCATCCTAGATCAGCGGATAATAAAAGTTTCAGAATAGCACGCGGATGTATGAATAAATGTTATATTAAACAAGAACTATACTAAATTTCAATAACAAGAGACTAACTTATTTTTATGAAACCAAGTAAAAATCAATCAAACCCAAACACCAACTTCTATGAAATCAGAGAAATGATTTTTCAGTTCGATTTTCATATAAAGACACGTAAATTAGAAAACAAGCCAAATACATACCAATCATTTAATAAACAGAAAGAACCTTAAATCTATTTAGCAAGCTCGATCACGGAGCTTACGAAACAAAGTTCTGCCTTCCTCCTTTCCGAGAATCTTCCAAGATCGACCGATTCAGGGAGGGAAATAAGAGCCGAAATCCAAAATTCTCAGAGCAGTGGGCAGAAAACTTGATTTATGAGAGATTATGACAAAATGCCGACAGCGAATACGCTAAAGTGCGCCGTGAGCGACAATGTTATTATAAAAAGAGTTTGCTGAATTTCAAAGAAAGAGAAGGGAAGCTTGCAACAACCGAATCAATCGTGTTGGGGAAAAGAAGTGAAACTCCGGGAAAGCTCTGGAGAAACAGGGTGAAGAATTTTTTGGCCTTTCAGAATCAACTAATAATTAATGAAAGAAATAAATAAACCGTTGCCAGAACGCCACGTGGTGGTTAAAGACGGACAAGAATAGATTCAACGATTGAGATCGAGACAGGCTTGGAATTTAGCATGAGGAGGTCGAGATAGTGCGAGCCCCTCGGTAAATCTTTATTCTTTGCTTTTTCTTAGCCTGTTTCGATCTCAATCGTTGAATCTATTCTTGTCCGTCTCTAATCAACAGGCGGTTACAAGTTCGACAAAATTACCACTCTTCTGTCCTTTTGTGTTTAAGGATTTGCATGAAGGAGATTATAATTAAGGAGGAATCGTGATCGGTTCTAGAATAATTAGTACGATGTTTCCAATAGGAATATCTGTTTTGAAAAATTAGTACTCGTAGTAATTTAACAATTTACCTGGCGCGCTTTTTATGTATCTCTCAACTGTTTTTAAAATAAGATTTAATGTCTTTGTTCAAAAACAAAAAAAAAAAACAAAAACAGAGAGAGAGAGATTTAATGTCAGTGTCAGTTATAAGAATGTCTGCTTTGTAAATTTGTGTGACAGAGAGAGGCAAAGCCAGCTTGGCGTAATCTAATTCTATTATTACTCATACAACAATCTAATCTAATAGGTGTGCTTCCATGCGGTAAATCTTGGAAAACAATGGGTTAACTAAAATGAGACTGTGAGAGGCAAATGTGTGGTCCAAAAAATAAAGCTTCATTTTTTATTTATTTGGCTTCACAAAGCCTACAAAATGATTTTGGTATGCCCCTGAAAATCTGTCAGAATTTTTGTGGGCCAAAATCACGGACTTAATAGTTAAAAAAAGTTCATCAAACAAATGGAGACTAGTTTCTTAACTATAGGCTTATTTAGTACGACTTATTTGAGTTAAATAAGATCTTATGCATAAAGTATGAAAAAGACTCCTCTTACATACTTACTTTATGCTCCATAAATAAAATATTATTATCCCTAAATAAGTTATTTCAAACAAGCACTACGACATTACCCTTGCATTTCTCTCTACTTGTAGCATAAATGAGGCAGAGGAATTGGCAATTTACTACGGGTTGCAGCTTGCCCAGGATTTGGGTCTCAGAAAGATCATAGTGGGAATCAGATTCAAAGATAGGAGTTGACATGCTGCTCAAAAGGTCAAGTGGGAAACCGGGGAAGGCTTACTTTCATGTAAGTTGTGAATATGGTAGAACTTGATTGGGATGTTCAAGTAAGGCACATTACCAGAAGTGAGAACAGATTGGTAGATGCGTTGGCAAAGGAAGGTTTATGTTTCTCTTCTTTGCTCCATGTATGCCCGTCTCATTTAAGACCTGTGATTGACAGTGATTGTATGGGATTTATCCCCACTTACTTTTCTTTATTGTGATATAGGTTCTATTTGGCTGTGACTTATGAGAAATGACTTATTTTATAAGTGGCTTATGATAAGGAATTTTTAAAAGTAAGTAACTTATTATAAGTTAATTGTGTTTGGATTGAAAGTAAAAAAGGTGACTTATGAGAAATAGAAATAGTGACTTCTTTTTAAAAGTTACTTTTTTTAACTTCTCTTCATAAGTTACTTTTTACTATAAGCCTCTACCAAACACTCCATTTATCAAAAATTATTTTTTTCTAGAAAAGTCAAAAAAAGCTTTCCACCGCTCTCACCAAACGGGGCCATAATATTAGGCTCTGCCTTTATTTCTATAAAAAAAAAAAAAAAAAAACATTACCTTGCATTAGCCAACAAGCTATAGTTCCAGAACACAGATTCAAATCCTGCGAAAAGAGGGGGGAAAATCCTTTAGCTCCCCACATCAAAGCTGTTGGCTAGCGTGCAAGTGTTTTTTTTTTTTTTCAAGAAAAAATTGCTCTGATGACTAGTATCAAAATCATATATAATTCAACAATTTAATTTATAATTCATTATCTACAATATTTTCCATCCAAAAACAGATAAAACACAAGTAAATACTCCTCTGATGTTTAATATAAAACATATTTATATAGTTGATTTTTAGTTCTAAATTTATAAGACAAAGTTTTTAAATATGTCAACATTTTACTAATTTACCCTTTATTGATATTTTCTCAACAATAATTAAAGAAGAGATAGAATGAAGAAGTAAAGGAAGCTGACTAAAGCATTTTAGAAATTACATGTCATTAATTAACTTAACCACCTTTATTAATCTAATTAAATTATACATATATGTCTTATATTAAAGATATTAAGAGTAACTTACTTAATAACTTATTGGCTTAAATACTAAATCGTCCGTCCAAGCAGGTACAAATACTGTTACGATCCAAGTGTGAAAAGAAAAACATATTGTTACGTTATATACTAAACTATTATATATTGTTTCATTCCAAAAACCTAGTTAACAAGAATGAACTTACCGTGCGAAATACATCTTGGCAATCAAAATAAATCAAAACTCAGTGGTTAGAATATGCCTAAAAGATCAGGAGCAATTACAAGCCCTTTCACAATCAAATAGCTAAAGCCAACACAAGAGCATGATCCTAGGCATATTGCTTCTGCCGAGTTCAATGGTTATTTTACCACAAGGAATCTTTCAGATTCCCAAACATATTTACTTTTTTAAATGCTATATTCTTTATGGTATGCTAAAAACAAATTTGTCATACAGGTACAAAGTTTACTCCACGCCACATCATTACTTCAACCAGTGTTATAGCAAACATATTTACTTCCACTCTACTACCTCATATGTTGAATGGGATCCTTTTGTACAATGGAGTTCATATCATTGGATGATATTATTTACTCATAAATGCTCCAGATATAGACTCTGCACTTTAAAAGTTACAGTGTTGTTTGACCAACTATTATTTCATGAGTGGGTCATCATACCTTCAACTAGGATAGATGTATTACATTTGCAGTTACAGGGCCTTTGAGATACTATGTCTTTTATACTTTGACAACATCTATTTGATCATCTACATAGGTTTCCTATATTCTGTAAACTAGTAAGGCAATCGCATATTAACATAATCATTAAAACCAAGCATGTTGTGTCATGGCACCTCGTATACTTTTTACAGGATGTATGTATATTATTATGCTACTATGTATCTTATGTTTTTTACTATTGAATGCATAATTACTTTTCATTAAGAGAGAGAAAGAGAGTGATCACCGACCAACCCATCAACTATATATAAATCAAAATCCTAAACCAAAGATGTAATAAATGCTTTGGAGTCTTACATCGGCTGAAGAGAGAATAAAGGACACTTTATGAGAGTCCGGTAATGGAACAACCAGAGTTTTAGTTTCTCTATCGTGTTCATGCCTTCTATTGGTTGCTTTTTTGGTTTCTCTATCGTGTCAATGGCTACGTTTCCTTCTTGCTCCCCCTCCTGACTTGTTGCGGGCCTTATTTAGTTCTTTTCGTACATTATGTTGTAGAGTTTTAGAAAATATTTTGTGCGCGTTATCTCTAGTAACATTGTTGGTCAAATAGGCGGTGGCTTGTTTTTATGTTCCTGTTACTTTTATTCACTTTAATATTTTCTTGTTTGGATTTTGTTGGTATGAAGTAAACATTGGCGAAAGGACCTTCTTGGATTAATTTTTATTCCTTCTTTAATGGTTTCGAACAACTTGCAACTCAAACAACAAACAAAGGGTGAAGTGAGTTAAATCATACCATATTAATTTGCAAAACACGGCACAATAACAATGACTATAACTTTGATTAGTAAAACCATGCACCATGGAATATAATAATCAACCATGATTTGTTAATCATGTTATATGTGACTTCTTGACTTTCTATGCTTAAGGTTTTTTGTGCTTTGATAAATGAGTCCTTTCTCTTCAACTTTTTCCTTAGCTTGTAATGAGACATTAAAGCGGGCAATTATATGATTTATAAATAGTATCAGAATTAGGTTTATATCGTCACATGTGGTATCATAGGCAGATTTGGATTGCTTTTGGATAGCCATAGGATTAAAATGCATACTTTATGGAAATTAATGACAAATAGTGAACTTAACTAATTTTTCTAATATGCTCAAATTAGTGAAATAACTTTTATATTGAGGACATGACAAAAACCATAAATAAATATAAGAAAGAGGAAAATCAAACTATGCACTAAAATGGAGTTTCATAACCATCTGCCAATTAAATGAAAAATTGAAATAAAATCGAACTAAATTTGATTAATGAAACAAGTGTTAGATATTTTATTAAATATGATAATATTATATTTTGATATTTGTTCAGATATATTTTGGATAGTTGATCATATA
>JBAGKO010000010.1:17919944-17946876 GCA_037177275.1 Acacia concinna
AACAATCAATTTACTACACATCAACAATCCACATAATTAATTTAATCCAATATTTAAAGTTTAGAATTACTTACCCACAAAAATTAAATTATTTGTTTTAACATAAATTCCAATATTTTTGTTAACTCAATAACTCAGGAAAATTAATTATTATCACTTAAATAAAATCCCCTATTTAACATTTAAGCTGTTAAGTTTGAAAATTGTTAAATTACAAATCTTCACCTTCTCTAATAATCTAGACCGATTAAAACTCTAAAAGTACCTTCATTAACCTAAGTAAATCCTTTTTACCCAAAATTACTTGATAAAAATATCATTTATGGGATTATTTATAAACATGTTTCAAAGAAAAATAATTATAAAATCACTCAATAACCAAATGATAAAACTAAATCAATTAAACTAATAATTAACTATCTTCTACAATTTTATGGACATCTATTCACAAAACTCAACTTGCTCAAAACTCCTTCAATCAACACAAAATTACTACCATGTGAAAGAGAAAATTATTTAAAACAATTTTCATGAAAAAAGTTTTGTGATCTGAAGATGTTTTACCTGTCAAAATGATCTGATAAGTAAAAACCTAAACTAAAAAATGACGGACTGCTATAGGGAAAGAGACTATGCTGATCTCTGTGTGCTCTCTCTTTCTCTCACAGAAAAATTGAAGAGAAGAGTGCATGCTACATGTTTATATGGAATTTAGAGGCATCATCATTTTTTTTAAAAAAAATGTAAGTTAGCCTTGCACGAAACCACACCTGCACACTTAATGATAATACACACTCCCCCAAGCCACACACTCTACAAGCAAAATCCATCATCATCATTTTTTTCATTTTTTTTAAAATTATACCTACTCCCTAAGGCACACACTATCTTGTCATTCATCATTCATTTTCATTTTTTTTAATAATACTCTCTCACGTAATCTTACCACACACGCATAGTCTTCTTCTTCTTTAATTATTTTTCATTTCCCTTTTCTTTAACAACACTATTAAATAATAAAAAAAAATCTTATTACCATTACCACATTTTATTCATTTTATTACTTTTCTATCACAAATCATACTTTAAGTAAAACCTTTTTATTTAATAATTATAAAATAACTCAATTTATCATAATTAATTATTTCTTAATTGCAATTAAATCCTAAAATAAAATTTAGGATGTTATATCACATTTATAGCTAAACTTGCTTTTCAAATGTTAAGCCGGCCAGACAAGCTTTGGGTCCAGGTTCTTTAAGCCAAATAAAAATGGAACAGCACAAACAAGGAAAGCTTCTCTTGTATAACTCATATCATATCTGGCGGAGTACAAGTAAAGTGTGGTTTGACATGGATTTGAACGTAACAGGGCTACCAGGTGATGGTAAAGCAATCCGTTTCTAGTGTCCGTGGGTGACTTAGGGCTACTGCACTTGTTTTGCTATATATGCTGACATCCTAGAGCCTGACATATATCGGACTTCATCGACCAACAAGGTCAATGGTGGGACTGGGCCAAATTCAATCATCTGATCTCCTTCCCCTTGCCATACTTGTCCAAATAGCTAAAACTTGCCTTCCATCACCGGAAAAAGATCAAGACAAATGCAAATAGTCTCTTACAACCAGTGGCTCCTTTTCTGTCTCGACAGCATATCATTCCCTATGTTCAGATACATGGACTAGTTAGTCCAGCCACTGGAAGCTTACCTGGAAATGGCCTAGATTAACACGAGTTTGATCTTTCCTCTGGCTCACCCTCCATAGCAGGCTTCTAACAAATGCGAAGTGGTAGAGAAAGGGTATGTCAAATGATAGCTACTGTCCAAAATGTCACTTAGAACAGGAAGATCTAGACCACCCTTTTGGAAAATGCGCTTTTGCAATAGAATGCTGGCACAAACTTGTTTCGTAGCACCGATAACACGATTTCTTCAACGCTCCATTTGATGAGTGGCTTCGGTGGAACCTTAACACAAAATGCATGGGGACACACTGGAGACTACTTTTTGGGACACTGATCTAGAGGTTATGGGATAGTAGGAATAAATCAATTTTTATGTCAGGTACTAATTCTCCGGAAAGTGTAATTATTAGTGTTTGTAACCTGCTCAAGCATATGACCGAAACAGGGCCCCTTATTTGTTCTCTTGAACGGGCAACTTAGTCATTTAACTATGTATCTGTAAATATTAGTTAATGCAATCGTTTCATTAAATATATATATATATATATTGTTTGTTATCCTCAAATAAAATGTTTCTTCTTTTTCTAATACTAAACCTAACAATAATAACCAATCATTTTTAACCAATCTAAAGTTAGTCCAACAATGTAAGGCTTTATTAGATCTCTTTAGATTTTGAGTTCAAATCTTCAGGGTCTATTTGATATGAGGGGAGGGGAGGGATTTTACTCTCAAACATTCCATTTCTTTATTTAGATAGTAAAAATTTTTAGAAGGGGAGGGATGGAAACTCCAACAATTTCTTTATCCTCAATGCCACTTAATTTCCTAGAATTAGTCACTTTAACAGTCTTCGATGGTTATACGGGTATCCAAAGTACGAACGAGGTGGATGTTTGTTGTCTCAACCATTCTTCTTAGTCCCGATCCCAGTAAAGAGGGGGCGGGATGTTTTTTTTAACAAAGTTTTTAAAATTTTTCCTCCCTTCCTCTTATAACTTTCTCATCCCAATAAGTTCATACTATTTTCAAATAGTATATATAGAATTATAATAATATTTATATAATAATTATAAAACTAAAATCCCTCCCTCCATTGAGCCAAACACAACTAAAGAAGATATTAGTATTAGAAGGGTAAACCACAAACAAAAAATAACCAATCCTTTTTAGTTAATAAAAATAAAATTGAAAAGAAGAAAGAATAAGTTAAAATAAGCATGATGAACATGTTAAACCGTAAGTTAACTTACCTTTTGCCTTATTATAAACGCTAAAATAAGATTTTTACCTAGTCTTATAAAATTAAAAATAAATTATAATTTGTTCTTATTAGTTTTAAAAATTTTATATTTTTTATAAAAAATTAATTATAAATTAATGGAATTAAACCGTTTAAAATTTTTATTTCTGAAAAACATTTTAGAAATAATCAAAAAAAGGTTTTCCTAAACTCGAGTTTGATGAGCTTGACTCAGCTCGTTTACCTCCTCGGAGTCACCAGCCCCGCCAGGACCCCTTTATTTTAGCGCCAAATTCTTTATATTTTTAGCTTTTTTTGTTTTTTTGCTTTTTTTTTTTTTTTTTTACGTTTATGCTAGTGGAGACAGAATCTTTAATGTATATTGTGACTATTCACCCAAAAGAAAATTGTGTGACCATCCAATGAGAAGCCCACAAGTTGCCACCATTTATCACTACTTGACACGTGGCCTCCCCATACTGAAGATCTTTTCTTTCAGTGGTTCCTGTTGCACATGATAAGTGTTCACTGTTCACCCCATAGTTCTGACCATTTAACTCGACCTTTGTTCGTGGAAAATTCTTTTTAAGAGAGTACGTATCCAACGGCCAATAAGGAAATGCCACTGACGCTTCTATGAATTTCCACCTTACGATTGATTGTTTGATTGCAGGCCGTCCGATTAAGCACAGCAAGTGATCTATCCGTTCACTATTTACGAACTTGAATTTCAAAAGCTGGGAAGCGAGAGGGAGGAAGGGCGAAGACTCCAAATGGTCCCTCTCTTCTCTACTTGAGGAGTGTCTCTTAACTATTCTCATCGTCTTAGTTCTTGCAGCCTCCTCAATCCCAACAATTTTTGTCTCCTTATTCTGCAATCTATATCTCTCTTTTAAATTGCTCCAAGGAGTTTGGATCGCAGCGCCTTCAATTGTGGGCACTACAGCACTACTCGCCGAACTTGGCCTTACATCCTGAACTTCGTAATTGTGGGGTTTTGTGTACATTTTTTTTATTACGGGGATTTGATAGCAGTTTCTGCATCGGAAAAACAGTATGTCTGTGTTGATATTTAAACTTGTTTGGTATTGAGGCAATCATCTGTGGGTTAATGAGAGAGATAAATTTGAAATTCGCGGTAATTTTTTGAGTTTTTCTCCATCTCATGGAAGAAGGTGACGGGGATGATTGCCCTTCGAAGAATGTGTTATTGGATTCTGCTACCGCAGCATTGCCTTTAGATGGTACAGGGAAGAGGCTAGCGAGACAGCTCGATTTTACGGGTTTTGGTGAGGTATCGGGTATTGTGTCTCCTAGCCAACATATGCAATTGCAACTGCAGCCTCAGTCACATCCTCAGCTACTGCCTCAGGGACTGACACAACAAACCATGGCTGTGATGCCAGTGCCGCCGCAAGTACCTCATTCTTCAGTGAGGGTTGGGTAAGTTGGTGAAATTTTAACTAAAAATCGGCTGGCATTTTTATTTCTGAAGGACATTGTCTGTGCAAGATTAATATTATGTTTCTGGGGAGGAATTTATATTTGTTCAAAGGGAAAAAAAGAGCTGCCTTTGAAATTTCTTGACAGAGCAGTACATGTTATGTATTATGGTCCCGTGTAAAGTTTCTCTGCCATCTTGATCCATTTTTCAATTTGTAAGTAACTTAATGGTTTCTTTTGAAAATCACCGCTTTCTTTGGAAGTCTTGTATCTCTGCGCGAGTCTTTAATGCATGTTCGATTTTCTAATTTTATTTAACTTTGTTGCCTTTCATATTGTGATATTCTTACCGCTTCCTTTTTGCTTCAGTGCTCATCATCACTTTTGCTTATTACTTATACCAGTTTGTTCTCATAGCTCCTTTTGGTAGGAAAATGATGGCGAGGGAACTGAACTGCTTTTTTTTTTTGGGGGGGGCCCCGGTAGGCTTAACTTAGTAGGGCACTAATATACTATAGCCTGCCTTTCAAACACAATGTATTGAGTTGTATGGGAAGTATTGAGCCCTTAGTTTTAGCACTGCTAAGAAAGCCACTTCTGTAAATGAATCAGTCATTCCTTAACAGCGTCCTATGGGGTGCTTAATTCTTAATAAGGATTGAAAGCATTGTTCATTCATTCTTCATTGAAAATGATTGTGAATTTGAAGTAGCATAGGCTCTAACGATGAATATTGATATTGATATCTTCATTTATCGTATGTTTGAATGAGCTAGGAGTAGAGCATCTCAAAATTGGATCCCTTTGCAGTTGTAAGAGAGATAGTGGCAGCCAATTTTCTCTCTTTACACCTATACCTTTTTCTCTCTATCCTTTCCGACTGCTCTATATACATAGTAAATGTAAACTTAGACTGCAGAAGAACTGGACCATTACATCTTAACCCTTTGTTTGGATAGAGAGGAAATGAGGAGAGAAAAGTCCTAAAAATAGTAATTTTTATACCATTTATGGAAGTTTTTAAACCTAGTATTCTTTACTCTCTATTTTCTCCTCACTTTTCTCTCCACCCAAATATAGGGTAAGTGCAATAAAGGATATCAACAATTAAAATATCTAGTATGAAGCAATCAAATATCTTCCTGTTGAAGTTCAAGCCGCAATTTTTTGTTTGGCCTGAATTTTAGCTGTCAGTTATCTCATAATTTCTTTATCCAGGAAACCAGAATCTCCAAAATCAAGATCAAGGCCTAACTTTGAAATGAAAGACTCGACACCAAAGAAGCAAAAACAGTGCAATTGTAAACACTCAAGATGCTTAAAGTTGTAAGTAAAGCTAATCTCGTCCCTCCTTTTTGGTGCATGTGCTTGTGTGTATATAATTTAATGTTTGTGCACTAGTGCGTGTCTACAAATTTTTGTGATAATACAAAAATGTGTAGACATGCAGTTTTTGTTGTTGCTTTCATAGGAACTAAAATAATAACTTAGATCTGTATCCAAAAAAAAAATTCTATTATTTCCCATTTATTATCATTTTTCTTTTGGCCTGTGAATATGGCCATGGTTTTCTTAAGTTGGGCTGGATGGTGGGAATAGCATGTACTAGTGTCAAGCGGTTTCAACCTTCAATTTAGGGTACATTTGCAAAGCTTTATATCACAACTTTGCTTACTTTGAAATATTCGTTATTTTCCTTCCACAGTTTCTACATAGTTATATGGATGGACTCATTGCACTTGTCGCCTTCCTCTAGTTACCGTCTTCTCCAATTTTGTTATTTGTTGTTATTTCTCTCTCTCTTGAGTTTTCCTTAATTTATCCACCCATATAAATTATGAGTTTTTTTTTATTGATTGCAACGTGGAATTCCTCATTATTGCTTTTGACTGTCATGCTTTTAATGCATCTAGTGGTTGTCTTATTTCTATTTTGTTATACCTCAATCTCTGCTATCTATTGAAATATTATTATTTTCTTTTTCAGCTCTATTGTTCATGGGATTCTAGTGGCGACTTGCTGCCACAGTCCCTCTATATTGGAACCTGTTTTCATTTGAATAAACAGAACTATTCTATGTGGTTTTCCCTTCCTTTTTCATACAACTTTAAGAAGCCACCAATACTTGGATTGTTGGCAGGCAAAGCTAAACCTTTCAACAACCAAGGAATAGGATATTGGAAACTATCTGGGTGAGCTTGAGTTGGTCAGCTGTAGGATTTAGTGGCTGTGTCTGGGCATTTTATTTTTTGTTTGGTACTAGTTGTTTGATTCAGTAAGAATGAGCTCTTCTGGAACTGTAATGTAAACAAGTATACTTGGGATGGAGTAAAATTGTTGACCAGGAAAATTGGAATTTCTTTCAATTATACTCCCTCCGGTTCTAAAACGTTTTTAAAGAGATTAAGGAAGCTAAATAAATCACTTAATCATATCATGTGTTGTGTATCATTAGATTATACAATAGTTTATAAGTTATGCAAAATAATTTAAAGAAAATACGATGGATATAAATATTTTAAAGTAATTTAATTAACTTTCTTAATATTTCCAAAAAAATCAACTATGTCTTATACTCCCTCCGGTCCTTTGTATAAGCAACTCTCTTCTTCATTACAGAGAATGAACTGGCGGTTAAGATTAGTTAAAAATAATGATTGTGTCACAAATATCATGTCTTTTCCAAATATGCCCCTATCTATGAAAAAGAGTAGGAGAGAGAATGAATATAAAATATGAGAAAGATTGTGTAATAAATGATTATATGAAAAAGAATTAGTAGTGAGTTGGGGAATAGGGATAGAAAAGGAAAAGGGAGTTTAAATTTTGAGATAAGAAAATAAAGTTGCTTACATTAAGAACCAAGTATAAGAGAGAAAATTGCTTATAAAAAGGACCATAGGGAGCATTTAGGACCAGAGAGAGTACCTTAGGATTTCTCACATGTCTTTATATGTGAAAACATATTTTTCTTGATCCACAACAGAATACTCTTAGTATTACTTATTTCTTGTAACATGGCAGATGTTTGTAACCTCACTTCCATTTATTATTCGCCAATGAATTTTTTAATATTACCTGTTAATTACAACTAAAACCATTGTGCTGGGATGTTACTCTGTTGCTAAAATTAATTTTGACTGATCTATTTATCCACATCCTTGTTCCTGGTAGCTAATACTTCGCCTATGGTTTTTCTATGCTTGACCTAAATTAAAGTTCAATTGGCAATGATGTTATTGTTTGAATGAACATGTAGAGATGTCAGGAGAAAAAGAAGGGGAATTTGACATTGGCAATGGCACGTTCAATTGTGTTTCATTTCCCATCAAGCGAAACCATAGTTACTATTAAGTACAGTTGCAATTTTGAAGTCTTTGGTTGCCATAGTAGTTTTAGTATCCAGTAGTCTAAATTTCATCTGAATTATACTGTTTGAACCTTATAATCATATTTTTATTCAAAAAGGAGCTAGGGAATATTATTTTCAACATTCATTTTTACACGGTTAATATATTTTCATCTGCTGGGGTCATTGTCTCTGCAAAATGGTAGCTTCTTTAAGATGATTATAAATATATGAAGCTGAAATTCAAATTGTTTTGAGCAGATACTGCGAATGTTTTGCATCAGGAATATATTGTGAGGGGTGCAACTGTGTAAATTGTTTTAACAACGTTGAGAATGATGTGGCAAGACGGGAGGCTGTTGAAGCTACTTTAGAGCGCAATCCAAATGCATTTAGGCCAAAAATTGCCAGCAGTCCTCATGGAACACGTAATAGCAGGGTAAGTGTGTCATTTAATGGTATCTATTAGTTCTATTCAGCCGGCTTCATAAAAAAAAATGTGCCAGTTATCCACAGTATTCTTTGGTAGTTCATTACATTATTCCATGCTCAAGAATTTGAGTCTTTTACTGATAACTGCAAGAACAGCTTCTTGGTGTTGCAATAGGTTTTATAAATAATGAAGTTTTTCCATATTAATTTCTTTTACCCCCTTCAATAATTTAATCTTCACCAAGTTACGCTTTTGATCAATTTTTTTAGATGGCCCAGATTTATTGCCTTCATTTACATTTTCTTATTTATTTTTTCTGTACACTCAAAAGGAATATGAGAATACTCCAAGCCCTTGTAAATTGGTCAAAATTGATTGGATAAGACTCAGATTTCTGTTAAAGAAAGAGAGAAAAGAAGTCACTCAAACAATTTTTTTTATTTATTTATATGCCTATGTCAAGGCTGTCTAAATTGATCAAGCAACTGTGCCAAGATCGATTCATAAGATTGGATCAAGGATTGGTTGATCATACCTCTAAATAAATGCAGCACTTTAAAATACAAAGTCACGTGTATCGATACATAACGTCTTAATTAAGGTTAATACTAACAGCTCTTACCATAAATTTCTTGAGTGGCGTGAAACTTAAATAAGATAGATCCATATTGTTGTATTAAGCATACAAAATTTTTTGAAAAAAATGCGAGGAGGGAAGGAAAATAGTGTTAAAACTTTCATCTTGTTATCTATACAAGAAGCCTTTACAATCCAAATGCCGCTAGGGTTTTCTTCAAAAAAGAAAAAAAGAAAATTAGTGCTATGATGTCTCATTGTTAACCTTCATAAAAAGAAAAAAAAGAAAAAACTTTCTGAACTTAACATTTTTTCTCTTTAAAAATCGTTAAACAATTTACTGTGGTGTGTTCCTTTTTTATTGATTTGATTAACTGTGAATTTCAAAATAAATGTAGGAGGAGACGGGAGAAGTTTTACTATTGGGAAAGCACAACAAAGGCTGCCACTGTAAAAAATCAGGATGTCTCAAAAAGTACTGTGAATGCTTCCAAGCCAACATTCTTTGCTCTGAAAATTGCAAATGCCTGGACTGCAAAAATTTTGAAGGAAGTGAAGAAAGACAAGCTTTATTCCATGGAGATCAAAATAACAATATAGCATATATTCAGCAGGCTGCAAATGCTGCCATAACTGGAGCTGTTGGAACCTCTGGTTATTCATCCCCTCCAGTATACAAGAAAAGAAAAGTTCAAGAGCACTTTTTTGGACCAACAGTCAAGGACCCATCTGTTGGCAGGCTTGGGCAGTTTCAACAGGTAAGACTGCATCTTGGCATGATTTGTTGATGAATCTAACAGTTAATGTACAATTATCATGCCAATTTTTATTTTCCTAGCCCACAAGGAGTTGACATTTTATGATTTTTTAAAATGATGTTCATAAGCAAAGTGAAAATTTTCTAGCTTCATGTTATGATGTGTGTTTGTGTTTACCAACTCGTTTTATGAGGGTTTATATGCTAGTCAAAAAGCTTAATTGTGTAACATAGTGCAGAATTTTTATTATATCAAGCTGAAGAAAATGATCAATTAATAGCATTTTCTTATTATTCTTTTCTAGTTTGGTCGATTTTCAGATTTTTGATGGTGGATACAGTTATACAAGTTGAATCAAAAGTGGATACTACGTTTCAATATTATGGACTGTTCAAGTTCATAAAAAATTTGCTAGTTCATTATTGAATTGCTATCATTTACCGTGAAAGTTTGCCTCAAATTTTTTGGTTGCTTGACTTATATAGTGTCACTATCATTTATGTTTGCCAGCCAAACAATGTTGGAGTTCCTGCTCCATCCTCTTCCTCGCCTTCTGTCCTTGGTGCCTGGGTTGGAAGTGCTGCAGTAGGTCCTTCAAAATTTGCGTACAGGTAAAACTGGCTATGTTCATGGTGATGGGGATGATTTTTCTTAATTTAATAACTGACGCAATCTTTTTTCCCAAAAAAAGAATAACTGACACAATTACTGTTAAAGGTCTCTTTTAGCAGACATCATACAACCACAGCACTTGAAGGAACTTTGCTCTGTTCTGGTGCTAGTATCAGGACAAGCTGCGAAGACACTCTCAGGTATATTGACATTTCAACACATCAAACATGCTAATGATTTCAGAATGACCATTTCGTCTTCATGCACGTTCCATTGGATTAAAATACTAGTGTTGATGTAGTTTCCTATGGGCCCAAGTAACCTTTAGAAGGGTCAATAATGCCATTTCTTGCAGTCTTACTGGAATATTTAGCCAAGCTAACGCTTTTGCTTTTTTGGTTTTTTTTGGCGGGAGAACTTTTATCGCTGAAGATGACCTAAGCTATTTAACGTGAAAAGTGGGGAGTTCTTATTTCTTAAGTAATCGAACATTTTGCTTCTATTATATTTATATATCAGCAAGAGCTTTGAGGATGTAGTTCATTGATAAATAACTGTTTTAATTGTTAAGTTAGGCTGCAAATATTATTTTTCTCCACAGGAGGATCTGATAAGCAACCATAATAAACTAAATTTAGTTAATTCCCGAACTGAATTAAGAAGTGACCTTCCGGTGCAATTGAATCCCTCCCCTACAAAAATAATAAAAATAAGGGAAAAACTCTCAAGTCATCTGTATAGCCTTGTTATCGAATAGTATTGACTTATTTTATCTTATCGATTACTGATATTTATAGGACCAGATCTGAACAATTTAATGGACAAGCAGCAAATTGAAGATCAAACTGAGACTTCCCTTGCTTCATCAACGCAACAGCAATTGCCTAGTCACACTGACATCGAGAAACCTGTGGCTGATGATTGTTTGAGTGCAAACCAGACGGATAAAGTTGTCCCAGATGATTTTAGTTCTGATGGTGCTGATGTCTCAAAGGGGAAGCCAATGTCTCCTGGAACTCTAGCCTTGATGTGCGATGAGCAAGATACAATGTTCATGACAGCTCCCTCTCCTAGTGGTTTGATGGCCCATGCCTGCACCACATCTTTACAGTCTGCTCCTGGGCAAGGCATGACAGAGGCGCATGCAGAGCAAGAAAGGATTGTATTGACAACGTTCAGAGACTTTCTGAACAGGGTTATCACTATGGGAGAAATAAATGGTAAGTTATTATTGTTCTTATATATATATATATATAGATTTGATATTTTTAAGGAAAATCATCAGAACCCCAATTCCACCCCACCAAAGTATACGCCTTTGATTTCAGCAATTAACCTTCCTTAAAAACCCCACGCCGATGTTTTCCTATCATCATTCTATCTATTTTCCATTATTTCCTTTGACAGAAACATATGAACTTCCCATATTAGAGGAATCTAACATAGCTTTGTTGAGACTTCTTGAAATTGCAAGTGTTGATTGCCCGGATCAGATGTCCAAGAGTTTTATTGGTCAAATCCTGAAGTTGGGAGGGGACGTTGTTTAAGCATTCTTACGAGTTCAAAGTGAGGAAAACTAGAGGAAAAGCCTCCCATTGGAAATTTTATTGCTGAAAAAGACTTGAATCAAAGCACCGGTACCCAATGTGTACAAAATTTGCAAAGCATTAATACTTAGTGTATAAAAATTTATCAAGTCCTTTTCATCATAAAATGATAAAATTTTCAATTGGGGTTTTCCCAAATTTTCTCTACATGCGAACTGTGAGAAGTAATGACTGATAATTATGGGAAAGAAATAATTGCTTCCCTGCAGTTTTGAACTTTACATCATTACCAATGGCCAGCATAAAAATATTTTATGTATTGCCTAGAATTTTTCATCTAGTAACATCCAATAAATTAGTTCTGAAATGTTTGATTTCCTCGGTCAAAAAGTAGGAAACTTTGTATTCAGGACTCTTGAGTAGATTTTGGTGAATTTAGTATTATTTATTAGTCGTGTAATAACATATGCTCTAACTACTTCATTGTTTATAGTGGCTAATTTTTCATTTCCTATTTTCAGAAACAAATTGTTCTTCATTAGCTAGAAGTGTATTGGAGACTCAAAAGGACCAAGTCAACAATAATGTTGGAAGTACAAGTACTAAGACAACACACCAGCAGGTTGCCACTAGTAATGGTGTTGCCAAAGCTGCAGTACCATCCATGGCCACAAGTATGAACATAATGACTTCAACAGCTTTAATTCCTAATAATATTATTCCTGAAAATAGAGAAAGTAAGCCAAAGAACGAAAAGGAGATATGAAGAGATTCTAATGTAGAAGAATGTGCAGAGAAGTCATTGGAAGGAATGTTAATGTTTGACTACCATGTTGGTTGGTTGAGAGGAACAAAATCCTCACCCACATAGGGGTTTGAACTGGTAGATGAAGAAGCCATTGAAAGGAATAGCACAAAATACTATGGAGGTATGCTACAACATCTTAGTATTATTCTCACTGCCGCCCTCAATTTTCTGACTTTGGTTGGGAGGGAGGGCCTAAATCTAATCAAACGGGTAGGATATTTTTTTATATAAAAACTTAGTTTTCTTTTTACTGCGAAGCTTGTAAATTGCAGAGTTGTAATTTCATTAATTATCATTTAAACTTGGGTTTGAATGATTTCTATAGCTTGTAATTTAGATTTTTCTTTTTAAATAAAGGTATTTTATGTCATGATCCGGCGTACATTAGATAAAATTACCTCTATTTATAATTTTGCTATTTAATTAATATGTTTTTGTTCAGTTCATATATTCTTTTGGATATATTTAGTTTTGGTATAGTATCTTTGTATTGGTTCCAATTCATTAGTTTTCATTGCCAATATGGACGGTTTAAATTTAATTTGAACATTTCCTCATTCAACCCTTTTTAATGTCTAATTTTTAAGGATGCTCCTCCCGCAACTGTGCATTGTCTCTCTTCGTCAACGACGGTTGTATATCTCGTCTATACCCTTTATTTATTCGTACACCGTTTATACTTTATACCCATCCAATACAAGTAAGACCCACAGAAAAACAAAAGGGCAGGTCTAGAACATCGGGCATGTTTGAATGTCAGATCAGGCCGAAGAATTGTCCGATAGAAGGCTAAAAAGTGGGATTGGAAACATTGGTTATTTTTCTCATGTTTGGACCAACGTTCTCTTGCATCGTCACTTGTACTGAAATGGTGCAATGAATCAGAAGTACCATTTTGCAACTTATGATCCGATTGGATGTCGTGCGGAAGGCAGAATTTTTTAAAAAAATTTTCTGTTATAATTTACTTCCTTTAGTCATCAAGTTAATTTTTTTAGAGATATTAAAGAAAACAAGTTTAATTAAGTCTTATAATTATAACCGTAGTTAATATAAGTATCGTAATATATTTACATATAATGAGATTCCTTCCAATTCTAATTATAAAATACAATTAAACGAAAATTAGGTTTTTTTGGTGCAATTTTTTTTTTTTTTTAAAAAAAAAAGTAGGACAACGGGCGTTGGGAGCAAAAGAGAGAAGCCTGTCCCATGATTTTGAGGCTTCAATAGGGCATACTTGAATGACAAGTGTCCTTGGTGGAATTTGCATGACAATTTTTCAGATTGCAAAGGACATTAATAAAATTCAATTAATATCCATCAATTTAATTGTTCATCTTGAATGCACGAGTCATTGTGAAAATAAATTAATTTCTCATCTCAGGGGATAGCAATATATGTGGGCGTTCTTAGGGGATAACTCTATATATATATATATATATATATTGTTTTTCAAGTAAAAATTGTCAGTGGTAAATGATGGCCTAATTTTTTAAAAAACCTTCTAGCTAAAAATTGTCAATATGAATATATAAGTTGTTAGTAGTAATATTAAAGTTGTAAACGGAATATTAGTTAAATACTTTCTAATAACTTTCACTAAGCTCCAGTCATCTAATATATTTATGCTCATAAAGGTATAAATCCAGTTACACCTTACAATTTTATAAGGTGTTATTCTACTATTGCAGAAATAACCCCAAATAGATTCTATCATTCAATAAATCTTATTAGACTTGGAACGATAAGAAAGCCATTGGAACCAAGAGCAAAATGTAAAGACGGAAGATGATGAAGAATTCATGTATAATGTCTCAAAGATCAGAGCTCAGGATCATTTTATAATATTTGAAGAAATGAACAAAATAGTAACATCTAAGGACGAGATAGCATGGAATTATCATCATTGACCTACAATTTTGATCTTTTTATCTGGAAAAATCTCGAAGAATCCTCATTATTTTAATCAATTTTATGACAAGTTGAAGATGAACAAGTTTGAAATTTCAGAAGGAACAAAAAGAAGAATATGCCAAATATTATCTGGATATGCTGTATATAAATGTAAGTATTGTGATGAAGAAAATCCTGCAAACAAAGATTTTGAAGATCCAGTCATAGATATGAGTGTTGTATAAAGAAGAAGCTGCCAACAAAGAAGAATGAGATATAAGAGACATGTGTCACCTAGTAGAAGAAGAAAGAAGAAGACAAAGATATGTGTCAACATGTGGAAGAAGGAGGACAAGAAGCGAAATAAACAAAAAAGGCATGTGCAATAAAATATTAGAATTAGATCTACGTATATGTGTAAGCTTATTAAGACTATATAAGACAAAGAAGGTAAATAGTAATAGGAAGTGTCATAAATGTGTGCATGTATAGTGTGAGACGCGTGTTTAGTGTAATAATTATAATAAGAGACGCATGTATGGTGTAATAATTATAGTAGGAGAATATGTGCAACAAAGAAAAGGGAATGTCCTATATAAAGCCATGTATTATGCAGAGTTGGTCATAGTTGGTTCACAGATTTCTTACGCTATGAATCAAACACCCTTTGCAACCTTCAATAAAAATCTCTTATTTACCGTACCTCTTACTCTCAAATGTTAAGCTTTCAAAATTTACAAACAAATATTGGAATAGCATGTTAAGATATGTGTAACTAAACTTCTTATAGGGATCGGGGTAGTAATATTATTTTGTCCAAAAAAGTGATGGGCCTATAAGGGAACTACTAGCTATATGCTCATAAAGGTATAAATCCATTTACGCCTCCAGTAGAAAACGAAGGAAGGCTGTGCTAGAATGGTCTGAATGAGGAAGGTTTGAACTCCATGTGGGAGTCTTTGTAACAGTATTCCTGTATAAAAGAGGATAGGAATCCTTCCATAACCCAGAGCATCTCTTGTCATCTTTGGGTAGCTACCTGAGTGGACACGCACACATATTATTTTTCAAGTAAAAATTGTCAGTGGTAAATGATGGCCTAATTTTTTTAAAAACCTTCTAGGTAAAAATTGTCAATATCTAAGTTGTTAATAGTAATATTAAAGTTGTAAACGGAATATTAGTTAAATATTTTCTAATAACTTTCACTAAGCTCCGGCTATCATATATATATATATATATATTATTTTTAGGCAAAAGTCATCGATATTTATATTTGAGTTGTTAATAGATTAATATTTTAAATGGAGTATTTGTTGAATATTCCCTAATAATTTTCATTGGAGCTCCCATGACTAATTGTTTTTTTTTTTAATTTCCTAGGCTAAGGTTGTTCATATATATATATATATATATGTTATTTACAATTTTAATATCACTATTAATAACTCAAGTATTTATATTGACAATTGTTGCTAAAGAATTTTTTTAATGTATGTATGTATGCATGCATGCATGCCAGCTGGAGCTCCAGTCACGGGTCACCGGGGCGTTGGTGGCCAGTTGCTAGCAAGGGCAACCGACACCAGAGCTTTGGTGGGCGGTAAGGGGTTAGGATTTTTAATTGTCCAAAATACCTATAATCGCCCTCAACTTTAGATGAGTTGTACATAACCTCTTTCAATTATAAAAGTTTAAATCACACACCATGATCTTTAATATTTTGACCTTTAATCCTTTACCATTAAAATAACTGTTAGATTTAACGAAATAGATGTCATGTCATGTTATTAATGTTTATGTGGCATGTGACATGTCATTTTCATTTATTTTATTTTTAGTTTGCCTTAAAGCCTATAATTAAACATAGGGGGCAATGTGGTGATTTTATCTTAAAACAATCCCTAGCTTAGGTGGCTTGCGGCATCGTATTACTCTCAATCTCGTCACTCTGTGTCTTTAGACTTCTCTGATTACGTTCTATCTTCAAATTTGGAACTTTTTTTTTTCTAAATTCAATTTTCATGATTGTATTTTCGTCTCTTTCGATCTTGCACATGTAGGCCTTCATGCCTTCACATTTTTATTTTCTTACCCAATCCAATAATTATCATCATGCTTCTCACCTCTTGCCTAGTTTTACCAGCAAATTGAAAATACAAAAATAAAGGATGAATAGCGTTTCTTTCACTTCCTATAATAAATTTATGGCAATTATATACTTTAGTTTTCATACCAAATGAATTTGAAATTTGCAATCCCCAGGCAGTGGGTAGAATACCATTACCAGAATTTAAATAAGAAGTAATAGTGGGACGCATTAAGATAAATTTTTGAGTGAAAATCATGGTTAAAATATGAAGTAAGCATCACAAATAGAGAGGATCCACTAGTTGCAGAGCTGCGAGACTGAGAGCAAGACGATGCGGCAAGCCACCAATGTTAGGGATATTTTTAAGATGAAATCACCACATTGCCCCTATGTTTAATTATAAGTTGTAAGGCAGAATAAAAATAAAATAAATGAAAATGACATGTCACATAAACATTAATAATATGACATGGTATCCATTCCATTAAATCTAATAGTTATTTTAACGAGGGTTAAAGGTCAAAATATTAAAGATCAAGGTGTGATATTTAAACTTTATAGTTGAAAGTGGTTATGTACAACTCATCTAAAGCTAGGGGGTTATAGGTATTTTAGCCTTTTAAATTTAAAAATTAGGGGTAGTTAGGTAATTCTGACAACCAGTGGCCAATAAGTGGTTGAGGATTTTTTAATTAAAAAACTAGGTATTGTTAGGTAATTTTTCAAATTTTGCATCATTTTAAAATTTTAAATAAGTCCCTTTGTGAAATTATTGAAATTCAGCATGTTTATTTATTTTTTACCAATCTTAATAGTTTTTTTTTTGTCTTTTTCCCTTATGAGCTTTGAATTTTATTTCTTAGTTTTGGTAATTTTTTTAAATATATATATTCGTGACCGGAGATTCCAATCCGAATTTCAATCCCGAAAATAATTTTTCCAGATTTTTCCCAAATTTTGCCGTCCCAATTGTCTGGGTCAGGAATTGTAACATTAATTGCTTAGACTACGAACATTTTTCTTATTTTTTTAGTCCAAGCTTAGACTACGAACATTGAGTAGCCGAAATGCGGAACATTGAAAACAGTTCAAACCCATTAAAACGGCGAAGTTGAAAAGATATCGATTTCAGGTAAAAGATCAACAAGGGGATTTCATTAATCTCGATAAAATATAAAAGTTATTTTTTGTCGTGTCTAAAGCAACCTGGAGACAAATTCTATAATGGAAGACAACCAACAAACAATTGCCCTCCGTCTCTCCTGTTTTTAATTTTGTTGTATCATATACTTCTTGCATTCTTTCCCACGCTTCATACCCCCCATTTCTTCATCTTATTAATTCTGAAACATAAAAAATATGCGTAGAAGTAATGAGACCCTTAGAGGTATGCTGGAAGACTTGGCAGCATTAAAACCTATAGGCGTGCCATTGACGTTGGAATCGATGAAGCTGGTGAACTCTGCAGCCAATAAAATACAGTGTCAAGTAACTATTCTTGCTACTCAGTATCATGCGTATGTGAAGATTGTGAGATAAATAAAGTCTTTCTATTCCAACTATCCTTCTGCAAGATCTCCTTAATCTCAAAATCCATAGTTCAGCAACACCAAGCAAAAGTACACTTCTCTATTGTTTATAACTTGGTTGTAAGTTACTAAAGTGGGCCAGTTGTAATAGTCTTATGTGTGTCATTTTTATATTTTCACTTAACTGCATATTCTTAGACTTGGTTGTTTAGATATCCAAGGTTCCATGGATGTTGATGAACCATAATTTTCACAAAATTTGTATAGAAAAAAAGAACAAGATTCTTACCAAAGGAATGCCTTTCATTGCTCTTTCTTCCAAATACCTTGATGGCTTATAGAAGTTACCGTATAGCTCTGACCATTTTTTCAGACGGGTATATACATAATTGGCCCCAACCAAGTCTGCCCAGAAAACAATACCGCCCCTGCCACAAAAAAAGTCGGGAAAACGAGATACAAATTAGGAAACAAGGTAAGCTGATCCAACTTACTTAGGACTCCGAATCAATTTCCAATTTTCACAGAGAAAAAGATTATACAGTTCTAAAAGTCTTGATTGAAGATGAATAATTACTCCCTAAATCACCACTTTAGTATGCTTATATAGTCTGCCCTTGGTTCAAGGATAAGAAAATTATGGATACGGAGAGTAAAATGCACAAAAAGCACAAAATGTCAAAAGCGTCTGGTGTGCATGCAGAAATACAGATAAGCCACATGTTACTCATAAAACTGAGCAGACTAGTTGAAAAATTATTCATAGTAGGTCAATGAATCCTTGCTACTCCACCAGGCCATTACTACTTCCCTTTTTATTCTTATTCATGGCCCTTATTGCCTTTATACCCCCCTTTGCGAGGATATTCTACATATAAGTTGCACATGGTCATGCCACACTTCGCCCCGTTCTCAGTGCAAATAAATGGCAATACAGAAGAAAGCAAGAAAGGAAAAGCCCACCGGTGCGAAGGGAAGCTCATCCCAAGAACAGATGCAACATCAAGGTCTGATGCACGGACAACAATGCCATCATCTAAAACACGGCAGGACTCATTCACTACTGGAAAGAGTATCATCTCCAGAATATCTTGGTCAGTCACAGATATAGGCTGCAAAGTGATAATAAATTCAATTCCTCAAAAGTTAGTTCTATAAATAACTATAAAGGAAGCTCAGATCTAAGTGTTACTCGCAGGTCAATACATAAGACTGTTGACCCAAAACAATAAAGTGTTGATATAACTGAAATCTTAATTATGACAGCAAAAGAAACGTACCTTTCCGCTGGGCATAATATTGCAAATTCTTATGGAATCCTGAATAATTGGTAGAACTGAAAGATCAGGTTTTGGCTTGCTGCCCTTTTCATAAATATAGTACCCTTTCCCATTGGCTTTACCTGATTGAAAAAAAGTTCAGAGATGACCAAGAACAGAAAGGATTAGCTACAAATCACTACAAGACATGGTGTGTGGTGAACAAAAAAGGATATTTGTAAAAATAATAAAAATAGATCCTGTATTACCATTTCTCCCACTTTTGATCAACAGTTCAACCAATGGAGATTTAAAGATGCGATCAGGAAATGCACTAGCAAATTCTTTTCCAACTGCTTGGGCGACCCCATACCCAGCCAAGTCCTGAAGCCTGCAAGCCACAAAATCATCTACTTTAAAATGGGGAAAAACTTTTTTAACCCTTGACTCCCGGGCTGCCAGGGCAAGGCATATGCCTATTGCTTCATGTCCTCATGGCATAATAATTAAAAGTTTCAAAACCTAGCCTGGCTTTTTGGCATATGGCAAGTGGCTTCGGACTTCAAAGTATGTCTCTAAATGTCACGTTAACTTAAAACCAATTTTATAAAAATAATATGATTATAATATGTACTCTTAAGAGCAGAAAATTACTGGAAAGGGCCAATAGGAAGACCAAAATTGCTGATTACTCTGTCAATTCGGAAGATGTCCACACCCAAGTTGGCCAATAAATGAGCACCTTGTGAGTAGGGGAAGAAGGCTCTGTTGACTGCAAAGCCAGTACAGTTACCAACCACAACAGGTACCTTTTTGATAATTTTCCCAACCGTCATTAAATCTAGAATTACTTGTGGAGAAGTTTTCCCAGTGCGTACAACCTCCAAAAGAGGCATAATGTGAGCAGGACTGTGCATTAAGAATGTAGAGTCAGAAATCCTCCATAGAACATGTTTGTTTGCAGAGAGAATTAACTACAACAGAAACACAAGATTGAACAGAAATGTACTATCCATCTGTAACTATAATGTCATCAACTGCAATCACGTAAACTGCTTGCCATCAGAGACAGTCTACTGAGTATAATACATCAAGAACATTTTTTCAATTGAAAGAATATATTTTAATTGTAAGGAAATGTCTGATAGAATTAATCATGCTAAAATAACTGCAAAGAACATAATTAAGCAGATTTGTACAAGGCACAAGTTAAGAAATAACCATAACTTCAACAAAATAGACCTCAAGAAACAGTTCTCCCCACCCGGAAAAAAAAAGAGAGAGAGAGAGACCTCAAAAAACCAAGTCAGCATTAAATATCCATTTAAGCTTAAAGACCTAAAATTCATCAGCATCTATCTTACCTATCTCTTCCTGTCTAAGGCTCAATTAGATGTCTTGAAACACATATAGGAATCTGGACTAAAATATGGCATCTTGGCAGATTTGATTTCTTTGAAGTAATGAAAATGAGTAATTTATTCTGTTTTGTAAGAGAAGAAGAAACAGTATAACCTACCTCTCACATAATTAGCTTCTTGGTCATTTAAATATATGCCCGAAGAAGTGGCTTCATTAGAGCCAAAAAAACCAAACAAGTATTGGCCACGAAGGCAAAAATAAGGTTAGGCAGTTAAGTTTTCATGATCCATCATTACAGAAGCAACAGCTCCATTTCTTTGGTTGGTTGCACACTTTTTCAAAGAACGGAAGTAAGAGAAATCATTTAAATAACCTGAAAAAATGTGCTCCCACAATGCGATCTTGAGAGCTGGTCTTTTCACCAATGATGTTAAGATCAATAGTTGACGTGTTTGTTGCTAAAATGCAGTGGGGAGGGCACGTATTCTCAAGATCTTTAAATATATTTTGTTTGAGATTAACATTTTCAATCACAGCCTGCAAAGAGAGAAAAACAACGTTTATTGATTTCCAACAGAATTTCCAAAACTCGGTTTACAACTTCAATCCATTTATAAGATATTCTATATCATGCTAAAAGGCAAGAGCCAGAGAAACAAACCATGGCAAATGAATCCAATTCAAACTAAGTCAACTATTCCTCTATTAAAAAAAAACGCCTTCCCTATCACACAATATCCATATTAAATAGAAAGATAAGAATTAAGCAACCAACCTCAATGACGATATCAACGTCTTTAAATTCCGAGTAATCAATCACACCTTTAAGCATCGAGAGTGATCTATCAGCCCCATCTTTTTTCAATTTCCCTCTTGTTACTAAGCCACGAACATTTGCTGCCATACATGATGAAAGGAAAGGAAAATTTCAAACGCTATAAAATGAACCTTTACATGCGTCAAGGATTAAAATTGTTTAAATTCATCCTTCCATCAGTAGTTGCTGATAGTAAAATGTTTCCAACACGTTACATAGCAGCCTTCTATTAATTTATCCTAGTTTGCTCAAATGACAGAAGAATTACCTTCTATTAATTTGATTCCCCTCTGCAGATATTCAGAATTGACTTCCTTGAGTATAACTCGTATGTTGCTTAGTAGAAGAGCTGTAGCAATGCCAGAACCCATTAGACCTCCTCCAATAACAGCAGCTTTCTTTATATTTCTTGGTTTAAGTCCAATGTCAGTAACGTTAGGCACCTGGCAGAGATAGAATTCAGCGAACATATTCGATTTAAGAGAGTAAAGTCTTGGTCATTTTTTAGGTTCAAGAATGAGATGGTACATATGCATTAAACACAAAAAGGATACAAAACATTGGTCTGTCTTTTGTTGTTTGAAATACATATAAAATATTTTTATTTCCTCAAAAAATTTTAATAATTAAAGGTTGTCCAGAGGAAAATTTGCATCTCTTACACATCCGTATCAGGCCTTTTATTGTCCACAAACTGATAGAAAAACGAACTCTTGGGCATATTTTTATTGAACTGCATTATCTCAAAATAATGGAAGTACTCTATCAAAAGTTTCATGCAAAACAACAAACTAGAAAGTACTCCCTCCGGCCTTTTTTATAAGGAACAGCTACCAAAACCACACAATTCAAAATGTTAGTTAAAAGCAATAAATGTGTAATTTATATACCTTTCTGTCCAATTATACCCTTACTTGGAAGGAGCGTACATAAGAGATAGTGGGTGAAAATTTATTGCAAAGAGATAATGAGTGACATATATTTAATGAGGGTAAAAATGGAAAGACGAGTTTAAACGTTTAGACAAACAGGATTTGTTCCTTGTTAAAAGAAGCACCCCTATGGGAGAGAATGTTCCTTATAAAAAGGACTGGAGGGAATGAAAAATAAGTTCATCTACTCCAGTTTTCCAATCATTCAGATTCCATTACCCATGGATGAGGATCATATCTAATTTAGTTACCTTTGATACTGCACGCTGGGCAAAGAAAACATGGACTAGACATTTAGAAGTGTCAGATAAGACTAGCTTCTGGAATAGTTCTGCCTCCTGCAATCACTTAATGAATTAGCAAATATGCGAAGTCATCACATCACAAGCTGCACAAATAGTGAACGTGAAGTATGCCAATACAATAGACAGGAAACATCTGTCCCTGGAGCCAGATGACAATGATAGAACTACAAAATAACAAAGCAAACGCTTCCTTGTTGACAATCAAAGGACAAAAATAGGGAGAATTATGCATAAAGATCAAATTCACAAATCTTCATCCCTGAGGACCACTAATGGTAAATACTCATTGCTCACTTGTAAATTTGTATTGTTTGAGTGGCAAATAGTGTTCAATATCTTTTTGGTTGTAAATTTGCGCTATGTGAATGGTAAATACTCATAGTTGGAATGGTAAACTTGTGTTATGTGAGTGGTAAATTTGACTAATTTGCAAATTTGATCATCGAGTATGATTCCCCCAAACATACCCTCAGAACTCCACTGTAGCCTCCATAAAGTATTCCATGCTCAATCACATCTAGGCAAGCCTGGTGTTGAGGCATGTGTGGGGCAGTCTTCTTGACTTGCTGTCTCGCCAATTTCAATGCCTCACGTGCTTCAGAGTGGGAAACAAGTTTATCTGTCCTATGAAGTGAACGTATCCAAGGTTTGCGCCTCTCTACAATGTCAAGAGCCCACAGGCGAGATACCTTCAACAACTCCTCCGGAGGCACAATAGCATCAATAAGTCCAAGTTTCTTTCCCTCTTCAGACATGATTGGTTTAGATGTCTGCAAAAAGTGCAATATTATTTCACCACAAAAAGTGCAATATTAAATTAAACCACTGTGCATAAATAAGTTAAAAGCTGATACTATATGTAATATCTACATAGTTCTCTATCATGGTTTACAGACATTCTGCCATTTCCCCAGGAATCAAACAAAACATGTAAAAATTAACAAGCTAAAGAAAAAAGGCATGAGCATGTAGGTGCAGTAAATTTATAGATTTCGCTATTCCCATAACAGTTTGAAGTATACCTGACTTTACAAGTTAATTCAATTGTCAAGCATAAGAAAAGCCACACCTAAATCAAAAACTTCAAATGCAAGTTTTCAGTAGTAAGGTTCTTAATAGAGTCATAAGGTTTACCATAAACGTAAGCTCTCGTTTTATTTATCATTCTTACCTGTCCCTTTTCTTTAACCATCTTTTATGGTGATGCAGTGAATCAAATGCAAGTCGCAAAAAATGAAAACAAAAGGGAAAGCATCTTACCAGCATCATTTCAACAGCCTTAGACAGCCCTAGAAGCCTTGGAAGACGCTGTGTACCTTATAGATAAACAACATTCGTTAACAGGTGAGTGCTGTGAAATGTAGAAAGATTCAGAGCTCCTAATAAAGATCACTGGGGACATTTATATGCATAAGCAGACAAACCTCCAGATCCAGGAATCACTCCTAACGTCAGCTCTGGAAGGCCTAGCTGAGTTCTTGGAGCAGCAACACGTGCATGGGATCCCTGTATACAGTGTTATTAAATTTCACACAGTCATGAAGATATTTGGATTCATATCAACTGGTAAAAGAAACAAAGCGCCAACTCAAAGACACCGACTAACCAAGGCCAATTCTAAGCCACCTCCAAGAGCAAGTCCCTCCATGGCTGCAACAACAGGCTTCTTGCAATCTGTAATTAGATAAAGTGCATTAGTAGATTTACAATGATTAGTACTCATAGAATCACCAAGTTCCGAGGGCAGGCTTCCGGGCCAATCACGACCTTCAATTTTATTGACTATCAGTTCCACAGAGACATCAGGGAGAATTGTGACATCTCCTGAAAAGAAAGATAGCAAGTAGTGAACCTTTGTAGGTCATACTCAAAACCAGAATTTAAGTATTATTTTAGTATAATTCAATTTATTTATTTTTTTAAACGCAAATCTAATCATTGCCCACCAGTTTGATGAATCTTTTGCATGACACTGATGTCGAATCCCGCAGAAAACCGCCCACCCTTTCCTGGAAGAAATTTCAGAACAATCACAATGCTTTGACTTTGACAATAAAACAGTCATCCAAAATTTTTGTGTCGAAAATTAGAGCGAGGAACAGGTTAATCATGAAGTCAGTCCTCAGTGACGCATAAAGGACAACGAGGACGCAGGTCAAATACACCTAGTAGTATCATAAGATTACCGCAGGCGTTCAATCCAGAGAAACTTTACCAGTCAAAACTATAGCCTTTACATCATTTCGTCTTGTCGCCTCGTCGAACTTCTCCTTCAACCCCTTAAAAACTAAACGAGAAAAACAGAATACAAATATAACATCAGAAGGGAAGAAATAAACGACCATGGACGAAAGCAGAGAATTAAAAAATATATATATCCTAAGCTCACTTGGAACAGCCAAAGCGTTTACAGGAGGGTTACACATAGTGATGACTGCAACCCCATCATCTCCGACCTCCAATTCAACCCTGACTTCTGCCATGTCTGAGAGTCACAAATCCTAGTTTCCTTCCTATCCCGATTCTTATTCCATTCTTTCGGCATAAATAGAGGCAGCTGGTAGTGGATTTCAGAGGAAAGTCGACAATGGAGTGGGAAGGAATGATATGTATATACAACGGAAAGGGTAAAGGACAAGGACTCTTTCGTTAAGCTCCCTGGCAATTTCCTTGATGACTTGGTAGTGTGAACTGACTCACCGGCCTCGTAGTGCGGCCATGTGGATGATATGTAATCAGAGTTGGAATCAGATGCGTGCTGTCACAAATTAAGACCGAGAAACTTCGGAACACGAGTAACAGTTGGATCTATATCGCCCGATCACATCCGCCCAATTTCTCACCTGCACAACGTTACCCAATGACTGCGTCATGGCGAGCACTTCCCGCAAATGTATGGTAGGCCCAACAAAGTCCTCTCTATCTAAAACACGGAATTTCTTGTTCGTTTCCTTTTACGCCTACGCTACAACGTACAGCTTGTTCGTTTTCATTCGGTTGTTGGGTTGTTAAATTATATTTGTTTGATCCAATCACTGCTCAATTAGTAAATGGGTTTTAACCTCGTAAAGATAAAAATGTGTGTTCAAATTTTGAGAAGCCCTCTCATTAAGAGAGAGGATAATCCCGCCTATGTATGCGGCACTATTATCCTTTAAGTTGGATTAGTCGGTTGTCAATTGACGCCAGATTACCAATCAGTTATGTTGCCAAAAATATATATATATATATATTTATTTATTTGAAGAAAAAAACTGCCTCTCCGGATTACATTCAATATTTGAGTTGTTAAATTACCTTCGTTAAGCAATTTTTTTTTAAAAAAAAAAGAGGGTTTAAGGTCATTTCTTTTTTTAGTCCAAAAAAAAAAAGAAAATTTACAATGAGATCTCAAATAAGGGACTTTACGCTAAATAGGTCCCGTAAAATTGTGTATTTATAGTTAGGTCTCAGAGTTGTTAATTGCATTGTTGGGGTTATTAATGACAACCTTATGAGATTGTAATTTACAACCCAAACAGAGCCATTAACAACTTCGGGGTTGTTAATTGGGACTAGACAATAATAAATTCCTAAAACCTTATACTTGATTGTAAATACGCAATTTCACGGGACCTATTTGACGTAAATCCCTTATTTAGAACTTCATTACAAATTTCCAAAAAAAAAAGTCAGCTCGTTCCAGAAAGAATTACACTCACAAATAAAATTAAACAGTATTCTTTTCAGCCGCCAGTAGACAGAGTTTGACTTAGAAATAAGGGTGTTGAATTGGCGATTTTCCCCCATAATTGGCGAATTTAAATGAAGTTAACGTTACTAATAGCGGTGATCTCGATTCCTGGAATTAGTTTTGAATAAAGTCAAAGAATTAAAGAACATTTTTCCACTATATCAAATTATCTAGGATAAGCCATGACTTTATAAATGAAATGTGTTTACTTAGTGCCTATTTGAATGGTACTTATAAGCCACTTTTTTACTTTCACTTATTAAAATGAAATTATTTTTTAGGCTTTTTTTATTTTATGGTGTTTTGATGGGAGAAGTTGTTTGAAGCTAAAACTATCATAAGTAGCTTCAAAGTGATAAGCCACTTTTTGTAGTTTATTTGGCTTATGGGGTGGTTGGTTTATAGGGGAAATAGAGAGAAAATGATTTTAAAATAATTATTTGGTTGAATTTTCTACAGAGCCTGTATATCGACTGTTTCAAAAAATTTCAAACTGACTGTCATTAGTCTCCAAATAATTTATGGGTACTCCTCAATTTTTCTTATAC
>JBAGKO010000010.1:17969849-17982508 GCA_037177275.1 Acacia concinna
AAATAACAGAAACATGTGCGCTACTGTTTTGCTCAACCGGTAATCTTCTAGACTAATATTCCTAATTCCCTAATTACCTATTCATATTGCGCACATTAAAACCTAATTACACATTCATATTACAACATTATATCATTAATTCATTGAATGGCTGCAAAAATTTTGATACGAGGGCCACTAATTGTTGCTTTGTTGAATCTTCCGGTTCACCTTTCTTTCATTGTTCTCAATTTTCATGCTTTTGGTTGCTGTATAGCCTTTTAAGTTCTTTTACTTATGTAATGTATCTCAAAAATCAAATCCAATACGACAGCTTGGGTTAAATTCAAATTCTTAATACGATTATTTATGTTACCATTAGTGCTTATCTGAAGTGCATTTTTAATTTGAACTCGTGATTTATCAAAGTTGGAGGTCATAAATTTTCAGACGAGTAATCATTTGATGTCAATTAACATAATTGACATGTGGCTAGGTTTTTAAGCAATTTTCTTGTTGAAACTGAAAGTTTTCAAATATACAGAACTATTCTGGAGAGGAGGAGCTATGCTGCGTCTATGTTCCAACGAACCATCTTTATATTGGTGATATATTTCTTGTCAACACTAATGATGTCATTCGACCAAACTTATCAGTCCGCGAAGGAATTGGTGAGTAATTTTGAATTATAATGGTTTCTTTAACTTTGCCCACTGCTAATTTTTATCTGGGCAAGGCCTTTGTTCTTTTGAGCTTTCAAAATTGGAACGAAGAGGATTTCTGTCTTAAAATTTTCTGGATAATTTACCGAAAGAGAAAGCAAAAAATCAAGTTAGGGACCAACTTCTTGAGTATTTCAAGTTTCATATGATGTGTTAGTTTTCCTTAATGGGATTGGGTGTTACTAGCTAGCCTTGTTCAATGCTAAAAGGACGAAAACATCATAGAAGACGTAATTATATTGATTCCTGTCTAACGTTCATGAATATTCCCCTAGGAAGTAGCTAAATTTCTTTTCCAATTGCAGAAATTGTTGTTTCTGGAGGCATGTCAATGCCACAGATCCTATCGACGCTGGATCCTCGCATCATGCCAGCCAATAGAATTAGACCTGCCACCTGACAGAAGCAGAGGGTAAAGGAAATAGGGGTTGTTACCTTTTTTGTTTTTATTTTTATTTTTATTTTTCTCCATGTACCTTGGTTTGATATGGAGCAAGGAGCAGTGCAATACTTGAATTTAAATTAGTTATTGTTCAGGAATAGCGATCAGTTTGTGACTGCATTATACAAGAGATGTTTGTTTGTGTAATAGAAAGGAGGTTTTTCGTTCGTTTGGAAATGTAATTTGGGGTTGACACTGGCATTATCAATTGTCCACCATCTTCGCATAATTTTTTGTGGATCCAGACGTTTTAGTTGAGTCAATTTTGAAGTGCCGATTTTTGGCTCTGCTTTACCAATCTCATGCTTATGATCAAGTAGCTTACGACTGAGTTCATATAATACTGATTGTGAGATTTAAATGAATTCAAATGTCGTGGATATCACCTACTCAGTAATTGTTCTTTGATGAAAATATTGCCCAAGAATAAAATATTCAATGATTGTGTCACTTGTCTGGTCATAGAAAGTAGGAAGCAAGAGAGTTGAAAGTGTACTCGCAACTTGGAATGGTAACTTCAAAATTGTAACCTCGCGTGTGTTCTTAACTCTGTCCTCGAGTTTCCAGGGATAAGAGCCTAGGCAAAAGGAAAACAAAACAAAAGAAGCAGTTTAATAGTGTTAATAAATTAGATAATGAAATGAGACATATTCATTTTATTTTTATATAATTTAAAAATCTTAAAGTGTGTAAAATTTAAAAAATGAATTAATTATTCAAAATTGAAAATAAATAAAAGAAGCAGTAAAAATAATAATATGTAGCTTATTTTATTTGTAGTTGTGTGATATATTGATAAAATGATTGTATTGACTATTGAAGATTGTATCATTATTTTTTAATTTTTTAGAAGACTTAGATGGTCATTTATATATACTTAATTTACTTTTATTCAATTAATAAACGAATTTTACAATATTAACATAAATCCTCATGAAAATCTATGTTTCCTTATTTTAAAATTATGATAAATGTAACAGCAAACTATCAAGAATGATTGAACAATGATTTTGTTGGGGATTTTAGCGATCAAACATTGATCTGATATCTTTCGAGATTCACAATAATAAAGTTAATTATATGATAATTATAGTTAAGATTTTGATTGAAAAAAATTAAGATTTAAGAGATTAAAAATTGACCCCGTAGAAAAATAAAAAGAATAATTTAATTTAATTTTTTATAAGAATAATACTGAATTACTGATAAGAAAAATTCTTAAAAAATAATTCATTGTGCTGTAATCTGAAATTTTCAAATCACTTCTTTGTAAAAATTTAGAATTTTTGAAATCTTAAAAATTTTGTGAAAAAATAAAGACTTAAGAGATTAATAATTGACCCGTTAAAAATTAACAAGGAATAATTTAATTTAATTTAATTTTTTTATAAAAAAAATACTGAATTATTGATATCCCCTTGCCCAGAGAAAATAATTCAATTAAATTAAAGGACATTTTTTTCCTTAAAAAAACAAAAGTTAAACGCTCGCGGCTATCTGGCGGCACTCCCCAGCACTTTCTAGGGTCAGACGCATGGGCTTTGTAAACCCTAGCTGCCCGACGTCCTTTATAAGTGGTGCCTGTGTTTCCCACAACCCCCGCCTCCCCGCTTTTGTCTTGTCGTTCTAGGGTTTTGATCTTCCCGTTGAAAAGCATTCTTTCTTCTCCTGTTATTTTTTACTCTAGCTCCGTAGCAAGAATGTATTTGGCGGACATTGTTCGTCTACTTGTTTTAGTTTTACTTGGCGGACGTTTTTCGTATACTTGTTTGATTTGTTAGCGGAAAACTAATGGGACTGTGACGATCTTGATGTTAAGGTCTCGTTCGTCGTAATTGGCCTAACAGGCCTTGCCGACCATCCTGATATATCACCACCCATATTCCGAGTCCCATCATTTATCTAAATAATTTTGTAATTTTTTATTAGAAGATATAGTTTCGTGTTTTCTTTGGGTTTTTGGATTTAGACTTCAAAGACTTTGGATTTTCATTTTTATTTGATATCTTCACTACTCTGAGACTTATCGCCCAATGATTAGACCATACAAAATAGACAAGCATATGTCTGAATATTCATCATGTAGGACAATCTAATCTTCTCTATGAGGCCGATAAACAGTCTTTCTCCTTTAAACTTAAAACTTTGATTTCATCCGTTTACCATTAATTTTAATCTGTTGCATATGAAACACTTTTCATTTGTTATTATTATTTTTTTGTTTTTTACGAACTTCTTTTTAACTAAGCTGAAAGTTATGCCTCTGCCTTGCCAATGATGAAAGTTATGGTATTGTATATCGTATGATATATCATGATTACTATGCCAACTACTGCCTTCCTTCTGAGGCCTTTGATTGCTCCTTTACTGTTGAAATCTATCTTGAATAGGCTATGTTTTTGTATCTCTCTGTAGCTTGATTTCTTTTCTTAAATTTATTAGCTTTTCGAATTTGAAGTTTAGGGTATGAGATTTGATAGCAGGGTCATATGATGATCAGAAGCATAGTTCAGATGATGTTTTTGTGATTATTTCATTTCTTAGTCTTTCGCTCCTATCTGATGACCCTATCAAACTTATGTAATGTGCAAAGGTTCTTAATTTATTCGGTCCATTGATCGCCTGATATTCGTATATGTTATTTTTTCACGGGTCTTGTTTCCCCTATGCATTTAGTTGCTATTTGGGACTTTGTCTGCCCCTTTAGCAGTTATTGAGTGCTTTAGGGATGAACACGTCCCAAATAATTATCCATCCGAATCACTTTGTCAGCTTTTAATGTTGATTTTTTGCTGATCATTATAGGATGGAATATTTACGAGTATGTTCTGAATTTCTCTTTTTTTTTTGTGCTTTTGTTATGAGAATCTTGGATCGGTTTTGAAGTTATGGTTTATTAATGTGAATTGAATTTTCAATGATGATAAATCCAAAGGCTTGTTTCTCAAAACATTCGCAGTGGCCGCCTAAGAGCTTTCGCCTTCGCCAGGCTTGAGAGCTAATGCTGCTCCGATCCTTCCTTGGATGTCTGAGAAATTTATAAATAATTATTGTTCTTGAAGCTTTTGTTCTTTTGCACTGATTGCGTGTATTTTTCTGGAATTGTGTGACCGATGATGACAATCCTGAAGGCTTGTTTCTCAAGACATTCGCAGTGGCCGCCTAAGAGCTTTCGCCTTCGCCGGGCTTGAGAGCTAATGCTGCTCCAATCCTTCCTTGGATGTCTGAGGCAGTTGATAATAAAAGCACACGTTTAAATTTAAAATAATGCCTATTAATTTAAATATTACCATGTTTATAAATAAACTTAATTGGATAAAAAGTTTCAGTATCGGGTGTTGTCATTCGATTATTTAATCAGTGCATTTACAAGTGTCCAGAGTTCAGGAGATTTGGGTTGTGTTGTCATTGTCAAAGTTAGTTAATTGGCCGACGATGGACATATTCAATGTCTTGTTTCTCAAGACATTCGCCTGGTCGTCCAAGAGCGTCTTCTTCTGTCTGTGTAGAGCTTGTGATGTTCATAATGTCTGTTTGAAGAGGTCGAAACGTATTCTGGCTGAGATTAATGGCTTGTTTGTTATAATTTATTTTATTTAAATAAGATTAAAAAACCTATCTTATATAGTACTTTTTAATAAATGACTTATAAGTCATATAGAAGTCATCTCAAACATCTCAAAGTTGCACTAAATATTAAATATCTGTTTGTTTCTTTGCAATTGCTTAACCTATTTCTTTTAAATTAATGTCTGGTTGAAGAGGTTAATGCCGAGACATTGGAGGTTGAAATATGCTTTCTAGCCCAGTTGCGTTGATATTGATGGAGTCTTTGTAATCTGTCCACCTGGACTGACGTCTTGTTTTCTTTAGATCTTCAACTCCTTCAGAGATCCCAATTTTTGTAGTTAGAATTATGTGTAAACTTTGCACCAAAAAGAGAAATATGTGAATCCTATTAGTTTGAATTATATGTAGCCTTTGATTTTGCTCATGATAGCCTGTTTAAGGAAGCCAATTGTGATACAGACAGGAGTGTAGCAATGGAGAAAAAGCTAGGCTACACTATGCCTATCATCTTATGAATCAGAAATTATTTAACCTAGTAGAAGAAAGAACTTGTCTTATTTAATGTAATATGCTGTTGCAAACTGAACAACTGCAGTCATATTTTATTCAACAATATAAAATACCGATGAGGATAGACTAGCAGAAGAAGCTAGTTTGTTACGAGTGCTCAAGATTGCCTCCAATAGAGGTTACACTGGTTCTCAGGATACTGACAAATTATTTATCAAAAGATCTATCAATTCTGATGAGAAACATTTCTACATTAATACTATGTATAGGGTGCATTTTAATTAATGAGTTAATGCAATTTGTAAAATTAACTATCTTATGATTCAAGACTACAAGTTTCTCCAATGTAGTCTAACAAGCACGAAGTATTTACTTAACGATATGAGTCACAGCTGAAATCCAGAAGATTTGAATATCTGTAACCAATACTTACAGAAGTTAATATATTGTACTGTCAATTGGGATCTACTGTACATTTCCCTTGCAGCAACAATTCTGCAAATGCAATTTAGCCGGCATTCTGCCAAAATTGTAGGTGTATATTGGAAAACCCATGAATGATATCTACAGTTGTTCCAACTAAATCTTAGATCAGCCTACTCTGCCGCCATTGGAGCAAATTCAATCTATTCACAGAATCACAGATGAGTTTGCGTTTCATATTAGATCGATATGATATCATCCCACAGCTGCAATTAGCTTATTGCCACTACTCCGCAAGAACCAAGTAAAGGCTTAACAAGCTTGGTTTGAATTCGTCTCCCACTTACAATCAGTGGCTGTAATCTGAATGAACATGACGGAGCAAGAACCATTGAAATTGTTGTACGCTGCGTGCTGACGGTTGAAAACTCATATCGTTTGATTATCATCTGACTTCTTATGCTGCAGTTGGAAGATTTTTCTGGATGAACTACCACAGCTTCAGGTAATTGTAGTACATTAGAGTGAGAAGCACCAAACTTTTGTTTCTCAAGAATCCTCCCAAAACTCTGCACTGGCAGTTCTTCGCCTCCAAAATTGTTGTTTACTTCAGATTCAGACTCTTCTGAGCCATTTAAAACTCTCTTGGCTTCTTTAAATAAACCAATGGCACGCCATGCATCAGCAACCAGGTTCTTGGTTGTCGTTTCAGGAGAAACACCCTTTTCTTCCATAATTTGGAGCACGTCTTCTGCTTTCCCCGGTTGTTTAGCTTCTCCATACCCCCAAATCAGAGTTTCATAAGTTTTCAGGTTTGAGAGAATTCCCATTTCACACATTTTATCGTGAACTCGAGAAGCTCGATCCATTTTGCCAGCAGCACACCAGCCACTAATGATGGTAGTGAAGAGAACAACATTTGGGTGCACACCATATTTGCTCATTGAAGTCAGAAGAGCCTCTGCTTTTCCTGGCAGTCCAGCACGTACGTAACCTTTGGCGAGGATGCTAAATGCATGGATATCAGGTTCTATCCCAGCCTTCACCATATCATTGAATATCTCCTCACAATTTTCCATAAGCCCTGCTGAGCTCCATGCGTTCATAATGGTGCTAAATGTAATTACATCTGGTTTGACCCCAAATTCTTCCATCAGTGTCAGTGCCTGGCCAATTCACGTGTAGCTTTAATGTTTCATGATACCGAATAATGTGCAAGCCACCAAAGTACACACTAGCAAAAAAAGACTTCATAGCGGAAGAAGTTAGGAATAAATAGCCTCAGGGCATCATCTTTCTCAACATAGTGGAAAAACAGAAAGACCCCTGACCTATAATTATCCACAAGTTTCAGAGGGCCAAGCAAAATAAACAAAAAGAAAAACTATATTATGGCAACTATTAAGTTTGAGTGTTTACCTCATCTACTCCATTTGTGTCCATAGTGTCCAAATATCCTTTGATAAGAGAGTTGAAGACTACACGATTTGGATGCACTCCGAGCTCCTTCATTCTGTATAGAAACCTCAAGGCATCCGCCATATTCCCTTCTTTACAATAGCCACTTATTATGATACCACAGGTTCGTTCATTAGGCGCCACTTTGTTATACTGCATTTTCAATATCAACCTTTCTGCTTTCTCTGTCTCTCCACTCTGAGCACAAGCCCTTGCCAGAGTGTTGTAAGTTACAACATCAGGCTGCACGCCTGAAACCACCATCTTGTGCACAACATTCCATGCCTCTTCTAGTTTCTTCTTGGTACACCAGGCTTGGATGAGAATATTGTACGTTCTGTCATTGGGTTTCACATTTTCATCTACTGTCATCATTTCTAGCAATTTCATAGATTCTTCAGGCCTTCCGGCAACTCCAAATCCTTTAATGAGAGTATTAAAAGTACTTGTGTTAGGTTTGCATCCATACTGCTTCATTTTTTGAAAGATTTCCATGGCTTCGTCTACATTGCCAGAATCAGAAAAGGCATTGATCATGGCATTAAAAAGTATTGAGTCAGGCTTCAAGCCATTCTCTTCAACTTTAGAAAGAACTGAAGGAATGGATTTGAATCTCTTCTGGCGGGTCAGGGCAGCTACAAGAGTAGTGTATGTTATAAGAGTTGGCCTATGTCCTCCCTCTATTAAACCATTAAAGATGGCCTGGGCTTCATGTGGCTTGCCTCTCCCAGTCAAAGCATTCATCAGTTTTGTTCTTGAATAGACTGTTTGACAACTGTTGTGGTCTATGCAGATGTGACAACGTGATTCTCCACATGGCTCTTTTGGAGTAGAGCTTAATTTCCTTTGACTGTACTGCTTCAGTCCCTGTTTCAAGATTACCAAAAGTTCTACATCATTATCCCTAGTATATAAATTGAACCCTTTTGAAGCTTACCCACTAATTGTTTTTGCAAAGTAGTATTAATCCTGGTCACTTACTTAGTATAGATAAGAAAAAAAGTCGTCCTGGTCACTTGATCCATCATCAAACGGTTCATGTCCCAACCTAGAGGGTTGAATTAATTCACTCGACTTATTATTACAAGGGTTTAAATTTTGGATCTTTCACTTATCATATGTATAAAAGGGCGGCTTAGTACACAAGGCACCCACCAAGTGGGGTTTGGCAAAGAATAGATGTAGACAACCTTATCCCCACAAGCAGAGAGGCTGTTTCTAAGATTTGAACCAGTTCACATGACAACAACCTTTCCGTTGTGCTAACTAAGGCTCACCCTCCATTTATCATATGTGTGATTACCAATAATTTAAAATTTGTTGATAACTGGAGACAGAATACAGTTTTGAGTTCCATTTGTATTACAAGGGTTTATATTTAGGATCCTGCAAACTTATCATGGTTATGATTATCTAGAGTTTACCTAGGGATAGAAAAGTGATTCCAATTTCCAGAGTTTACTCAAGTTAATATAACAGGCCTTTCAACATATCAGAAAATAATAAGTAACAAGTTACTGACAATCTCAACAACTACTAATCATGTCCTTGTCATAATAATAACCATTGAAGTCATCTCAAAGATCGTGAAAGAAAACAGTTTATATTTTTTTCTATGTCCATCTGGTATAATAATATAGACATCAATTAAATGGATATTAGAGCAAGACACTCATTCAGATAATTAAAATAAGTTAATCCATTCCTATTATTCCCTACATATCAGTTTCAAATACTGCATATTCTAGTGAATAGACCAGACATACATACAAATCTTGTCTAGCTAAAGAAAAATAATTCAAACGAAGCATTAACCAGAATAGTGCAAATCCTGCCCAAACAGAAAATTATAAATTACTAATATATATATAATGACCATCAGAGATGTGAATCTATCTAGCAAGTCATTCATAGTTCATATCAATCGGTGAATACAGTTTGCATGACATGACAGTTCATCCAGTTGAGTATGGCCTTTGCCCATAATGTTTGAGTTGACATAAATCAATTACTATGGTCCAGGAATACAAGAATTCCTTTGCATCTCACATGTTTAATAGCCACTATCTGGTGCTATTTGAAATCACATAATTCAAGAATGAATAGGAGTACGGTAGAATCACTGCTCCTTTCTCTCACTGTATACCAGTTTTTTTTCTTTCTAACACAATGATTGGAGCTGTATTAACATGCAATGAACCTACGTACTTAGAGTCTTAATGCTTAACATGCTTTGGCTGATTATAACTCAAACTAATAGGCAATAGCACAATCAACAGACGGATAGCTAAGATAACATGAGAAAATGTGGCAGTTTATGTTACCAAGACTGGTAATTTCTTAATTCCATCATTGGTCATGAGAGCTCCCTTCTTGCTGCCATCCATGATGGTGAATGAATAGACTTGATCAGATTTTCCCAGCTGTTCTCCGCGTGATTCTCAAAATCTGAATGAAGCACCTTGTTACCCAGGCAAAAATTAGATTCTGGAGACCAGGCCAAAGTCGATTTCTACTACTATTCCATCATTATAAAGGATTTGTCCTATGAAGATAATAGGGATATATCAATCAGAGAAGGTTACCATTAAGTTGGAATGTTGAAAAGAGAGGCAAGCATACTCTAGCTTATGTTGTAAAATCCAAAAAGACAAAAGGAAAAAAAAAAGATCAGTTCCCAAAAACAACTGTTGATTCATTTTTAAGCAAAAACACAAAAACAGGCAAAAACCAGCTGAATGAACCCGGAATCCAGAAATTAATAAAATAATAATGCAGCAATGAAAACCAGACGCAGAGAACTCAGATGAAAGCACAAAGATAAAGTTCACTGATTGATCGATCACATGAACCAGCAACATTCTCCAATCCTCTCAACTCAGGAAAGGATCCCAGCTGAAAGTGAAGCAAACTGAGAATGGGAATCCACATACACAGCACACATAATTTTCTAAGCTTGATCGCACTTCAAAAAGGAAAAGTGACGCACATATTCATTGCTTAGAAGCAAAATCATACTTCGGAACTCATGGTATTTATGTTCTAGAAACGCCCGTCGCTAGTAAATAAAGAAAGAGGAGAGCATGAATGAAAAGTACCTCATGAGCTGAGGAGGAGAGAGAGCGTTGTGAGAAGAAGATTTGGTGCATGCAAATTGTAAACAAATCGCAGAGGTATTCGTGTGTGCGGCATTCGCTGGAGATTCTTATCCACTAATATCTATCGCCATGAGATTTCGAAGCTCTTTTTTTGAGGCCATTACCAGAAAAATACAAATGTGTCAGCAAATTTTCCATGGGATTGCTTTCGCCACGTTAGCCTCCCTATGGGCAACTCCTGTTTTACCACGTGTCCCCCCCGCTACAAGTTTGGTTAAATTATTTTTAAGAAAAACTAGAAAATTATTATTTTAAATTGATTAAAAAATTTAATTAAGTATATAAGCTTAGGTACACACACATATTATAATTGTACAAGAGGGAGTACATTTTTCATGACAGTGTAATATAATACAATCTTTTTTTATAAATTTTTTAATTTATATTAATATTGATAGTGATAGTGACGCTGATAATTATAATCAAGAATAATGCTTATATATAATACTCATACTAAATCAAGTAGATATTGATGGAGGAATTCGAGTTATGACAATTTCACCATGATGGAGCTTACACGTGTGTGGAATTGGAGCCCCCTCACAAATGTTGTGTGTTGGAAAGTAGTCTTATTTTTTATTTTCGTAAGGTATCCTCCAACCCGGTAGGCTAAGGACTAATTCTTTGCTCATTGTGGGTTCCTCTATGGGAATGATAGCTGGCCAGGAGATTTAACGCTGCTCCATATTTAAGGCCAGGGATCGAACCCCTGACCAAGGTTAAGGGTGGAAGAGCCCTTACCGCTTTATCACATGCTCTTGGTTGAAGTAGTCTTATTTTACTCGTACAAGAGATCCAAATTGTGCATTGCCAAAAAAAGAAAAAAATATGTTTAATTAATTTTAGTATTATGCTAAAGTTGTAGGCCTCAACTCTTAAATTATCACTTCCAACTCCTCCTAGTGATTTTTAGATATTATTAGCGGTAACATCTACAATAAAAATGAATAATTTAAGTCGCGTCTAAGGACACTATTCTGAAAAACTATTTCGTAACTATTTCCAGATGAAAAGCAATACTTCTTAATATAAAATGGATTCTTTTTTTAAAAGAGGGTGAACATAATAATAAAATATAATAAAATTCAGAAGACAAAAATCAAAGAAGGAAAACTTAGGTGTCTTGTCACTTTTTAAAACACTAATACAACCTTATATAGGCAATGGATTGCAGACATGGCATTTTCCAAAGACTTAAATGACCAACAATTTTGAGCCATAAACGCACATAAATTGGAGTAAAGAAGCTGTTTTAGAATGTTGGTGTATAAATTCCATTAAATAAAATAATCAACCCATTTATGCCATTAAAAGAGTGTTATGGTGCATGGCTTGAAGGTAAAAATGAATGTCCCAATATTCCAATGTTAAAAGCATTAAAGAATTGTTTATTTGAGTAAGCTCTTCCACGTTAAATAAATTTTTAAATTTTTTCAAAAAAAATCTCTCCCTAAAAAAATTGTCCAATCCATTTTTAACTCATTCGCAAGGGGAGGGGAGATATTGATGGATTTTCATTGGTGACCTATTATACAAATTTATTCTTCTTTTTGGTCTAAGATAGTCATTGATTATTTGGACACCACAATTCTAAATAATGAGATTTGTTCTTTATCACATACTTATTCATTATTTCCAACAAAATTAGTGTTGACTCTTTGTGTGATGCACCAAAAAATATCACTTCAATGTAATTAATAGTATAAATTCATTGCAATCTCCATCACTGCATCAACATAACATCATTGTACTCTTTATGTAGAGAATAGAGAATGATGTTGTAGACACCAAAAGAGTCTTACCTTTTATTTCCCCCCCTTTTTTTTGGTTTAACAGCTTTTCCTTTCATAATATAAGTTATGCATGTATTACTTAGTGATGGCATGAATTTGTTACGTATTTCAAATTATAGTAAAAATTGTTAAGAAAATATCTTTTGAACCAAATGACAATAATTTTTATTATATTAAAATATTTGTTTCAATGACATTAATTTGAGGGGCATTCTTAATTAATTCATGGTGCAAGAATAGGTTGAAGTATTTTATATTAGATAAACTGAAAAATTGGAACCAGTTATCCTGTTCGTCCAAAGGAGTAACTCGTCCCATCTGGACTGTCCAGATGGGATTTGGACGGTCTAGATTTGATTTTTTTTAAAAAAAATAAAAATAAAAAAACCATTTTTTGAAAAAATGTTAGTTAAAAAATTATCTTTATTTTAGTCATTTTACCTATTAAAATTATTTTTTAAAAAAATTAAAAATAAAAAAAATCAAATTTAGATCGTCCATATCCCATTTGGATGGTCCATATGGGACGAGTTAGCAAGATAACTGGTTCCCTGAAAAATCACCTTACGGTTTTGTCAATTTCAAGCCATCTAACTCAGCAATT
>JBAGKO010000010.1:17982608-17994606 GCA_037177275.1 Acacia concinna
CATCCTGAGTCTATAAAGGATTTCAGGCCTATTAGCTTATGCAATATTATCTATAAGATCTTAACTAAAGTATTAATGCTTTAAAATCCCCATGACCGGATGGGGTTAATGCTTTATTCTTTTAAAGTCAATGATCTCACATTGGTGAATCAGTTTGTAGCTTTTTGAAAGAAGTTTGTGAAGATCATGATAAAGTGAAGAGCATAAATAGTACACTACTGGTCATGATCCTAAAAGTTGATCATCCTGAGTCTATAAAGGATTTCAGGCCTATTAGCTTATGCAATATTATCTATAAGATCTTAACTAAAGTATTAATATTCAGAATGAAAAACTTTCTCCCTGATATTATTTCTCCAAATCAGTGTAGTTTTGTGCCAAGACATATCAGCAGTGATAATATCATTATTGCCCAAGAGGTTATTCATTCTATGAAAAATATGAAAGGGAAGAAAGGGTTCATGGCGATTAAAGTAGATCTAGTGAAGGCTTATGACAGACTGAGATGGGATTTTGTGCTTTCTTGTCTTGAGGAATTGAATTTTCCTCATCATATTGTTTCTCTTATAAAAGCGTATATTACGACTGTTAATATGCAAATTCTATGGGGAGGAAGTGTCACTCGATAATTTTTACCTTCTAGAGGCATACGGCACGGTGATCCTATTTCTCTATACTTGTTTGTTATATATATGAAGAAACTTGCTCATGTTATTCAAGAGAAGGTGTTCAGGGGAGATTGGAAGCCTATTAGACTTTACAAAGGTGGTCTTCCACTGTCCCATTTATTCTTTGCAGATTATCTTATATTATTGTCGAAACTTCAATGGATCAAGTAGAGGTGATTTAAAGATGTATGAATAGATTTTGCCATACTTCAGGACAAAAGGTGAGTAATGCATAAACTAGAATTTTATTCTCTCAAATGTTAATCATACCCAAGTCCAACAGTTAAGTGAGATTTTAGGATTTAATCCAATGGTGGACTTAGGAAAATGTTTGGGGGTTCCCTTACATCATCAAATAGTTACTAAGGATACATATCAATATATTATAGATAAGGTAAAAGTGAGACTCATCAATTGGAAGGCAAATCATTTGGCATTGACAGGTAGACATACTTTTGTGTCCTCAGTCATCAATGCTATACCTGTTTACCCTATACAAACTACAATTTTGCCGGCCACGATATGTGAAGAGGTTGAAAGTAAAGCAAGGAGCTTTTTGTGGGGCTCTACAACTGAAAAGAAAAAAAACTCATCTTGTAGCTTGGGATGTAGTCTGTAAAGAGAAAATAAAATGTGGGTTAGACTTGCGTTATATGATAATGCAAAATCCGGCACTATATTTAAAGGGTCGCTGGGGCCTTATAAAGAAAAAAAAATGAGCTTTAGGGTAAGGTGATTAGAAGTAAGTATAAAATGTGGTGTTGATCTTATATCTCAGATCAATAAATCAAGACTTGGATCCATATTTTGGAATGATATAAAAAACAAATGGAATTTATTGGATAAGGGAATTGAGAAGATTATATTTGAGGATGAGCAAGATGAAGCAAGATGGAAACTTGAGCCTCATGAGTGTTATTCGGTGAAATCAGTATACAAATTGATCCATAATGATAACTCTCATCCTTCTTCAGTTTGGAATAAGATATAGAATTTAAAAGTTTCGCAACGATATAAGACCTGTTTATGAGCCATATTGCATAACAGAATATTAACAAATGCATTAAGAGTACAACGTGGAATGACAGAAAATGCTACTTATGTAGTATGTGGAGAGGGTATGGAATACTTATTACATGCTTCAAGGGATTGTTCAAGAACTAGAAGTTTCTAGAATAGCATAATTCATGGAAAGTACATGGTAAAGTTCTTTAATACAAATTTATCGGAATGATGTGCTTTAAATTTGTCTAAACCAGTTGGTTCTGTGAAGGACACTAAATGGGCAGAATTTTTTGCCATGTCGTGCTGGTTGCTATGGAAATTTAGAAATGAAAATATTTTTGAAGGGTTTAATGCATAACTTAGTTCTTTGAAGATCCTTATAGCCGCCATAACTAATTCCATATAAAGAAACAATAAGCTGTGTCATAATGTGATCTTGCAAGGGAGTCATGAAATGCTTGAAGCTCACTCAACAACAATCCCATTAAGTTATTATAAACTTTCTGTGGATTGTACATTTTCGGAACTTCTCTACTCGGCAGCTTGTGGAGGAAGCATATGGGACCCACAATTTAACTTCTATGGGGATTCATGATGAGAATTCAGCTGGAAGGATCTTTAAGTGCTGAGCTATGGGGTTGCTTAACTGGTTTAAAGCAAGCTTGTGACATGGGTATAAGGAAGGTAGTTCTAAGACTGTCTTGATGCCTGGAGACTATGTCGAGAATGATATACTGAGATACACATGCAACGAAGCTTGGTGTTGGAGATTTGAAGCTTATTGGAGCATAGTTGGCAAGTAGAGATTCATTACATTCCAAGGAACTTAAACCTGGTTGGAGATAACCTTGCGAAAAGAGCACTTAATATAGATATTGGATTATAATTGGTAGATAGGCTTGACACTAAAGAACCTGGTTAGTAATAGCATTTTTATTTCTGTTTGTTTATTAGCTTTAATCATGCCTCGAAAAAAAAAGTAAGAGAATGAGAGAAAAAAGAAGAGAAGAAAGAAATGAGGAACGAGAAGAGAGAAAAAGTAATAATATATATATATATTAAAGCCATGGTTTTGAAACCCAAAATCATGGTTTTTTTTTTTAAATTTAGGTTTGTGCAAGTCGAAATAAAACTCATATCACATATTTACCTCGAAATCCGTAAAAGTATTCTCAAAAGGTAATCTAAATAGACACATAGAAAACAAAACCTATTTAAAATTTAGAGGATTAAAATTAAAATTTAGAGGACTACAATAAATCACTTATATAATATAAAAAAAACCTCTCTCACATATTTTCGTACTCTACAATAAATCACTTATTTTTCTTTTTATTTACTTCCCACGATCACCAAATCTCCACGTCAACGGATCGGGGAGAATAGCAAAGGTGCAATGCCATTCCTCGCGGCATGTCAGAAATAACTAAATTGCCTCGGCGGGCCTCGGAAGTCTCTGCTCTATCCTGTGTTATCCCCATTTCTGCCTCCTCTCTGCAACCCAGTGTAGTTTTCCTTCTTCGTCAAACCGATTAAATGATGATGAAGCTGTGGAGTTGGTATACCAACTGTCTTTCTGTTCATCCCGTTAAAACCCAGGTTATTAGCTCTGGCGTCCTTTGGGCTGTTGGCGATATTACTGCTCAGTATATCACTCACTACGCAACAAAGAAGCGTCTTCTACTCTCTGTAAGGAAGATTTACTACTCAATCCAAGCGTCTTACTTCGTCCCCTTATACACACATATTTGTCCACCACTTTGGTTCCTTTCGATATTCGTTCCTTTGCACGAAAGTGGGTATTAGTGTGTGTGTGTATTCTGATGGGTTGTACAAAATAAATCTATATTGCTCGGGTCATTTGGAGCATGTTCGTGTATTTCCTTTCCTTTATATGAATTTGTTGTTGATGTCTGATGATGTGGTATGTATACATTTGGATTGCCTGTTTCTTCTTCCCTGTGCACTTGGATATGATCTATGGGGTTCTCTGACGAGATGTGGCGAATGTTAGTAATGCCTCAGTCCTTACTGAAGGCACGTTAGTATAATCATGACTACTAGATGGTTTGACGATTGATTTTTATGTAGTAGTAATTGCTTGGGTGGTAAATATATCATCAAAACCTAATAAATGTTCATTTCTCTCACATTTGTGTGGAAGTTTCGACCCAAAAAAATAACAATTCTATAGGTAAGGATGGTATATTGTAATTTCTTCCAACTTTGGTTTACTAGGATTATTGTGTATTAACTATTGATAAGGTTTCTCATCCATATTAAATTATTTATGATGTGATAGGATGCAGATGCTAAATTTATGATCGATTGGAGGCGTGTGGCTGTCACAAGTGGGTTTGGTCTTGGTTTTGTTGGGCCAGTTGGCCACTTCTGGTATCTGTTGCCTATGTTATTTGTTTAGTTTTTTTGCAATGTATTATATTTGATAGTGTTTTTAGTTAAATAGGTCATGTGCAAATAACACCAAGGGAATTTCTGAGAGTCTCGTATTTCACACTTGAGAAAAGTTCGTTAACTTTATGTGAGGACCATAGACATTGATTTGCAATGATGTTGACATGAATGACAGTGTTGTAAATCCAATTCAGTTAAAAGATAACCATATATCCAAGTTTAGCAATGTGAAGGAAGTGGAAGTGGAATTGAGTGATCATTATATCAGAGTATATTGCCATCAAGTGTAGGACATTTCTAGAGTTAAGTTTCTTGAAACCAAATAGGTGTTCTCTTATTTGGCTGAGTATATGTTTTGTCTCCTTCGATTGTTGGATCATCTTAGATGGTGAAATTATATCAATTATCAAGCTTAGATCTCAGTTTGTCCTCAACATAGTTTCATATTTACCGTCAAGACCTGTTATGTAGATAGCTTACCATATAGAAAATGGCTAAATGGAGAGAATAAATTTTGAATCACGAGGATGAGATTTATGATTAAATTTCTGATTTTTATAGCCTCTAACTGATGTAGCAAATCACACACAATGCGGTTGAATCCTGTTTATGACAACAAAATTTGAAGCTTCTGACCGTAAAATAGTGAGAGAATTAGGACCCTTGTAATCATGGTTTTTGGTTAATCTATGGTTGATCGATTAAATTTACTTGCATTTCTACTGTTTTGGGAATTTAACATGCAACAACAATATGACGCATTCTTCTGGAAAGCATTAAAAGAAATGATTGTGCTAGAATACTTGAAAAGTTTTAATTACCTTGAATTAAAAAGATTTGAGTGAGAAAGCGCCAAAGAATTTGTACTAACATTAAACTAATCTTGATGTCTTGTAGGTATGAAGGAATGGACAGGTTTACAAGGACAAAGCTTCAACTGCAGCCAAAGTCTGTTCGATTTGTAGCTACGAAAGTGGCAATGGATGGCATCTTATTTGGTCCGATCCATTTATTTGTCTTCTTTACATATATGGGATTGTCTGCGGGCAAGACTATTCCACAGGTGAAGGAAGATTTGAAAAAGAACTTCATCCCAGCCTTCCTTTTAGAAGGTGGCGTGTGGCCAATTATCCAAGTTGTTAATTTTCGATGCATCCCTGTGAAGTACCAGCTTCTCTATGTGAACCTTTTCTGCTTGCTGGACAGTGCTTTCTTGTCATGGTTGGAGCAACAGAAGGATGCGCCTTGGAAGCAGCGGTTTATGTTATTTGGCCCCTTCAAGGAAAAACAAAAAGGAGATCAACATAGTTAAGGAGAATTTATCTCAACAGTGCTTCCTCATTCAATCTTTCGGCCACCTTCGATAACAACGCCACTTTTTCCCTGGTAGAAAAAAGGAGCTGACTCGGCGTGCGATAAAATTTTAGCTTCTACATTTGTACAACTTTGGATATTCTGATGCATAGGAGGAAGTCATTGTTTCAGTTTTGTTTTGTTTTTAAAACAGTATCATAGATTAATTTTATTTGCGAGCCATGCGGGATATGAAAGAACAAATTTATCAAGGTACTTTGTTTTCTATTGTTTTACCCCTCTTCCGTCTCTGATCTCAACTAAATGTGACGCACTAAATTTGATTCCTGAAGATGTCGTGTCTATACAGAGCAAGTGACGCAATTTACAATGGTCAAGAAACTCTTCATTATAAACAATGCACGTCAGAATTCTCAGTTTCTTAACACAGTTTAATAATGTTTCATGCCGGTAGCTGGTAGGCAGATAAGATTAATTTTTCTTTCTGCAACAAAAGTGGAACTAGCTCTAGGTAAAAACATCAGATTCTATCATAGGAACCTCAGAATGAGTGCCCATGCTCCTCATAAGTCTCATCTGGTCTGTCATGCTTGTTTAAGAGATTTGCTACAATTCGAGGATCAACTTTGACCTCTGAAATTTACCATGGAAAAAAAGCTCAACAGCCGCAATGGCGCTGAAATTTCAACTTGCATTAGTCATAGATCCTGTCAGCCAAGTTCCATGATTTTTTTATCAGAAATGCCCCAATGTAAATCTGAGCCAACCCTTGCCAAACCCATAGGAGGGGAATTGTAAATCTTCGGCCCTAGGAGATTACACTAAGCTCGGCCACTTTTTCATTTTCCCCACCACATTTACTATACCTCTGAGACGCTTCCATAGCCATCATCACCCTAAAATCCACCATTCCACTGACTTGAGATTTTCAGAAGGCTTTCATGTGGAAATTTGCTTGCTGGGAAGCAGATTTTGTCTTTTGGGCCTCCAAAACATTGAAGCTGTTCCATCTCCATCATGCCCACTTTGATTGCCTGGAAGTTGCTAAGATTCAGGCAGTTGGACCAATTTCTCTCACTTCAAAATTGAAAATCTCCAGAGCGGTGACTCCCGTCTTAATTCGAAGAACAGTCAAATATAGAAGGAAAACTAGTATTATATGAATGAGCTGTGGCCTCCCCCAAGGGGTATTTTTGGCTTGAATACTGCATGTACAATCAAGTGCGGACAATGGCTGAAATTAACAGTCTGGAAAGATATATGCACAATGTTAGGTCCCAATACAAGGAAGGGCAAGCCGCAAAGATCATACGGGGACAAATCTTGTTATGATTTGAAAATACTTAAAACACGTGATAAATATTTGCACATATTCACCATGGTATTGAAGAAACTTTAGATGTAAAACAGCATTCAGGGTTATCACTGATTAAAAAAAAAAAAAGGGGGATTCAGGGCAAGTTGTAACTTATTCCTCCCTTACTGAATTCAGACAAAGAGGTTATATTGAAAAGCAGATAAACAAGTAACGCTGCCACTGTAATAGCAAAAATTTTGACTTACTGGAATGCTTAGCAACAGTCCATGCTGATTGAGCAGGACAGGTAGGCTTCTTCTTGCAGAAACTGGGATAGACTTTAATAATAGGAGAGCTTTCCGTGCTGATACACAGGCATAATGGAAACATGGAGTTTTCTTCTCCATTATTTGATCTTTCTCACTAGATTTTACAGCCCTCTTTTGCTCAAAATCATTGGGAGGTGGGTACTTAGACAACTTTCCAAGATACAGCCAATCAGATTCAATCATGTTACGCAATTCAAGGCCAGTGCTATGATCAACAACGCATGCGCAAGAACAGTTCCAGCTTTTCCCAACCAAATCCACGGCACATGTAAACAAATTGGATAATGCACTCTCTTCGATGTTTTTTTTCAATCCCCAGGTAACAATAAATCTATTCATGAAGTAACATATTTGCCCTGGCTTGAACGTAGTAACAGTAACAACTTCATGCTTTGGTTCAGAGAAAGTCTTGTCCTCAGCTTTAGATCTGAAGCGATCAGTCTCTTCCCTCTGCAGTTCAATAATATTCCTGTAGGTTGACTCACTGATAATATTTAGCCTTTTTGCTTCAGTCAGAACTAACTCAGAAGTCACGTCCAGAAAATTAACATCTGAGGCATCTGGAACTGACTGATCTGCATATAATTTTCTTTGTTCTATAATTTTCTCCACCTCATTTGAAACACAACATTGCTGTTTATGATCAGCAAATGACTCGAAAACTTCCATCTTTAAAGGCAGAGGACAGTCAACTGAACAGCAAACCAAGATTCTGGACCCTCTGGAACCAGGATCCGGACAGAGGTAACAACCAGCAGCTGTGACAGAGTTCTATGGGACAATTTTCAATGTAGTAGTCAGGGTAGAGACAGTCAAATAAGACTTAATCATCAAATATAAACAGAAGCTAAAACAACACAAGCACACACATCGGAATGATCAAATGTTAGAAGTATCTATCAAGACGTTTTACACCATTTAATTATTTTATACAGGATGCATTTCTTAGGAATTCACTGTTGGATTTTTTATTATTTTTTCATCCAGTTGGATTAAAAATTACAATAACAAATATTATACACAGAATTTTACGTCAATTTAAGTATTTAACATTATTTTATGCTCCATCAATATAACAAAAATTCAACATATTTTTCAATAATAAAGGAACATGAAACAATATGATTACATAGTTATTGTTTGCTCATTTTTTAAAACTTGCATATATGATTGCAGCGATCACTTATAATTCAACAATATGATAAATGAAATTCCCTTCCTATAGATGTTGGGGTGTCAGAACATCTATTTGATGACAGCAGATTTACCTTGCAAGGGAAAGTACGAATATAATCCAACAGCAATCTTAACGCGCTGCCTCTGATTGGCCTTTGCCTTTGTGATATGAACTGAAAAAAAACAAAACTACTGTTACAACATGCACACAAACTAAAGAGGTTTAAAGGCATAAAACCACATATGATAACCCAAATACCTGCAAAACCAATGACATGAACTTTGACAGGCATATATCCACAATGTTTGAAGTGTTAAGAATCTTTAAATCAATAATAGCATATCCATGCTGCCGACAAAAACAAACCCAATCCCTAAATCAGTCAGAAATAAAACCACAAAGATATTACTTATGCAAGAAGATATGTTATACATGGACCATTTCTAATATATCATCGGGTAACAGTACCATAATAGTCTTCAGGTATTAACCATAAATGGATAAAAAAAAAGGCTTACCTCCATGATGACCACAGCTTCATTTATCAAGCTATAACAAAATTGATCGACATATAATCGTGTCATTTGACATGCAGAAATCACTGCTTTTAGCTCAGACTTGAAAGTGGCTGGCAATGTAAAAATAATATCCTAAGAACTTAATCGCAAAGCTTAAAGAAGTCATAGCAATACCATCTGGTCTTGAATAAAATATATGTGCCAAATAATCATAAAAATAGAAAAAATCTCATACTTTGAGTATCAGTTCTCTTGATTTTAAAATGGATTAATATGCCTTTGTTTCACGCAGAATGATATATCAATTAATCAAAACAAGACACGATGCCTCATGGGCTCCATAGAGTTTTAGGTAAATTGTAATGTTCAAAGCTTATGAAAAGTGCAGCTTGCCTTAGATTTTATAATTATATAGTGATTTTTTAGCTTTTCCCATTTCACCTTTCTCCCTTAAGTCTAACCAAGAAAAATAACTTCTGCTTTTCTACTCTTCAATACTAATACTGATACACATCTTTCTTTAATTACAAAAGCTCATTGAACAAGAATCTAAGCACATAAGACGAATAACAAAAAGTGTCTTTAACCCAAAGAAAAGTATATTACTGAATTGCATCACTCATCCCAACTTACACGATGATAAATCATTCAATGACATTCGTATCCTATTACGTACGAATAATGGACTTTGATTTGTTGGGTCTTCTACCCAATACTTGCAACCCCCTTGGCATATCTGTAAAGTTATTGCAATTACAAATTCACATTATCAAAAATACATTCAGATGTAAGGAAGAAAACGTAAATATTTCCAATGCATAAACATATGATCTGTTATACTAACCTTGTACATATCTTCCTTTGAAAATTCTAAAAGAGGTCGCACAAGAAGAATGCTATAATTCAGTGGAACTTCACTGTATGAATGTATTTGTGTGGAGAAAATTTGGGACGTAAAAGGCATGCCTGCAAGTCCAAGCACACCACTATTTCGAGAAAGCCTTAGGATAAGTAACTCAGCCTGCATTGCATCTCAACAATCAACTACAAGTCTAATACGCATAACAAGCCATCTATGTCACAACTAACTTGAGAACAAAGTGCTGTGTTCAACACTAGGAATCCAATTATTATTTTATATAATTTGAACTTGAGCGCATATTTAAACCAACTACCCGAAGGAACCAAATGCATCAACATGTCCTAAATAGAATTAGAGAACAGGAAAAAGAACAACAGAGATGCAGAAACAAATAGCATTGCCAGCCAAACCTGATCATCAGCGTGATGTGCAATGACCAATACACCAATCTGGTGTTGGGCACAAACTTTTTGAAGCATTTGATACCTAAAGTTCAAATTAAGAACGTGTTAGATTAATTGTAGAACGAAATAAAAACTTCAATAAGCATATTTTGTCAAATTCCATTTGCAAACTTTAAAAAACGTCTCCCTAATTTACTTTAATAAAAATTATCTATTTAAAATTTAAGACACAATAACCTCATTTCACGAGCAGCTTCCTGCAAATGGCCCAATTTTGGCCTGCCATTTGACCAATCACAGTGGGCAATCTCACATCTGATTCCTATTAAAAGTTTGTGTTGGCCATGAGTTTTGTTGAAAAATGTTAAGAGATAAATTCACATTACTAAAGTACAAATGTAGCACCCATATATGAATATACCCATTTCAGAAACCCGGTGACTGACAACATCAGCCTCATGTTTGCTCTCTGCTCGTAATCCATGATCAACAATTATAGCAATTAGCCCATTAATAAAACTACCATTCTCGGCCTTAAGACCAGCTGTTTTCCACCACGCAGTTAATACACAGAGTGCCATACTGTCAGGGCCACCGGAGACTCCTAAAGCTGATAGGAAAATAGACAGCCAATTATTTGAGTTATCGGCAATGAAAACTGCGAAAGCCATTGGTAGAGTAGTTTTATAAAGTAATTGTCACCATCTCAATGCACCCAGAGACAGGGTGTAAGATAAAGAATTCATGTCTTTAAATTACCAGAATAAAAATTTGAATAACAAAAGAAGAGGGGAAATATTTCACTTTGCTGCAGATTACTAGGAATATAAAGCATGTAAAATGTGGTGTTGGGAAATGTGGAATCAAACTAACTAACTAACCGATTCGATGGTGAGGTTGAAGCCCCGCCATGGCCATTCGCCGCGAGAATGCTTCTCTGTACTTGGACAAGTCGATTGGGTATTGGGAAGAAGAGTTGCAGCGAGCTAGAGAGACATAGCGAGATTGATGATGAGAGTGATGCCATATAGGGAAGCTGAGGAAAAGTTTGCATTTTTTGTGTGGCTCTCTAGAAAATGACGATAATAGAATATTCACAGCGTCTGGTCTGCTCTGTGTCGACAGGAGGAACCCCCGCACCATAATCTTCTCGTGTTTTGGAACAGGGGCGATTGGGGCTTGTGAACTAAAGAAACATGGACTTGTAGAAGGTGATTTACAGTTCGTTGGCAAAAAAAAAAGAAACACAAGGAAGAAAGAAAGAAAGTTGATTTATAGTTTCTTTGGGGGAAAATTACAGCCAGACCCCGGAACTTTCTAAAATCACACTGCAACCCACGGTCAAAATAAAATTAATATTGTGGAGAAAAGTCAATGATGCCTTTATTTTATTTATCTGGTAAATTATCTTATTTATTTTGTAAATACCGATATTTATTTTATGAATTTTTATATTTGCCTTCTAAATGGCCAAAAAGTTTTTAATTCTATAGGTTCTTTGGAATCTTTTTATTTGTCTTATAAATGCTCATATTTATCTAATAAATGGCCAAAATGTTATTAATTATCTAGGTTCTTTTGAATCCTAATTTTATTTATCTCATGAATCTCTTTATTTATCATATAAATGCCTTTATTTGTCTTATAAATGCATTTTTTTAAAAAAAATCATTATTGTTTTTTTACCCATAAAAATTAATTAAAAAAATTACAGTTGGCCCCCTCTAAAGAAAATTATTTCCAGTTAGCCCCAAAATTTTCTAAAATTACATAGGGGTGTTTATGATGCCCAAATGTCCGCAATGCCCACCCACGCCCAGCCAAAATGCACCCAGCCTAACCCTAAAAAATCAGCCCATAAACTATTTGGGCATATTTGGGCTAGGCCAAACATTGGGCAGGGCCGGGCACCGGGCATGGTATGCTGCCCTGCCCATTTGGCCCTGCCCAAAGTGTATATATAATTTTAGTTAAATATATATAATATATACACATATATTCATTATTTG
>JBAGKO010000010.1:17994706-18021088 GCA_037177275.1 Acacia concinna
AATTCATTCAATGTCTACTATGAGTAAGAAGAAGGGTTTCATGGCTTTGAAGATTGATCTTGAAAAGGCGTATGATCGTGTGCGATGGGAGTTTGTGATAGGTTGCTTGTAGGAACTAAAGTTACCCAATAATTTTATCAATATGGTTCATCACTATCTGTCCTCAGCTGAAATGCAGGTGTTATGGAATGGGGATAAGGGTGAAAGCTTCTTTCCGACTTGAGGTCTTTGACAGGGGGATCCTATATCTCTAAATTTATTTGTCCTAGTAATGGAAAAATTAGCTCATTTAATCCAAGCTGAAGTTAATGAAGGGAATTGGCTACCATTTTGTCTAAAGAAGAATGGTACATGTATATCACATGTATTTTTTTTACAGACGATTTAATTTTATTTGCTGAAGCTATTCCTGATCAGGCATGTATAATAAAGGCTTGTTTAGATTATTTTTGTTTGGCCTCAGGGGATCCTATATCTCCGTATTTATTTGTTCTAGTAATGAAAAAATTGGCTCATTTAATTCAAGCTAAAGTTAATGAAGGGAATTGGCCATCATTCCGTCTAAAGAAGAATGGTACATGCATATCACATGTATTTTTTTACAGACGATTTAATTTTATTTGCTGAAGCTAGTCCTGATTAGGCAGCTATAATAAAGTCTTGTTTAGATATTTTTGTTGGGCCTCAAGGGAGAAAGTGAATAAGGAAAAGTCTCATATTTTCTTCTATGTTTTACCAGGAGAAAGGAAATTAGTGACTTTTTGGGATTTACTCCTACTGCTGATCTAGGGAAGTACTTGGGTGTGCCAATTCATCATAAGAGGGTTTCTAAACACACATGCGAGTATGTCTTAAATAAAATGGATTATAGATTAGCCAACTGGAAGGTGAATCTATTATCTATGGCCGGTAGGCATACCCTTATTTCATCAGTAGCATATGTCATTCCAGCTTATATATGCAATCTGTGCATTTACTTGTGGCTTTTTGTGATGAAATTGATAAGAAATGCAGGAAGTTTCTGTGGAGCTCGACTAGTGATCAAAAGCAAATTCATCATGTGGCTTGGGAGGAAGTTTGTAAATGCAACGATGATAGTGGTCTTGGTCTACGGAGAGCTTGAAAGCAGAACACAACGTTTATGGCTAAACTCGGTTGGGGTTTAGTAAAACGTCGAGATTCATTATGGGTTAGCTGTTACGCGAAAAATACAAGTGTGGAACAAATATCATACCATGAATTAAAATCCAGAAACAAGAGTCACAAGCATGAAAAGGTATCCGTATGGCTTAGAGTTTGGTGGAACGTGGCATGAGTTGGAGATTGGGAGATGGGTTCCAAATTAAGTTTTGGAAAGATCGATGGCTGCCGAGATATGACAAGCTAGCTCAGTTTTCAATAAGAGAATTATCTGAAGATCAAGTTAATCATATTGTTTCTTATTATACTTTTCCTTCAAGATCATGGGATTGGGAACATATTCAAAATGTGTTACCCAATATGGTGATTCAAGATATCAGGAGGGTCTTTCCTAATGGCTCTAATGGTCTGCAAGATATACCTATTTGGTATAATTCTCATGATGATGAATTCTCTACAAGATCAACGTATCATCTGGCTTGTGGCAATATTCATATTGGAAGAAGGGGTGGTTGGCGTAGGATATAGAGATTACAAATTCCTCAAAGATATAAGCACTTTCTCTGGTTATGCATGAGAGGGAGATTGCTTACAAACTTTGTTAGAGTACTAAGGGGATTATGTGGTAGTATGTCATGTGTTTTGTGTGAATATGAGAAGGAGGATATACTTCACGTTCTGAGAGATTGCCCAATAGCTTTTTAGTGCTGGCAAGTGTTGATTCCTCAGCGTATGAAGGGTACATTTCTCCAGTTTTCTGATGCTTCATTGTGGATAGAGTAGAATATTTCCCAACGTACTATTGTTAATGGTTTTGAGTGGCGGATCTAGTTTGCCATCTTGTGCAGACAACTTTGGCCAAATATGAACGCTAGTGTGTTTGAAGGTAAGGCAAAAGGAACTTAGTTTATTCTTGAACAAGTGATGTCCATAGTTAAATGGGCTAATCTTCAACTTATGAATAAGTCGGATTTTTGAAATAACAGAGTACTTTGGGAACCGCATTTTGTGGGTTAGGTTAAAATGAATGTTGATGGTGCTACATCGAGGAGCATAGGGTTGTTGGCTTGTGGTGGAGTGGCTCGAGATCATAATGGGGCAGTACTTAATGGGTTTATTTTTAATATCGGAATAGCTTCTTCATTAAATGCAGAGCGATAGGAGGTCCTGATGGGATGTAATCAAGCTTGAGATTCCCATTGAAAGAAGGTTATATTGGAGACAGATTGTTGGGAAGTCATTGGGCTTTTATTGCAAGGCTGGGATGATGGGCATGTTGAGAGTAGTTTGCTGACGAAGATCAAGGTATGGTTTCATCGTGAATGGGATATACATCTAAATTGGTGTAATAGGGATGTTAATGGTGTTGCTGATAAATTAGTCAAGGAAGCATTGGGAGCAATGGGGGTGTGTCCTTTTTCCAGACGACTCCAGAGTTTTTTTTTGGGGGTATTATTTCTGATGCCTCCTTAGTTTAGGAGCTTGTTATTCTTTATATAAAAAAAAAGTTTTAGGAGTTTATTGGAATTAATTTGCTACAAAGGGGATAAACTGTAATTTTCCCAAAATTAATTTCATTTTGGCCATTAGGTGTAATGTAACTTCAGAAAGTTTTAGAGGTTGATTGAAATTAATTTGCTTTAGAAGGGCATACTATTATTTTCCCATTTATATTATCATCTTGTATCTTATTTGGACTTCCTGTTTGCCCCTTTCAGTACAACTATCTTACCTGGTCCTTGAACCAAGCGAGATCTGGAAGGGCCTTACACTAGGCTCGCTAAATTTTTTTGATATGGAGCCTTACTAATTTTTTTATGGAGAAAAAATTAAGGTCCTAATTACAAATAATAATATCAAAAAAATTTCATAATTTGTTAATGTCAGGCACTGTGAAAGAGCAACCATTGTCCATTGACAAGTTATATGACTTTTTTTACATTATTTTCCTTATTTAGGATCTTGCTGCTATTTTCCTTTTTAATATATAAACATTTATTATTGTTATCGTTATTAGCGGCCAAAACAAATAGTGAAAATTTCAATAAAATCTCATGCATAATTTCCAATACTGATGTAGATATGAAAATATAGAGGTTCCTAATTTATATTTTGAACACTTGTTAATTTTCTATTATTAGCTATTAAAAATGGAAATCTCTTAATGTTGCTAAAATTAATTTCAAAAATATATGGGATCAATTTATAAACAGAAATGTTACTCCCTCTGTTCCTGTTTATAAGACTTTTTTAGATAATCTTAAGAAAGATAATTATATTACTTTAAGATATTAAAATTTGTCGTTTTTCTTTAAATTATATTGTTTGACTTATGAACTACTATAAAATGTAATAAAACACAATATATAATATTATTAAGTAATGTAATTAACTTTTTTAGAATTCTCTAAAAAAGTATTATAAATAGAAATACATGGAGTAATAGAAAGAAGCAAATATGATATAAAAGAGAAAAAGGATTCAATTATTTGCCAGAGGAAGCATCTAACTCCATCTGTTATAAAACTCATTTTAGGTCAAAACCTTCTCAAATTTTTCCTTTGTGCGCTTTGGATTTTCTTCAGATTTTTTAATAAAGTTGTACAAGTTTTCTTAGCTAAGTTGGGGTGATGAAGATGTAGATTTTTCTTCTTGTTAATTTGCGGCTGGTTTGATATTGTATGCGGTTCTCTTGGTATGAATTAGAAGCCATGGAAAAATTTATCATTATGTGACTGACTTTACGGGGTGTGATGATGAAGTCAAACAAATGTTGTGCAGCTCAAATAGACACGTGCTTCACATGGTCGCGATGATAATGCGATATTACAATGGGTTTGCTTGGATGTTTGAGAAGCGACGACCAATAGTAGAGTCAGTGATGACAGGATGTTCTAATTTTTATCATAAATCCTATGGAAGAAATTTTTAGTCGTGAATATATAAGTTTATTTATTATCTTGCTTAGTATGTAGTATAAAAAAGAATGTTGTTAAGTGTTTTTTTTTTTAAATTTTAACCTCATTTTTTCCCGTGGAAAAGAGAAAGAGGGTCAAAGTGACAACTATTTGTAAATGGATAGAAAATTTTAATTGGGTTAAATTCGACAATTTTAATTAATTTAAAAACGTTGAATGATTTGGCTATCATTTTTATGATTATTTGAGGATGAGTTAAAGTAAACTTATCCACACACACAAATATAAGTTTAAAGTGCGTCCAACTATTCTAGAGGTATAATGATCACTTTAAACTATCTATGAGTGTGATTTTGATAATAAAGTATTAAAAATAGGATAATTATCAATCACAATATAACAAACTTGTTAACCTTTATTAAATTAGTGCTCATGGCTATAGTTACCTTCGATTTGCCCTTGCCCATGATCGAGGATGATAGATATGAGATCTTCATATATATATATATATAAATATATATATATATATATATATAGTAAAGGGACAGTAAGACTACCATATAAGCTTTGGAGACTATTTTCTATAAATCTAAACGAAGCATGTCAACTACAGTATAAATTTGGTGGAGAATACAAAACCTACAAATCCACTTCCATCTTCCGAGCTCGAGCAGCTACCAGCTAGTGCATTTCATGAGTTTCAAAAGAGTAAGGGATTGAAGTCGGTTCTCCAAAGATTTTTAAAAAAAGAAATTTAGAAGGCCGTTTTATTTTTTAACATAAAGATTAGGTCTTATCTCCATGTCTCATATCCATCTTCATCTCCATTTCCATATTTTATCAAAATCATTCCCAGTGTATCAAACTAGAGTGTGTTTGGATTGAGAGAAAGAGTGAAAAAAATAAATACTAGGTTTAAAAATTTTCATAAATATTAAAAAAAATTATTATTTTTAAAAATTTTCTCCCCAAATTAAAGTCTTAAAAGGTAAAAGGATAAGACATTTTTTTTAAAAAAAAATCTCCATATATAAATGTAATAAAGAGGTGGAGAGTGAAGATCGAAGAGTCTGAAATGGAATGACAAGCCATTGAAAGAGAACGTTTGCAATGAATCTCAAAGAAGCCAAGAGCGTTGGCAACGACCCTTTGACCAATTATCATGTGTTGATTGTTGCCTCCCGATCGCCGCTCTACTTTCACCATCCGGATTCTTAGCCGAGAACCAGGTTGATGTTTTGCTCTCAATCAATATTCCAAATCAACGAGTTTCATATGAAACAGAAAAAAACCCTATACCCTGAAGTCAAAGTATGTATGACCCTCGACCACCGTAGACAGTCATGCGTTGATCAGCGGTCATCAATCGCCGCTTCGCTTCAGCCATCATGATTTTCCACCACGCAGAGTTCTACACTGTCAGGACCACTGGAGACTCCTACATCTGGTAGGAAAATAGGGAGCAAGTTATTTGCATTATTGGCAATGAAATATACGAATAACAGTGTTTATCTTTGGTAGAGTAATTCAGTAAATAATAGAATAATTGGATAAGCATATTGTCATGGGCTTATATGCCATAATAGTTCTCTCGTTAAGGAATTCCTTGGGCTAAATCAAGCGACACCCAAGAAACATCTTTTTTTCCCCAATACCCCATAATGAATGCTACTATGATGCACTCTTCTCATCAAATCCATAACACAAGCCCTATTCATCATGGTTTTTCATCATCTTTAACTATTCACTATAAATGTTTTATCAGGCTTCCATTGAATTCTTCGTCAAACCTTATGGCGCGTTTAGCACTTTGGAATTGATGTTGAAGGATACAAAGATGAATATGGATATGGATATAGAGATGAATATGGAGTTTAAAAGTATGTTTGATATATCATGAAAATGAGGCTTAAGTTTTATGTTGGAAGACCAAAAAGCCCTCCTATTTTTTCTTTTTTTAAAAAAAGTCTACATCCAACTCCATCCCCTTTCTCCTTCCAAACAAAACTCATATTGTACAACTTTTTCAGGCAAGATTTCAGATCTATGAATGGAAACCACCGTTGGAGATTTCAGATCTTGCTTGCTAGTTTACTAAGAACGAATAAGCAGAGAACCACCGCCGGCAAGACTTTGATCATCTTCTAAGCTCGTGAACTCTTCTGCAAGTTGACCCAAATGCTAGCAAGCTATTCGCTTTGAGGGATCCATGGAGGCCCAGTTCGCTACGAGTTATACACCCTAAGCCACTTGTTATGGTTAAGCCTTGATGGCATGTGGGTTCTACTTCCACTTTGGTGTAGTGTGGTGGCCGAAAGGTGGGTGGAGTGAAGAGGTTGCCGATGAGTGAGAAGAGGTTGTCGCCGTAAGTCAAAGAGCAGAGGTTGCCGATGGGTGAGAAGAGGTTGTCATTGTCTCCAGTGAGTGAGCCTAGGTTGCCGGTGAGTGAGGAGGCTGAAGTAGAGAGGAGGGTAATGGATGCATATAAGGAGGTGGAATTACAAATCTTAGCTTTTTGGATGGAAGCATGTTGATGAAATTGGCTTATTTGGCTTCCACATGGAATTGAAACTGAGACCCAATTCCATCATACCAAACAATTCCATCGTACCAAACAGGCTTTTAATATTATCTGCAAATCTTAGCCATGCTTTTTTATTTTTCTATAGTTAGTGTTAGGTTGTTTCAAAGACAATATTTTATAATTTCCTTATGTCTAGTTTATGCATTTTATCTATATGTAAATTATAAAATTTATTTACTTAAATTTTTTTTATTACTTGTTAGAGGGGCTGAATCTTTAAGGAGTATAAGAAAAAAATATTTTTTAAAAATAGTTTAGTCCACAATATCTTTAAGGTATGAATAACATTTTCTTTTAGACTTAATTTGCTCTCACCTATACCTATATTATAATATGTAAGTTGGATTGACACACAAATTTTTTATACGATACAACAAAGACCCTTGAATATGAATTGTTCTCCCAAAACTCCAGAAAGACAACAATGACTTTTACAAAGTAACTTTATCCTTATGTGCACTTAATGATAAAAGCAATGAGTTTTATATCTTGTTGTTGGGTGATTCTTAATATTTCATAAATCACAAATTAAATGATGGTACAAGGTATTTATAGATTGTGAAGTAATATTTTCAAGTGATGCATTTTCAAATAATACATCTTCATTTAAAAGTCATAGCCATATATTACCTTCATAAATCAACATAAGTTAAAAAACCATAATTATTTAAAATAACTATTTCATGTAGAGTTACACGTATATAGCATTAAATGGTTTTCTTTTTTTTTTTAAAAAAAACTAACACAACCTTTTCATTAAGAACTTTTGGTCATAACCTTTCACATGTATTTCTAGGAACTAAAGAGACAATACTATATTGACTTTTAGTGTTACAACTCCTTACATAACTCTTCACATAAGTTCCTTAATTTATAAGGATATGACTTTGCAACAAAAACATCTAGTTATTTTAAAATATTCCAACAATATCCCACCATTTAAAAATTATAACAAACTCTTATCATTTTGGAAATATCATATTTTCTGTCAAGTTATCTCAATTTCTGGCCAAAAAAGTGAGAGAGAGTAAAGTTATCTCAATGGTCTTACCAATCTAAAATAATATGGAAGACTAAACTTTGAATCAATTATCCCATTAAATGACATGTTTATTTGTGGTCTTGTATTCACTTCCTTTTTATGAGAACTTTTTAGAATCAAGCTCTTGCTCTTAGAAGTAACCTCACTTCACTATTATACAGACAGACTCCATCAAAAGCATCACCATAATAAATGATCCAACAAATATATGCATACAAGTCCATTGAGAGCCAAATTTTGGCTTAACCTACCCCTTCTAGTCTCATGGTTATCAAATACTTTTTCAACCTGGAATGCATTTAAAATCGAGCACTTACAATTATTCTGATAATGTAATTTTATCATTAAATTCAAGACTTAAGATGATGGTCATTAAGTGTGAATTATGTTTCCACTATTGATGATTAATATTTATAGGGCTTCAATTTTATCATTTATGATATTTTTAACACAATGTCCTTTGTTAGACCTTGCATCACATGATCTGGAAGATTTAATTCACATCTTGTATAACTAATGGATATTACTCCATTCCAAATCAAAATTTTCATATACTTATGTCTTCGGTCAATATGTTACAACTCTCTATAATAAAGTTGGGTTAATATAACTTTTGGTCTCTCAAGTTTCACCCAATTTTGGTTTTGGTCCCTCAAATTTACCCTGTTCATAATAGTTTGTTCCTCAAGTTTGAAACAGGTGATTTTTGTCCCTTAAGTTTACTCTGTTCGTAATAGTTGATCCTTCAAATTTGAAAATGACTAGTTAATACCATTAAATAACTTATATGTAATGTTTATTATGACAGTTGACATGTTATTTTAAGTTGGCCCTCAACTTAAGACAGTTTACTCTGCTTATACATAATTATAACCCTACATTTACCTATCTCACTATTAAATAACTCGATCCATCAACTGTTTTAATAAGAATGCCATATAAACTATTTTATGATATTAACAAGTCTTTTTTAAATTTGAGGGACTAAAACCACCTATTTTAAACTTGAGGGACCAATTTCTATAAATAAAGTAAACTTGAAGGATCAAAACTATATATTTTAAACTTGAGGGACTAAAACTAAAATTGGGTGAAATTTGAGGGATCAAAAGTTATATTAACCTTATAAACTTAGTTATAACCCTTCTTCCTTTGCAATAGTATGTTAATAATCATAATAAATAAATATATTGTTACTAACTGCCAAACATCACATAACCATAACAACAATCAAAGTCATGAACATATCACCGACCAATCATGATTCATTTTTTATTATCAAGTTTAGCATAGTTAGATTGATAAATATAATTTATAATTCTATCATTCCCTCTTATTTCGTAAGTCTTGTGAAAATGTCTTTCATCCTCATGAATATTCCTTAATTGATGAACATATTACATGACTATAAAAAAAACATCTTTTCATTTTAAAAAATTCTATCAAATCATTCTTTGCCCAAAAATATCAGTCTCATCATTTATTCGTCATGCAGAACATCCTTTTAGATTTCCATATTTTTGAATATGTTTAATTCACAATGGGGGGACTTCACATGCAATCCTATCCAAATTATATATTGGGACCCCCAAAAAATTGCTACACTTGCGTATTGGATACATAAATATTTTAGACTTTGTTTAAAAAAAATCAGGTTAGATATGAGTGCTTTCAAAGTTTATATACAGAGACACACACACATATATTTTGCTGACTTTCAAAGTTTATATTTATGCTACTACTTTGCTGGCCAAAAATAAATAAATTATGCTACTACTTTCCTGTAGTAAATATTAAAATATAAGACTCGTTTAGATTTTTTTTAGAAATAAAAAAGGTTAGTTAAATTATTTTATATTTACCCCTTCTCTTTAAAATAGTTTGATTGATTTATAAAGTAATATGCTACTGGTAAGTTATACATAATATTTTATATGATTAAATAACTTATTTTATTTTTGAGTATTTAATATTTCTTTGGTCTCTAAATATAAATTTCAAATTTATGAATAAATTTGTCCTAAAATATGTTTCCTTTTGGTTTTTTCGCATGTGTTTGTTTCAATTTTAAGACTTGGTTGTATTTATTGTCAATATACTCGTAGTTAGAAAAAAATACAATTTTTTTTTTTTGTTTTAAACTAATTATAACTACTTTTTTAATAGAAATCTGAGGGAGCATATATAAAAAAAAATATTTGCCGTTTTGCACATAAAGAGAGCGGAGCTCAAGAACAGAAGAACCTCAAGCTGGGATGAGTCTCCGTTTCTGACATGACGTTGCTAACAATAACAGGAGAAGACTCTGTGAAACCTAGACGGATTGTACTTGACACTGAATGACTGAATAAAAGCCAAGCCAAGCGCCATCACTCTCCGTCTCAGATGTGGGAACTCAGCTTTCCCGCCAACTCAACAGACTTCCGGTGCCTTCCCTGATACCGCCATGGGCACCTACCGGAGCTCCGTCATTTCTCCGTGGCTCCTTATAGCAGTTATCGCCGTCTGTTTTTATCACTTTCACCCCTCTACTGACTATGCTAGATCACAAAACCCAACCCTAACTCCCTCCAAACACATTTCAAATTCCACCGGACATGTCAAGCGTCAGCCCCAAATCGCTCGACAAAACTACATCGTGCGGTTTCTGGAATACAAGGCAGCCGAAGTGCACCGAACGTATCTGCAATCGAGTATTCGATCCGAAGGGTGGGAATGGATCGAGCGGCGAAACCCAGCTGCGAGGTACCCCACTGATTTCGGATTGATTTGGATTGAGGATTCGGTGAAGGAAGGTTTGACAGAGGAGATTCGGAAATTGGGTATGGTGAAGGATGTGAATGCGGATATGAGTTATAGGAGGGGTTTGCTTAAGGACGACCGTGATAGAGCTGGGGCTTTTGTGGACGGAAAGAAGCGGCCCGGAAAGATATTGACATCGATGTCTTTTGGTGAGGGACAGGGAGGTCACTCTTCCAAGATTAGCAACACCTCCGTTAATTGGGGGCGGCAACTCTTGATGCAGGTTAGAAGCTTTGTTTTTGTTTCTGTATGGGCTGGTGTTTACTTGTGGTAAATATGTATCCTTTGATTCCTTGGGGGTAAGTAAAAATCAATAACTATAGAAACAGATGACACCCACGCGATGCCTTTTAGTGCAATTTCTTGATTCTTGATTTTTGAGAGTATGCATTCTCTGAGACGCTCCTCAATCTGGCAGAGATCTCAAGTTACTTCCATGTTCGGAGCCCAGGATCTTTGGGCAAAAGGGTACACTGGCGCGAAAGTCAGAATGGCCATATTTGATACTGGCATTCGTGTTAATCATCCTCATTTTCGAAACATCAAGGTAATACTTGCTTTAGATGATATGGAGACCTTTCTTGGCTCAAGAGGTTTTTGGTAGACGTTGGATGAATTGATTTCGAGGACCTTTACAGGAACGTACAAATTGGACCAATGAAGATACACTGAATGACAATCTTGGGCATGGGACTTTTGTTGCTGGTGTAATTGCTGGAGTAGATGCAGAATGTCTTGGTTTTGCACCTGATACAGAGATTTATGCATTTCGGGTGTTCACTGATGCACAGGTAATGCACTTGGATATTATTACAAGTTCCTTTTGCTGCAAAGAAATGACATTTCAGTTTATCCCAGTATCTTATTTTTCTTTGGGGCTCACTCAAAGTATCTTATTTCCATTAATATGTACAAGTTTATTTTATTAATGACGCAATCCCCATTTGCCCTGAGTTTATTGACTTAATTATGTGCCCTTTAAAAGCATATGCATTTGCATTTTCACAACTCCTTGACTATCATATAAAATCATATCAGGCTGCAATCTTATTTCGTGATTCTTTTGCTGATATATTAATTTTATGAAGTTTTGCTAGAATTTGAGAAAAATTCATTCAGCTCATTGCAGGTGTCTTATACATCATGGTTCCTTGATGCCTTCAACTATGCCATTGCTACCAATATTGATGTTCTAAATTTGAGCATTGGTGGACCTGATTATCTGGATCTCCCATTTGTTGAGAAGGTAATCTATTGTGTTCTAGTTTAGCAGTTTGATAGGATTATTGAAGGCAAAAAATAAAAAATAGTTTGATAGCATTAGGGGGGCACCTTGTCACCTTTTAAATAGGTGCAGATTCTGTAGAATCATAATGTTAAAGCTAATTAGTAATATTAAATATTTAAATTCTTGCCGTAAATACATAAGCGTCCATCAGAGTTTTTTGTTGCTAATTTGTTGATCAGGTTTGGGAGATTACTGCAAATAATATTATTATGGTTTCTGCAATCGGAAATGATGGGCCACTCTATGGAACTTTGAACAATCCAGCAGATCAAAGTGACGTGATTGGTGTTGGGGGAATTGACTATAGTGACCACATAGCATCCTTTTCCTCACGCGGTATGAGTACCTGGGAGCTCCCTCATGGGTATGATCCTTTTTTCTTTCTCTTTCTCTTTCCCTTTCTGGCTTTTATTTCATTGATCCTGCTTCAATGGGTATCTAAAGAAGTCAAATCTAATTAGGACTGTGAACTTTTATTGCTGGCATGATAAGCTAAATACCATAGTGATGTAATAGAATGCTTTTATTGCTGAAAGAATCTATTGAATTAAAGCAATTACTTGAACTTATTCATGCTATAATGTATATATATTTTCATATTAATATTTTGTCTTTTGATATGTGACACTTATTGGTTTTGGTTCTTGGCATGCTATACTTTGGCCTCCATTTACACACGTGCGTGTGCATATAATCCTTCATACTTCTATGATTTCTTAGACAATGCCATTATTGTTCGTGCATAAAATGCCCTTATGTATTTCTCCCTCAGTTCCTTTTTTATGAGATAGATTTAGGGGCTATCTTTTGGTAAAATCCCCATTTCACCCTCACTTAATTTCAAAAATTACTCATACGGCTATTGTATTTAATTCCCATGTTTGACTAAAGCACTCAATATAACACATTCTCTCTATTCCCTATAAATGATGGCATTTTCGGAAAACAAAATTCATTTTTTATGTTTATTGCACCTAACTGATTTTAACTAGCTTTTCAAACAATGCAATTCAGTTAATCATCTTATATAAAGGAATGGAGGGATTATTTGTCATTCCCTCACTTTCATGCATGTTGGATTCTTGATGATAGTAGATGTGCAAATTGATATATTCACATCTTTACCATGCAGTTATGGCCGTGTTAAGCCAGATGTAGTTGCATATGGACGGGACATAATGGGATCTAAGATTAGCACAGGTTGCAAAAGTTTGTCAGGAACTAGTGTTGCTAGTCCTGTGGTTGCTGGTGTTGTATGTTTGCTTGTTAGTGTCATCCCTGAACTGGATCGGAAAACTATTTTAAATCCTGCAAGCATGAAGCAAGCACTGGTTGAGGGTGCTGCAAAACTTGCTGGTCCAAATATGTACGAGCAGGGTGCCGGCAGAGTTGATCTGTAAGTTCTCCATTTCAAAATACTCCAGTGTTTTTTGAATGAATATAAAAACTTTTTAGTGGATGCATCTTACTTGGCAATAATTACTGTTGTAAATGTCCTTCGTAAATATTTATGTGTACTGATTTGTTAATTCTACTGTTAGGTTAGAGTCGTATGAGATTCTTAAGAGCTATCAACCCAGGGCAAGCATCTTCCCCAGTGTTCTTGACTACAATGATTGTCCTTATTCATGGCCCTTTTGTCGCCAGCCCCTATATGCAGGTGCCATGCCTGTCATATTTAATGCCACTATTTTAAATGGAATGGGCGTTGTTGGTTATGTTGATGGTCCGCCAATATGGCATCCTTCTGACGAAGAAGGGAACCTTTTAAGCATTCATTTCACATATTCAGAGGTTATCTGGCCTTGGACTGGTTACTTGGCAATTCACATGCAGATCAAGGAAGAAGGTGTGCAGTTTTCTGGAGAGATTGAAGGTAATGTAACTCTTAGGGTTTCCAGTCCTCCAGCTTCTGGAGAGAAAACCCCTCAAATTAGCACATGTGTGCTTCAGTTGAAATTAAAAGTAGTGCCAACACCACCACGGTCAAAACGAATTTTGTGGGATCAGTTTCACAGCATCAAATACCCTCCGGGTTATATTCCAAGAGACTCCCTGGATGTTCGTAATGATATTCTTGACTGGCATGGGGACCATCTGCATACAAATTTCCATATCATGTTCAACAATTTAAGAGATGCTGGATATTATGTGGAAACACTTGGTTCTCCTCTTACATGCTTTGATGCCCGCCACTATGGAACACTTTTGTTGGTAGATCTTGAAGATGAGTACTTTGCCGAGGAGATCGAGAAGCTGAGAGATGATGTCATATATACTGGATTAGGACTTGTTGTCTTTGCTGAATGGTATAATGTGGATACAATGGTAAAGATGAGATTCTTTGATGATAATACACGGAGCTGGTGGACCCCTGTGACTGGAGGGGCAAATATTCCTGCCCTTAATGATCTATTGGCTCCATTTGGGATTGCTTTTGGTGATAAGATTCTAAATGGTGACTTTTCACTCTTGGGTGAGCAAAGTAGATATGCATCTGGAACAGATATAGTGAGATTTCCAATGGGTGGCTATGTACATGGGTTTCCCTTCTTAGATAGTTCAGAAAGTGGGGCCACTCAGAATGTCCTTTTGACTTCTGGCACAAACAAGGTAAACTGGGATGGAAGCATCCAATTCAATTAATCAGTATTAAGTGGGAGTAATAGATATGGCAGCTTTTGAAGAAATTTTGAAGGATTCTCAATAACCACAGAAATTATCTGAGCTTTTCACTCCATGTTAGATTAATGTATGCATGACGTCATTTGGAAGTTTAAATCAAACGGTGGTATTTGACTGTATAAATGATATTAATCTCTTCATGATAACTTCATTACAACTGTTGAATCTGGTTCTTATGAGTACCGAACTAGTTGGCAAAGCTTCCCACAACATAAAAAGTATTTCTCTTGACATTATTCTGAATTTGACAATGGTTTTTTTTTTTTGTTTGAAACAGGCGGATTCTCCTATTCTCGGCTTTACAGTGATGGGTGAAGGTCGTATAGCTGTATATGGGGATTCCAATTGTCTGGACAGCAGCCATATGGTTACTAATTGTTATTGGCTTCTCAGGAAAATACTAGATTTCACTAGCGAGGATATTAGGGATCCAGCGCTTTTCTCTGATTCAGTGAAACTAGACTCAGCACTGTATGAAGATGACAATCAATTGCCATCTCGCAGGACTGATGTGAATTTCTCTACATATTCCGCTGTTGTGGGAAAAGAATTGATCTGCAAGACTGACACGAAGTTTGAAGTATGGGGAACGAAAGGATATAGCTTGCAGGTCAGAGGAAGAAACAGAAGGCTGCCAGGATATCCTGTCATTGATCTGGGAAGAGGTTTCAATTCTTCGATTGATACCCGTAATATTCCTTGGCGTCCCAAGTCGATTCCAAGACGTATGATTGACTCTCCAGGGAATTACTTCAGCCTGTTCTATGGGAATGAGGTAAGAAACTGTAACAAAGCCGTTAGATTGGTCCTCTAAAGATGAAATCTTCCTTTATCTTCCCGTTGCCTATGTTTGGACAAATGCCAGAACGGTATAATGCTGATACTCTGAATTTCTGATATAACCTGCAGCCTGATGTTCCTCTGTTGGCCCGTAGTTATTGGCTAGCTCCTGCAGTTGTTGCGGCTACTGGTCAGTAAAATTTGAATCTGCCATCTAATATTTCTGTAACATGTTCGTTGCGTTTTCCTTATTTTCATCTGCCTGCAGGTATTTTGTTATGTTGTTGGCGCATTCGCCAGAAGCGACGCCGGCGAAGGAAAGGATCAGGTTCTGGTAGATTGGCCAATTTATAGTATTGCATTAAATCCCCCAAATTACTGTAACACTACCCCACCCCTTCACCCAAAAGAAGAAATTTTTACTGTATCATAGTAAAAAATTTAGGAAAAGTTCCACCAGCATCATTGTAGGAAGCTGTTTTCACCCTATAGAGTTACAACTTTTTTGGTTTTAGACTTGTAGATGCTTATCAATGTCACAATTTTTCGGTTAATAAATCATGTATTTCCAGTAATTTGTTATTTTTGTTCGTAGGTTAAGTGGATAATAATATAGTAGATTTTATTTTTGTTTGGTACTTCCTCTCCCGCGTCCTAAATATAAAATAAAGTTGACTATTTTAGAGATATTAAGAGAGTTAATTAAATTACTTTAAAATATTTATATCTGTCATTTTTTTATAAACTATTTTGCTTAAGCAATGATACAGAACATATTACACCATTCAATAACTCATTTAGTTTTATTATTTTTTTAAAAAAAACGTCAAATTTGTCTTATATAAATATGTTATTTAATTATATTATATGTTGTGGATGATTAAATTATATATTAATTTATAAGTAAGATAAATTATTTTTAAAAAATTATAAATATAAATAATTTAATTATTTTTCTTAATCTCTCAAAAAAAAACTGATTTCTAGTGGGAGTTAGTAATATGACAACTGGTTAGAGAGAAAAATGAGCATTATATTCCGAACTTCCCCCTCAACCATTAGTGTTTGTTCTTCGTTCTACAATAATCCAAGTCAATGACGGTGTCATTTCTTTTAATTAACAAGTTACCTGTCGGCATCTACACTATTTCAAACCATACCTAACCTGTAGAAGGCGACTGCATCCATGTGCTGTTTACAGGCTAGAAGCACTTGTGTTGTGTTGTGCCTGGTCCGCCTAATCCTCCTTCACCAAACCAAACGTGATGAACATCTTGTTTCCATGTCGTGTCAACAAGATTGCCTCGCATGACTCCGTCAATAGATTCTGAAAGGTATTGACTTCTATTTGATCTTAGCTTTGGTTCAAGGGCCCATACAGTTTAGGACTTTAGGCACGTCTTCCTATTTCGAACTTTTTTGTCTTTTACCAGATATTCTAAGGATCACGTTTACTGCTCTTCATCTTTAGACCATGTATATTTAATTTAATTTAAAATAAATTTTTATTTTATTATATGCATAATTAAAAATTAATATAATCTTATAGGAAAAGTGACTTATGAATTTTTTTATTTATAATAAACCACTTTTATATCCCAAATCCAAAAGTTATTTTTCCTACCCACAACCCAAATATAAGTTATTTATAATAAATCATTTAATTTTTTAAGTCTCTTCTCATAAATCACTTATAAAAATAAATTATTTTTAATAAATCACGTCCAAACGACTCTAAATCTGACATTTTGGGGCAAGGATCTGACCTGAAATTTTAAATTTGAATATCAAACAATACTGCTCCGGCTTTTCAAAAACTTAAAGTTCGATGTATTCATGAAAGCCGGCTCTTACTTGTATATTCACCGATCTGTAATCAAACATGGCGGATAAAATAAAAGGACTCAAAAAGAGTTTGACCATGACATCAGCTCACCAACCATATTACGAACTTAATTACAAGCAAATTGACAAGTGAACGTGAAAAACAAGTTGATGCATTTCAATCCAAGTAATCAACAAATGAAAGAATCGAACTAATGTTACTTTGTTGTGTATATATATATATGCCCAGATCAACGGAATTTTGAAGCTGACGATCTGTGAAAACATAATAGGGTGATTTGCCCAGAATAGGCCAGTCAAAAGTCAAAACATGGACGTAAAATCAAAGGATATAGATTTATACATGGTAAAAGTAGAGAGTTGTCAAGAGCTTCTTCCACTGTAACCTTGGTGGTTATTCATCTTTCTCATTTCCATTTCCTGGGTGGTCTGGCGGCTCTGGCCTTCGCTGCTTGAGCTAGATGGGTATAAGCTGTTGCCACTCGTAGGTGCACTGTAATCACTGCTGACGCCAAGCTCCTGCGTTCCCAAAGCCATTTTCCTGAACTTCTTCATGTCTTCCTTGTATTGTGCAGTGTCGTAGTCAGAGCTTCCTCGGAAACTGTAGGCAGAGCTGTGTCCAGGTTTAATTCCTTCGTTCAGATCTGACAGAGACATGTCTCCTTCCAGAGCACGAACAACCTATGTCATTCAAATTGTGGAGTTGTTAGAACTTAGAAGCACTGTTGCGAATAGTAGACAGTACTCTGAACAGAGTTTTAAGTTTGTACAGGAGAGCTAAAGTGTACTTTCAGTGGCAGCACAATGACCAGTTTGAACTGAGCATAATTTTCCATTTACATTTACTGGCAATTGGCAAGCCATATAGGTTTAAGGCACCAAATATAAACCATAACTGGCTACTTTAGCTTTAGGATAAACTGCTCAAGGTACCAATCAAAGTGTGAGCCTGGACACAGTGATTTACCTGGCTCAATTTTGGTCTATGACGTGCTGAATGGCGGGTGCAGGCTGCAGCACATGCAACCATGCGAGTCATTTCGTTGACGTCATATTCATCTTTGAGCCTTGGATCAACAACTGAATCAAAATCTTGCTCTTCCAAAGCACGGATAAGCAAAGGCCTAGCCTGTGATATAACAAGACATGAACATTCAATTCAAAGGTTGCGCAGAAACAGTCAATTTTGCGAGCATGCAAGTACTCTACACAGAAAGTTGGATCATCACAATACTGACCCAGTCTACCAGACTATCATCCATGAAAGTATGAGTTGTGTCAACTGGTCGACGTCCAGTAATTAACTCCAGGAGCATGATCCCAAAGGAGAAAACATCTGATTTGTCTGTGAGTTTCCCACTGGAAGCATATTCTGGAGCCAGATAACTACAGCAGCAATCAATGTGAGAGCATGTTAAATATGTAAGCATGCTAAGCCAAACAAGATACGGCCTCTGACAAATCTTGATTACACCAACTAATCGTAGGCCAAAAATCTTAAGTAGAGAAGCAAAGCGTGGAGCAGCCTCGACAAAAGACTAAATACATTTACAACAGGTTTTCAGGGTAAGGTGGACAATGGAACCGGAGAGCTTGGTCCATACATTGAATCGTGAAGCATTATGAATATGATGTAGCAAAATATCACAAATATGGATATGATCATGAACAATTTCTTAATCTCCCGATTCATATGAAAGTTCTTGAACAGTTAAAAGGAAGCTGCTCTCACCCAAAAGTCCCCATCACTCGAGTGGAAACATGAGTATTGACATCAGAAGAAATTTTTGCTAGTCCAAAATCAGCAACCTGACGTCAGATACAATAAGAAATGTCATATAAATTAGAGTTCAAATTCACAAAACTAAAAAGATGTGATTCTGTAATCATAAGAATTTCAACTTCCTATTGATACAAAACAACTACATCTGATTTTTCGTAGCATTGAAAACAGGGCAACCACCTCTGCCGTAGACATTTTATAGAACAGTACGCATGCCTAGAGCTAGAATGATAGAAAGGCCCTTATCTTCAGGCTAAGGACAAAAGTGAGTAGTGAAAGATGTGTTGTTGAACTTACATCAGTATTACCAATAAGAAATGGCAAAACAACGCTATAGAAACTATTACCTTTGCCTCAAACTTGAAATCCAGAAGGATATTGGCAGCTTTGATATCACGATGGATGATCTTAGGATGACCTGGACATAAAGGTAGTCACAGTAAGAATTTAACATCAAGAATTTAGTCATATCTTCATAATACGCCAAGATTCATAGCACATACAATCCTCATGGAGATACGCCAGTCCTTTTGCTGATCCTAACGCAATTTTCAGTCTTGTGGGCCAATCCATGGTTGGTCGCCCTTTTCCTGCAGTAGATATATCTATCAGATTCTTGTAACCAATCCCAAACATCTGGTCAAACCAAATAATAACTATGTAAATGAAACTCCAATCACAAAAGGTAGGTAACAACTTGCCATGTAAGTGAAATTCCAACGTATTGTTTGGAACAAATTCATAAACAAGCAATCTCTGGTGTCCAGTGATGCAATATCCAACCAGAGAAACGAGATGTCTGTGATGAACTCGGCTAATGATCTCAACTTCTGCTTGAAATTCTCGTTCTCCCTGTCCACTTCCAGCCTTTAGCTGCTTGATTGCCACCTCCTTCCCATTCGGCAGGATTCCTTTGTGTACATATCCAAATCCACCTTGTCCAAGTAGATTGGCATCAGAGAACCCATCTGTAGCCCGTACCAACTCTTCATATGTAAATGTGCTCTTTGAGAAACCCAATTGAATACCAGGAGAAGGTGGTCGATATGAATTTTCGCCACCTGAATAGTTGGAACCTGACCCACCACTGCCGTTCTGGAATAGTGGTGGAGGAGGGGGTTTAGCGGCATAAGCTGGTATTTGGGGTGGTCGTGATGCACCTGGTGGCGGTGTTGGGGGCTTTTGCATCACGGAGACCACATTATCTGAAGGAGGGGGAGCATTATGTTGCCACTGACGTGGTGGGTCACCATATTGGTCACCTGGCAATCATGGAGAATTCAGTATCAGATGAATATTGATCACTAGACTAATATCTCGGAGCATCATCATAAACGAAATCCATCAAGACTCCTCCCCCTTCCCAGAAAGAAAGGAAGGAAAAAAGAAATAGCCCTTTCTGCAACAGAAAATAAGCCTAACCTAATATGCCTTGTAAAACATCGGCGTAACGATTTGATTTGGAGCTGTTCTGGAAAATCATGGGCCCACTTACAGTTCCACAATCATTAGAAGGTCGCATGCAGGAATATCAAAGTTCGAGTTTGAGAAATGAGAATTTTAATATATCAACATGCAAAATTGTCAGTACCATTAGGAACAAAAATTTGTTCGATCAAAATGAGTTATGATCAGATTGACAGAGGGTAACAAATACGATAGGATCGAGTAAGGGGAGACAGGGGAATAAAAGCATGGCTACAGGGAAACAAACACTGTTCAATAATTCGTTTTGAAAATGAATGACGTGAATAATCAATTCCAGACAACAATGGACTCGTTCTCTTTAAAACGTGAATTACAGTATGTTAAACTTCACCCAAATTCAATCTCTCACCTTTAGGTCCCTGTGGCGGCACGTAGTATTCTGCATTACTTGTTCTCCTCTTCTTCCTCCGACAGCATACGCATATAAGGATCAGAATTACAAGAATCGCCACAGCACCAACGGCGATTCCAACAATAGCACCAGTTGGTACAGTCGTCGACGAAGGCGGTGGAGGCGGGCTTCTTGTCGGAGTTGAAGGCGTGAATGAACCGGACGGCGGAGGAGGTGAGCTCCGAGTCACCGGAGGCGGTGAAGAATTGGTACCAGACGTGGGCGGCGGTGGGGAAGAAGAGGGAGGAGTGGAAGTATTCGTGGCTGGCGGCGGAGGCGAAGTAGTAGCAGGAGGTGGTGCAGTAGGGGTGACCGAAGGAGGAGGAGGAGGAGAGGTTGTGTTAGTAGTGGGCGGAGGAGGAGAGGTTGTGTTAGTAGTGGGCGGAGGAGGAGAAGTTGTGTTAGTAGACGGCGGCGAAGTGGGGACCGGAGAAGCTCCGGGAGACGGCGAGGTTGACATTCTTCCGAAATAATAAGTCAGGTAATCGAAAGAAGGCGTCTAAAAAACGCAAAACAGAGGGGCAATTGAAGTGGAGATGGTAGCAGAATCTCTCTCTGTTATGATGTGAAAGAAGCTAAAGTTGCAGAGAGACGCAAGGTGGAGGAGGTGGTTTAATGGGGAGAAATTGAATTGAATTGAATTGAACGAGTGCGAGAGGGAATGCTTTTCGCTCAGGAGTAGCTTCATACGTTCCCAGCTCACACCTTTGATTTGAAGCTTCCATTCTTAATTTTTTTTAAATAAATTAATTCAACCAACCATGTCCAAGTCCAACTACAACCGAGAAGGGACGGTGGGACCCCCCCGCTCGTTGCTCCCATTTGTCGCCTGCACAATCTGATATAAATTGGATTTTGTGTAATTATAAAATTATGCATCTAAAACTTCCCAAATTATAAAACACTTTTAATTAAATCTTTTAGTTTGAATTCACGGTTAAAAATAAAAAATATTCATAATTTTTATTTATTTATTAAAATATTTTTATTAATGAAGGGATATGAAGTAAAAAAAAATAGTTTTATTAAAATTTATCACTCTCTCTCCCTTTACTCTACCCGTGTTCTCTTTTAGAAAATGATGAATTTTATGGTTAATACAACTATTAAGACATTGGTACTTCCTTCATTTCTATTTATAAAATGCCGTTGACTTTTTTAGATAATCGTAAGAAAATCTTAATAAAGCTAATTACATTACTCTAAGACATTAAAGTTTGTGGTTTTTCTTTAAATTATATTGTTTGACTTATGAACTATTATATAATGTAATAAAGTACAACATATAATATTATTAAGTAATGTAATTAGCTTTTTTAGGATTTTCTTAGAATTCTTCAAAAAAATCAATGTGATACATAGGAGCAGAGGTAGTATTAAATAAGGACAAAATTAAAAAAAAAACATAAAACATTCTTAAAATGTTTATTATATTTTGGGATAGAGGAAGAGTAACAGTTATCTCTTATAATTTAGGACAGAGGGAGTATAAATTTAAATATATTTATGCTAGAAAAAATGCTTCATCTATATTTCAGGTCAATTTGGTGGGTAAATAATTATTTTTTTAATATTACACTTATTACAATTTACCAAATATTTATCTATGCTCCTGTATAGTCTATATATGTATGTGTGACATTGGAAAAAAAAAATTATTCACCTCTCTATTCAACTTTGGTTTGGTAGTTTGAAGTGAATAATAAAAAATGCATGTGAGGGAATATGTAATGAAAAAAAAAAATCAGGTTTTAGTATTTTTTTTTTATATATTAATATTGTTCTGTTTATTCTGCGCAATATATGGTCATGGTTCCGTGTGTCATGTTTTTTGGGGTAGTTCTGATTCTTGTGCCATTGGGGAATGAGTAAATTATTCCCACCAACTTTTGTCTTGCAATTCATTTTCTAAGTGTCACGTTCGTTCAAACTTTCCATGCTGGCCCTTGTTATATTTGCTATTCGTTGAATATTTGATCCCTATCATTTATTCCTCAGATATATTTCCTCAAAAATAGCATTTATGACTTAATGTGGAGAATTTCAATTTGTTTTTTCCCATTATGGTGGAGAATTTCATTTTGGAAACAGTGCAAGGAATTATTGTCTGAGTCCATCGTGAGGAAACGCCAATTCAAAGGACAATGTGCGCTAATTAAGGAGGTGATTGAATGTATTAAGTACTATGTGGGTCAATCAAATTGTGACAAATTTATGAAATGTGTCAAACTCAAGCCCCATGAATTTCAATTTCAATTTCAATTTCATATTCCTCCTCCGTGATAAATGCTGTTTTCGGGGGTAAGCCCCAAATAAATTGGCGCTGCTAAAGAAAACTGTGTGAAAGCTTGGTGACATCCATTACTTTAATCCTATTTAAAAGTTAAATACTTCTTAGGAATAATTAGGTATGTAGATTTACATTGACTCATGGCCCAATCAAATGCGTTGTTGTAAAAATGAAAGAGATTTCGGATAAAAGATAAACAAGATGAACACCATTAAAAAAAAATATGGGGAGAGAGAAATGAGGGAGAGCAACTCTCAAGTCATTAATATTTTTTTATATAAATATATAATTTTACCCCTTGTTTATTATTTTGTTACCTTGAATTTGTTTTTATGGTTATATTATATATTAAATTAAATAAGAGTTAAATTGGAATGCTATTAAATTTTAAGTCAATATTAATGAGATTTAAGAATTGGGAGAAAATATCATATAAGGACAGTTAAATTATTTAAATTCTAATTTGAGTCTTTGAACTTAACAAATTATATATCAAGTTATATGTCCTAATTAGGAATTTACAAATTCAGTCAAATAACATCTATGTCCCATAATTATTAAAATAAAAAAATTAAAAACATAATTCTATTATTTACTCTACCATTTAATTCTTTAAAAAGTATTATAGGACTTTCTTTATTCTTATTTTCATACTTCTTTCCAAATATTAATCATAGGCAACATCTTTTTTATATACAATATTTAGCTATATAAAAAAAATTATTAGAAAAAATTGGAATTTGTTTTGACAATCAATTTACCTGAAGATTTATCATCATATTTTCATATTTATATTTTTATTCAAAATTTTATGAATCTAATTTAAATTTTGAATCTAGTATATTGTATACATTTTGAATATAATCCATGATTATTATTTTACTAAAAGAAAAAGTCTCATATAAAAATACTTGTGAAACATTGAATTACACAATAATTCACCTTTTTCAATTATATATACTCCTAATATAAAAAAATTATTTATACTCCTAGTTTTAAGGAATTAATTGATCCTACTTTTCTCAAGAAAAAAAATAGATCTTGCTTTTAAACAAAACTAAGGGATATAGATCTAATTTGATCAATATTTTAAATCCTTAATTAGGACATATAATTATAATTTATGGAGTTCAATTATTCATATTAGAATTTAGATAATTCAACCGTCTTTATATGAAATTTTTCACTTTTTTTAATCTATGTAATGTACATTATTGGTAACTTATAATTATGATCAAAGGTGCCCTCCCCAAATGTGGTTTCACAAGATTGAGGTCTTTTCGTTCTTTCTTTCTATCGGATTATGGGGCATTTTCTTTTGCATTTAAACGAAACGATAGAGCAGCTGGTTATTGCCATATCTATGCCAACATGGGTGCATTATATTTGGATGCATGTGGCATCTTAAAATATTTTATTATGTATGTAACACTTTAAGGTTTTTTTTTTTTTATGCCTAGCAGGCCAGCACCTCAATTTATTTTCAGGTCAAGGTGTAAAAATGCACATGTGATTATTTTCTACGAATGCCTTAGCAGTAAGTGTTTTTTTATGTGCAAAAGTAGACATATGGTTATAAAATAGGAGCAAAAATACACATGTAATTATAAAATAAGAGTAAAAGTCACATTTACCGTTAAAGATAAGTTTTTTGACTAATACTGATGACTTGGATGATAACTTGGCTTTGATCTATAATTTTGGAGGCTAGAAACCCCCAAATCAGTAAGGTGACAAGCTGAATGGAAAATTTGAAGGCGGTTTGAATTGAATGTTGAACAAGAAGAAGTAAAACTATGGGTGGTTAGTAGGTGGAAAATCCAAAGGTGCTTTGAGCTGAAAGTTGGAAAAGAAGAAACAAAACTGTGGGCAGTTAGTAGAATGACTAGTCACTATTTTAGAATTTTTGCCCTTCAAAATTATAAATCAAAGTCAAATTACTATCATGGTCATCAATATTAGTTAAAAAACTTATATTTAACAATCAATATTTTGACTGTAACGACAAATGTGACTTTTACTTCTATTTTATAATTACATGTATATTTTTGTTCTTATTTTATAACCACATGTATATTTTTACACACAAAAAAAAAACCTGTTGTTGAGCGCTCTTAAATAATCACATGTCTATTTTACTATTTTTGCACCTTGATCTTTTATTTTTTTGGTGCATTGGGCATCCTAAATTTTTTGGGGTACTTCTATACTCATTAAATATGAACCCATTAATATATTTTTATGGAATAATAGAATAATAAAAGTGCAAAATTAATTATATAATATGCAGTATTTCACACATAAGAGTCCCAGATTATTTAATTTATGTATGTTTATACAATATAATGACACTGAAAGCACCTACAGATTTGGGTGATAAGATGATGCTAATGCAGATAAAAATTTTATTAATCTTTTAAAGAAATAAAAAGATTCAAGTTGAAATGAATGAATTTATGAATGAAGCGATTGAAATCTTATTTAAATTTTTGGTTCCATATAATATTTTATTACGAGAAAGAATTTTATTCCAAGTGAAAGCTATACAGAGAAATAGGAGTACTAGTAGTTTACCATATCAAGGTTAGTGCCAACTGTCAAATAATGTTTTCTTGCCAGAAGCCAACTGTCAAATGAAGAATTGCCATTTTTGTGCAGTGATTAGTTGATTACGATATATATGAAAAAAAAAATTGCTATGTTTGAGATGAGTTATCGGTGACAGTTGGTAGCAATTAGTAAATTACACGGAGCGTTCATTTTTTTCTTTTTTTCTTTTTTTTTTTTTCCATATTCACAATGTCATGCTACCAATTACATCTTTTGTTTGAGTTGTTGGACATTTTAGCTAAGGGTGATCAAAAGATCTCGATTTTAGTACTTTCGGCCCAGTCCTAAGATTTTAATCTCGAGAATTTCTCGGTCCTAGCCGGGATTAGGATCACTTTTGTTGATCCCGGTTGGGACCAGGATCACCGTTCCAGATCCCGAGATAATCCCGGTCCCGATTTATATATATTTTTTAATTTTTTTTAAATTTTTTTATCTTATAAATTAAAATTATCCTTTTATTTGTGTATTTTCCTCATATTAATTAAGTTATATTTTTAAAATATGTGTATAACATCTTTAGTTGGAATTAAACTTCATATATTGCAATACTAAGCTTAACTATATACTGTATAAATATAATAACGAATATAAAAATGAAAATAATAAACATAATTTCTAAAGTCTATATCAATTTATATATAATTATTATGGTCTTATTAATTGTTAAATGATTATTTTTAATGATAAAATATGATAAACAATTGTTTAAATTTTAAAAAAAAAAATAGAAAAA
>JBAGKO010000010.1:18053657-18067294 GCA_037177275.1 Acacia concinna
GTTGTAAAGTGAGTAATTAATCACAAGAAAAAAGGAGAGTATTTATTAAATTAGAGGTCACTTATATTAGAGAGCATACCTTCCTTTTAGAAGTGCTTTACATGGTGGACTAGATAAAATATACAACTATACACACACCAACTCCTATTCCGTACGCTTGAAACTTTAGTTTTATTTAAAAGTACTTGTCATTTTATAATTTCAATGAAACGTTAATTTCTTTTTATTCATTTTACCTTTTATTAACATAAAATAAATAAGCATATTTTGGTATAGAACCGTCAGATTTTGCGACAGTTTACGTTGCAATAGTTTCTTAATTTATGTCTAACTATATTTTAAAAATAAAATAAGGGGTATTAGCTAATAAGAGTTTCTTTTAAGGAATTAGTTTAGATTCAAAACGTTTAAAGACGAAATATTTTATGCGAATACACGGTCTATATGATTTGTAATTTACAATTTGATAATCTACTATGTGATAAAGAAAGAAAAAACAAGAAACAATTGGATACAAAGGAAAAATCGGTAAGGGTGTATGGAAATTTTATTAACTAGAAGAATCGGAATTTGAGTATCCTTGTATACATGAAATGCATTCTTCTTGTCATATAAAATTTTTAAATAGAAAATTTCCCCCTATTTTTCTAATTCCTGTAAATGTAATTAATTGCTCAAATTGTGTATTATGTGTGATCATGTAATTATTATAGGTTATTAATAATCCTAGTTTAATTTCCAGGAAAATGTCTTTCAATTATGAATTTATTTGCCATATAGATCATGACCATGTGACTAGCTATATGCAAACAAGTTAATGCAAAATTCACCTCACTAGCTAGTTTGTTTTTATATACCATCTCACTACTAGCTAGTTAATTAAAGCAACAAACTTTCAAACCTTTATAATAGCCACTAACCAAGCTTGTGGCTTGAGAGATATATGTGTACGAGAGTAGCTTAAGTACCTTTTTACTTATAATTATAATGTATTCACAATTGTAGGAATGTATCTTTCTTTTTTGTCTTCCACTTAAAGTTTGAGGTTTTTTACCTCGATTGTTTTTCTCAAATTAAAATACAAACCTGAAAATTTCACCTAGCAATTCCTATAAATTAACACTAGAATAAAATTTAACAATTACACCATGTGTGTGTATCTGACCATTATATTTATAGCTTTGTGTGCAACTATTCTGGCTATATAATGAGCTGTCATATGAACTTTTACAACAACTTAATACTTAAAAATACTCATTTAATCAATACTTACAAATTTTATATTAAAGAAACATGTCTATTAATATAAATTGGTGAGGCACAAAACAATTTTGAATTAATTTTGCATGAAGATAGATTTTGTCATGAAAAATATCAATTTAATAGTCATTGAATGGATATAAGATACTACGATTATTTTTTAACAAAAGAATGAATCATAAGGGAATTAATGCAATATGATGGAAGCTGGTGCAGGTAACATCAAGAGAGTAACGTTGGAAGTCTCGAATAAATAAACATGTGAAATTCATTTCAGAGGAGAATATGTATATATATGTAGCAAAAGAAAAAGAGTTTAGGTGAAGATTCTTGCAAAAAAGGCAACAGTAATGTAGGAAGCTTTTGTTTTGATCTGGTCATCGCTACTCGGAGCTGTAGGATATCTGATATGATATCATATCAGATATAGATATAGATATATATTTAATTTATTTATATATATAAATAGCACGTAGTAACATTTGAATTTCAAAGTTCAAACACCATTAAGCGCCTCCGACTTATTCCATTATATATACTCATCACTTGTTAAATATCATGGCCTGGTCCCCTACACACCTTGGTCTGTTGTACATCCCAGCAATCCATTATTGGCTGTTTCTTACTATTAAACACTTAATTAAAACCCATCAGCAGCAGTAATTATTTATTATTCTATTTAAAGAATTGCATGAATTGAATCTCGTTACGTGGAAAGCAGAAGGCTTATGATTGTTCCAGCAGCAGCTTACTTTTCAGCCGATATCTTTTGTTATTATTACCACTAGCTACTACTCTCTCTCCCTCTAAACTTGATTCCTTAATTAAATCTAACTTTATTTCCAATATAGACTCTCTCTCTCTCTCTTCATTGTGTACTGTGTGCCATCATCTCTTTCTTCGGGCTTCGAAACAAACTTGGGCAGCAAGTGAGCATTGTGCTTCTCTTATAAGCCTCTTATTCTGGCGCTCTTGTCCAGCAAGTTTTATTACAGATCCCATGCTTGAAGCTAAGATTAAAAGGGAAAGGCATCACAAGTTTTTTCCTTAGTACTCCTCCATTCTTGTGTTTTTTATAAAAAGCTCGAAATTTGAATTGTATTTATCCTTTTAATAAGAGTTTGACCAGAGTTGTTTGGGCATTTAATGAGTTTTTTCTATATTTTCCCTTCATTAGTTATATGTATTGCATTAATTAAAAAGTTAGTAATATTTATATTTACTTTATGTATCTCTCTTACCTACGTCCCTAATAAATAAGGGCGTATTTGAAAAAAAAAAGTTTATTTAGATCTATTTTTTATTTTAAATTAAATTTAATCTCTTTCTTAAACCACATGATCCCGTTGTTGAAATTTTATAAATAAGACTGGAGTGAGGACCACTTATATATGTTATATTCATATGTTCAGTTTGGTGAAAAATTTGGTCATTATTATAAATATACTTTTATAATAATAAACGAGATTATTACAATTTTGCCCCAATTAAATGTATAGAAAAAAGACAGAGGTGGAAAAATATCGATTCATAAATTAAGACAAGATTATAAAAAAAATGATTAATTTACTCCATATTTAATTTATTGATTTCATTAATTTTTATTGATAGGTTAAAAGGAAATTTAAACTTATAAATAGGATAGTAGTGTTATAGAGTACCACATTTTGGGGGCTTCCACTCTTTTTGATTAGCGTTCCAATAATTGACTAATTATATTGCTACCAGTATTGAGTTAAAACGGTAGTTAATGTGAAGGGTTATATTCAACCAGTCATCTACCAAATTATTTTAATAAAGTTTTCACCCTTAATTTTATAGAAGATTCAATACTCTCCTTCGATGGACAATATAAGCGTCATTTATAGAATAATGATTTAATCCATAATATAAGTCACTTTGAGAATAATTAGAAATTATTTATCAATTTTGCTCATGTGATTAATATTTAAACTTTTCTCATTTTATTTTTCTGCCTCCTTCAAAACTGCATTTAATATGGGTAAAGCAGATTTTATTTTTGAATTTAGGATGAATTTCATGAGTTAACTATCATTTTTTCTAATTTCAAAACAAATTTGGCTAGCACAGGAGCGTTGTTCTTCTCTTATATACAAGCCTATAACTCTGGCGTTATTGTCCTACAGGTTTTATTACAGATCCCCTTTTAAAGTTAAGATTAAAAGCTTGTTTGGTACGAGGGATTTGGAGGGGAGGGGAGAGGAGGGGAGAAAAATTTTTTATAAATTGAATGTTAAAAAATTGATGTTCAAAATTTTAAATTATTTTTCGCACTTTTTTATGTTACATTTTCTCTATATTAAAAGTTTATAACCTTATTTCTTTAATTTCTTTAAATTTTACCTCTTAAAATTTTTATTTTCCCTTCTTATCCCTCCCCTCCCTTTCATATCAGACAGCTCCTAAGGGAAAGGCACTACAAGTTTTATCCATAGTATACGGGTACCACATTCAGGGGTTGTTTGCTATGAGGGAAGGGGAGGGAAAATTAAAATTTTAGGAGTCAAATTTAAAATATTTAAAAAATTGGGGTTATAAAATTTTAAGATAAAAAAATGTAATATAAAAAAGTATAAAAAAATAATTTAAAAATTTTAACCCCACTTTTTTAATTTTTTAACATTCAACTTATAAAATTTTTTCTTCCCCTCCCATTCTCTCCAAATCCCTTATACCATACAAGTCCTCACGAGCTTCTCACTACCTTTGATTTTAAAAAAAACAAAATTAATGGACAAAATTATACTACTATATATTGAGTTAAAACGGTAGTTAATGTGAAGAGTTATTCAACCAGAGTCATTAATTCATGCGTTATAAGTATAACGACTCTGATATTTCTTTGAATAAATAAAATTCAAATCCAACCAAATTATTTTAGTAAGGTTTTCACCTTTAATGTTATAGAAGATTCAATAAATAATTTGTAATTAAAAGAGTTAAAATGGCGGTGCACCTTATTAGTGTTAAGTGTTAACCTATCCATTGGCCATTAATTAGCGTAGAGCATTTGATTAAGAGATATTGATAGAGGAGGAAGTTTAAAAAGTAATGAGAAGTCAAAGAGGCCAGAGAAGAGGACGAGAAAAACAGCATAAAGTTGGTTTCAGAAGATTTTAAAATGATTATATATACCACTTCCACTTTCTATTTGCTCATGCATTTATACCTGTCTCTCCTTATCTCTCTCTCTCTCTCCCCCCCCACACTTCCTTCCTTCCTAATTGCTTACCCATCACAGCTCTCTGCACCTTCACATTCTCTTATACTCTCTCTCTCTCTCTCTCTCTCTGTCTGCGCGACTTCCCTCCGTCCACTACTCTCTGTTGAAGTGTTTTCACTCTAATGGAAAGTCGCCTGAAGATGCGAATCGCTCGCATGTTCCGTTCCTCCTTCGGCTCTTGCCGCGCCCGCAGCTTCTCTGATGTCACCGAAAAAGCCGTCTTTCCCCACAGCAACCACCGTGGCTTCCTCCCCGTCGACCCTTCGTCGCCTAAACAGCCTCGTCCCTTTCCTTCTATTTGTGGACCCAAGGCCTTGGAAACTTCTCAAACTATTGATTCGCTTCCCAGAAAGAAAGTCTCCGAGTGGCCCTCATCGCCGTTTCTCTGGGGTAATCGGGAAGGGAGGCCCTGCCCTCCTGTTTCGCCGATCACGCCTCTGAACCCAATATACGAGGACGAGTTTGGTTACTGTGAGAAATTGAGACATTCAGGGAGGAACCAGAAGGGTAAGAAGAAAACCAAGAAGAAGAAGAAGAAGAAAGAAAGCCATAAGAAAAGAAAGCCTTCCGATATGTTCCCATTTAACTCTTGCGCTCAGGACGGAACCATTGGTGGGTATTGGTGGTACAGCAACGACGACGATGACAGTGAAGGAGAGGATGAGACAGAAACACTTTTCTCTTCTAGAAGCCACTCATCCGATTCCTCCCGCTCTCGCCGCCGCCGGCGTCAACGGTCTCGCCGGAAAAAGAAAGAAGGTGATCGAATGGGTTCTGGTGAGAGCTTGTGTTCTGAAATGGGGATGATGCCATTGAAGGGAAGAGTGAAGGACACCTTCGCCGTAGTGAAGCAATCCAGTGACCCTTACAACGATTTCAGGACTTCAATGGTGGAAATGATAGTGGAGAAACAGATTTTTGCGCCTAAGGATTTGGAGAATCTGCTGCAGTGTTTTCTGTCACTCAATGCTCATAATCATCATACCATTATTATTGAGGTTTTCACTGAGATTTGGGAAGCTCTGTTCTCTGACTGGCTTTAAAAAAAAGAAAACTCAAGAAATGATATGTTATTTAGTGTTCTATTTCCTTAGAAAATAGTCTAGCTCTAACTTAGTTCGCTTGTATTATATTCCATTTCCTATTCAATGTAAGTTACTACTTTTTCAAGTTCTATTTTCCTTTTTTTGTCTCGTCTCTGAAAAATTGGAACTGAACCTTCTCCTCCTGGGATTTTTATCATATATATAAAGATAAACTGACAAAGAACAGTATCTACAAAGGTGGTAGAAAAATCAAAGAACGAAAAGACCAAAAATAGAGAGATAATTATGCTTCATTGTTCTGTTATAAGCATTTTGATGTTATGAGAAAGTTGTTTTGCCAGACTTCCCTTTTCTTTTCTTTTTTTCCTTTTTCTTGTTTTGGTTATCGGGGTTGAAAAGATGGCTCGAGTGGGAAACAGGGTGTTCTGCTTTGGACTTCTGGGCCTAAAACAAGGAAAAGATGGGGATGGGATGCTTTTGTTTTGATCTGAAGCCGAAGTTTGAAAACCATAAAAAGTTGTCTCACTCTATTTTGTGTTGTTGGGACCTTTTGAACTTGGTTTTCCTCCTAAAGAATACAAAAAGGTTTACTCATTTTCTCAACTATCCCCACCATAGAAAAGTAGCTTTCTTCTCCTATTGAAATTGAAAATTTGAAAGCTGTTGGTTCCCTTTGGAATCCTTGATTCCTCTCTTGGAAGCTGCAATTCAAACTGTGTCTACCTTTTGTAAGTTTCTAGCCCATAATCTTCCATTTTCCTTGTATTACTTTTTCATCTTGAGCAAAAGGAAGATATCAAGTGAGTGAGAGACCTGTCTCTTTCTTCCCCCACTCCTTTCTTTTTTTGTGTGTATGTGTGCCTAAGTAAATGGGATGCCATATGATTAAATTATTATTACTCATAACCATGACCGCAAAAGATAAAAATATATATTTTGGCCTATTAGGGAATTGCCAAATTAAAGGTCAAATATGAGACATTTTTCAACCCAAAAAAATAAAATCCAGAAGCTAGTGTAAAAGTTGACCCAATCTGCAAAAGTAATATACTATTCTGCAATGAGTTTCGTAGAGGATTCACATGACTGATATACTCGTGTCCGTTTATTTTATTTAAATTCACATGCCTCTGTTTTGAAAGATCACGATGAAGGGAAATCCATAAGTTGCGGATATGGCTGGATGGCGATTCAAACTAAACTGTGCTGATTTATTAAAAGATGGCAATAAACAGAGCAGCCAAAAGATTCCTTGAATCTTCCAAACAGTTTCCCTTGTGACACAAAAGAACAAAGCCAAAGCTGAATAATTTAGTAGCCAGTAGTCACAAGAGGGTGGATATTAGAGTATACTAATACGGAAAAATAAATTGGTAATGCAAAGGGGAAAGCTATACAGAGTATGAGGATGGAGAAAAGGGACAAAAAAGAAAGAGAAGAAGGAAATGGTGATTGGTTGCATTATTAGGCAAATGAGAGCGCAGAGAGAGAGAGAGAGCAGAGCATATATCAGAAGGGTATGAGAGATCATTATCCTAGGCATAACAAACCAGGCATAGTGTCAGGGCTTCAAAGAAGGCATAGAGAAGAAGACAGAGAGAGAGGCAGAGGGAAGGCAAGGAGAATTTGAAATGGAGGGAAGAAAGCAATGGGACAGAAGAGAAGAGAGAAAGAGAAACAGCGAGGCATTAATGCAGATTAAGGAAGGGTAGGGGAAGGAGGGAGGGAGTCACAGTCACTGGCAGGCATCAAATGCTGGAATGAGAATGAAGAGGCATTAATGAATGTGCCTGTTGCATTAAGCACTGTGCATTTATTAATTATCGCATTTTTTGGGTTATCGAGCTGTTGTGTTCTATGGGCTTGTTAGTGGGGTAGAGAAGGGTGAGTGGGCCTAAAAGAAAGAGCTAAGCCCACAGTTTGGGAGAGACTGGCAATGTTGACACTTTTGCAGACACGTACGGATTCTATCTGACCACTACCAACAAAAGCAAAGAGGCAAATACTGATATACATACGGTCCCTCTGCTTCTGTATTCTGTACGTTAGAGTCCGGATACGCAGATGCATGGGAGATGTGTTATAAACATGGTATTATTAAAACTAAGGTATTAAAAATTAGACTGGTCACTGAACCAGTTAAGATACTGGGTTAAGAGTCAGTAGGTTAGACCAGATAATTAAATCGGGGTTAAATTGGTTAGAAAGTTAAGATTTTAGGTTTATTGGTATGAAATTATAAGGGAAATTATTTTTTTTTAAGAAAATGGGTATAAACCGATTTAGTTACTGGAGTGGTCCGGTTCATCACTGGTTTGACCGGTTCACACCGGGTTGACCGATCTGGTTTAATTATACAAATTACATCAAACTGAACCGGTTCATCAGTTTTTAGTTTGAACCAGCCGGTCCAATCCAATTTTTAATTCACCGATTAAAACCCACCTAGTTTGGCCAGCTAGAGCTATGAACTGATGAATCCTTTCTTAACCCATCTTATTAAAAGTTTTGAATGTGAATATGGGATTAACACCATGTTTGGTTTGTGGAAAATTAGGGATGGGAAAAAGACAATGAGATATTCTTTCGCCATTTTCTCAAGATAATATTTTTTAAGCCATGGTGAGAATCAATTTTTTTTAAGCGGTAAGGAAAAATGCCAAAGGATTAAAAAACCCTTTGATGTTACCTTGGATGTGATAAAAAGGGTGAGTAGGTCTCATTATATTTAAATAATATTTTTTAATTAAAAAATGACATAATTTTGAGTTTAAAATTAATAGCATTTCATTATGTTTGTACTTTAGTAATTCTGTTTCATGATATTATGTGTGGTCTATTCTATACATAATTTTATTTATTTACTTATGAGAATTAATGCTCTTATTTAAACATTATTTTAACTATATTCAATCTGATTTTGAGCTGACTTTAATTTAAATCACTATCTCAATTGATTTACTGATCAGTCTATTTTTCAATTACTTAATTATAAACATAAGGTCGCAACGTGAGGTGGCTAATTTTTTTTCCCCTTAAAAAGATATAAGTTAAATATCGGCCTTAACAAAACATTGAGTGTAATAATCCAATGACAATCAAGCAACACTGTTTCAGATTATGGCATTATTTTGATGGTATGCTACGGTAAATTATAAAAAAAAAAAAAAAAACGGAAGAGAAAACCACCACAAGTCAAGCACACACATGATTGGTCCAACCTAAAAAGTAACAAAGTGGTGAGTAATTAATGTCCTTTGGCGACCAGAATCGAATCACCATACAGTCCCTTTCATGCCCACCACCTTCACATTAATGAACTTCGTATACCTTCTGAGGCCAACCCATGATATGACACGTGTCTCATGATATATAGCCTAGTTATCATATGATTTCAAACACACACACACACACACGTTGTGAGTATAAAATTGAACTTGTGACCTCTCGTATAAAAGGAGAGGTAAATGCTATGTGAGCTAAGGTTTATTGGCCCTTAGGATCTATTCAGAGACACCCTCCATCAACATCCAATAATCAAAGTCTCCATAAATGATCATTTTTTTAAATATCGGTTGGGTTAAAAAATCTGTTTAATTAAACTTCCACGCAAAATCTCCTAAAATGATTCAAAAAAGTTCTACAACACACCTTAGTCACTAAAATATATAAAATAATGCAATGAGGTATAATATTATGCTAGCTAATAAACTACGAGTGTGTTTGGTGTGCCAATGAGAGCCACAAATCAAACATTCTACACACCAAACGCATATTGGATTTTATTTATTTATTCTTTTTGCTTTTATTTTGAGGGAACGATACGCTAAACGAATTTATACCCTATAAATTGTTTATTTTGTTAAGTAACAATGTGAAGCTTTTGGCAACGATTGCAAACGATGATTGCTTCTTTTTATTTTTTTTTTACTTTTTTGAAATTTTATTTTGTATTTGTATGTTATAACTTATTCCTTCTAATTCTAATTATAAGATCTAGTTTTTTTTTTAGAATTCTATAAAAGCTAATTGCATTACTTTAAAATATTAAAATTTATCTTTTTCTTTAAAATATTTTGTTATACTTATGAACTAATATATATTATAATAAAATACAACATATGATATTATTAAAGAACTTATTTTGCATCCTTAACTTCTAAAAAAAGTCAACTAAATTTTATAATTAAGATAGGACGTATTATAAATATCACAATATATTTATATGTAACATATACTCCATTCGACTGTCTTAATTATAAGACTCAAATGACTTTTTTATAGGATTTTAAGAAAACTAATTATATTACTTTAAACTATATTTACATGTAACATATACTCCATTATGTCATTAATTATACATTTTTTAGCTTTTTTATGAAAATTTATTTTTCACTTTTTTGTTACAATTTTTAAATATCACATTATATATAATAAGATGCATGTCCTTTTCGATCATTTTCTATTAAATGTTACCTTTAAATATATCAACCAAACAATATTTTATTTTTTACATAAGTAATTTATAAATAACTTATACTATTGTTATTCTAAATATGAATCACTTTACACAATCTGACTTTTACTTAATCTTATTTTTACAAAAGTATGATTGATGATAATTCATTTTTATCACTATTATTCCAAACACACCCTACCATTGTCAGAACCACATACAAGTCTTGAACATTTTAAATTAGAACACAAGGAATATAAAATTATCCGAATAAGGATGAAACAGATAAATTTAATAATTTTAAACTCTTTTTATCCGTATACGTGAATTAGTGAAAAATTATTTATATTTGATTATCGAGGAAGCAAATTTAGTTGTTGATTATTGGTTTGTTGAAACTTTAGTCATGCCCTTCAGATTGGGTGTGCCAACTTAAGATCGTTGTACTTCAATGTTTTAAATTAAAATGATAGAATCTAACTACCTTAAAATTATAAGAGGGATTGAATGTTAAAATCGGCTAGATCGCCCAAAAGGGGTAAATTAGGTGTTTAATAAAATTTATAGACTTTAAAAATCTTTTCAAAAATTTATAAAAGTAATAAATATGAAAATAATGGTCCATAAATTTAAAGACAATTAATTAAGTTAGACATAATGGGAATATAATAGATAAAGGAAGAGAATATGCAAATTATGATTTATTTTGGCTAAGTCCAATACATGATAACCTACTTCCAGTTCTCAAGTTCTACTTTTCTCAATTCTATGTCTTCTTGTTTAATTTGGGCATAAGAGAAGCTGTTACAACCCTTAAAGTTTCATGGGTACTTGAGAATCTTTACAAACACACAAGTCTATTCTAGACACTTATGAAGCCTTTGTAACTCCCTCAGATTTAATCTCCCTTACATCTTGTAAGGATTCTACTTTGATCATAAAGATTTACAATCAATATTCTTTCACAAGAATATATAGATAATCAGTAAGGTTTAAATGTAAACTATCTCTATGGTATATTACACAATCATTGAAAAACATAGTATATGATATAAAGATGTTGGAGCCAGAGTATTGACATTTTGATACTATGTGTGTGTAAGCTCTCATGTATAGTATTTTTGCTCATCTTGAATCTTATTTCTTTTATAGTTGGTGTAGATTTGATAACTGTTGTAGATGAAGTTTTCTCATTGGCCTCTGAGACATGTTTCTTCCCGTTGAGATATAAACGTTTGAGTTTTGACATAAAAGTGCTTTTTGTTAACTTGTGTTATGATCCTCTTTTTAGCACTTGTAATCTGTTCTTTTTTATAGACAAGAACTTGTAGAAACACTAGCATTTAATAGGTATCAACACAAAAGCATATAAATGATTTTATGATTACGCTAATGATGCTCAGATTTATGAATTTATAGAAGAGAGCTTGAATTTATATGTGAAAGAAGCTCAAGCTCTTTGAACATTTCATAGTAGAAAGCTCGAGTTCATTTCAAAGTGAGCTTGAGTTCATATGTGAATGGAGTTCCAGTTTAAAGAAGATATAGCTCGAGTTCATTTGAAAGAGAGCTCAAGTTTGAAGAAGTTAGAGCTTGAGTTCAACTAAAAGAGAGTTTGAGTTCATGAGAGAGAGAGAGAGAGCATGAGTTTATATAGGAAGGGAGCTTGAGTTCACATTAGAATAGAGCTATAATTCTCGGCTTTTTATAAAATGAATTTGAGAATGAGAGCTCGAGTTAATACCATAATAGAGCTTGAGTTCTTGGTCTTTTTATAAAATAAATTTGAGTTCAAGGTATGTTTAAAAACAAAATTTTATGAGTAAAAAGCTCAAGTCCAAGTCTATCCACGACAAATAACTCGATGGTTAAATGAAGCATTGAGCTTCGATGATATCTAAGCTTACGCGTAAATTTCTTTCAACTTTGACAATGGCGAGGTGAGCTCAAGTTCGTCTAAATGGTAGCTCGAGTTTTATCTTAAAATTCTTTGATGAAGAACTGAAGATTTGAGTTAAGCTCATTTGCTAACTCAAGTTAACTTATCATTTTATCTCTAAATCCAACAAATGACATATCTCCAAAAAGCTATTTGAATCCTCTTTTCAATGCAATAAGAATCATCCCAATTTCATTGTATTTCAAAATATATGAATCAAATAATAGCAACTGTTATGGAACAATTGTCAAACCACAAAGTCAGATTCAAAAATTTCTTATTCTCTCATATGATCTTCGTTTTGGTTGATCTTGGCTTCTTTAGAAATATTTATGAGTCTATTTTTATATCTAATAAGAAGCATATTAATTGGAGTTGTGGTTTGAGAGATATATAAAAAATATTGAACCTTATTTGGATTATTGTGACAAAATTGAACGCCAACTTTGGATATTCATATCTCCTTCACATGAACTTATTGGAGCCTTGTCGTAATGTCCATTTGTCACATTTTAAATCTAGTTTCATATTAAACAAGTTTCAGCTCAATCGGATTTATAGTTGGAGAGATATATTCAAAAGATGAGACCCATGTCATACTAAACAAAAACAAAGCTGATCATAGATATCTATACTCACGCGAACTCGAGTTTGCACACTACACAAGCTTCGCCCATAAAAACCACTAAACTTGAGGAAAGCACATAAAATTCCCGTGACTTCCAGTTAAGGTGAATTGAGTTATTTTAATCTTCCATTTAATCATAGAATTCTCCAACATTACATGAAAGAACTTGAATCTTGATATTCCTATTAGAATTAGCAAGTTCTTCTTTGTTTAATCTCTTCTTTTATTCTTTATAATTATTCTCCCGAATTCAAATCCATAACCCCTTTTTGTTTTTTGACTTTTTCTCCTCATATTTAATATCTTCATTCTTGAACACATTATTGTTCTTCATCTTGATCATTCACCACACTCTAATTTGAAATCTTCTTCCTCTTCTTGAATAATTATTCTCTCTTCAATTTCATTTATTCTTCTAAAGCATCTTCCATAATTCAATTAGACGTCTTCTTTAATTGCTTGACTAACACAATTCTATTAGATGTCTTCTTTAATTTAATTGCTTGACTAATCTATAAAATATTTCATATTAAATATGGTAGGTAGTCAAAGTAAAGAATTATGTAGGATGCAAACATTTTTCTCTTAATACTTAATATCTACATTTGTCATTATCAAAATTAATCATACATATAATATTGAACTCAACATGGGAGGTTTTGTGCCACTAAGCTACTTTTCTAATAACCAACTTCAATGTTTTGAGTTCTTGTTCAGATGTGTTTTTTCTTGTTCTTTTTGGTCTCCAAGTGTACTATGGTGTTTCTGTTTGCTTTTATAGTTTAGTTTTTATCCCCATAGGTTGTAACTTAATTAAACACTTAAGGCACATGTATATCATTTTATTGGAGACAACCCAATTTGAGATATTGTTGGATATTAACACATTTCTGGTGAGAATTTAAATTTTAGTTTAATGTGTTGTGAATGATGATTAGTGAACCTCTTTGTTAAACCCGACCTTAATTCAAATACTACAGTTAGCAGTGTGAGCGAAATAGCTTCTAACTTAAGCTCAATAATCTTTATTTATTTTTTGTTGCTCAAAATCTCTCAAAAGGGGC
>JBAGKO010000010.1:18073012-18094531 GCA_037177275.1 Acacia concinna
TGTGAGCGAAATAGCTTCTAACTTAAGCTCAATAATCTTTATTTATTTTTTGTTGCTCAAAATCTCTCAAAAGGGGCTTCAACAAAGTTCTTAAACACATTCCAATTCATGCAAGCAACAAGGCCTAAAATAATTATTTTTTTAAAGATCAAGACAGAAATATGGATATTTTACATGTAAAATAAAAATATAAACCAATGGTTGTTGTGATATATTAGACGCCACACACAATGTATCCATAAATTTTGGATTGGCTTTGGCTTCCATAGCACCCCTTGTTCTGTTTCTTGTGTTCCAAGATTGATTCGCGTTTTATGATTATTCCACAAGCTCTAGGCTTTCACAATCAAACAAATGTATTATGAGGGGGACAAGCTACAAGGAGCCCATAAAATATAAAATGATACGAATAAGGATGAAATTAATGGGTATAGTAGTTGCGTAGGAGGGAGAAAGCACAGCGACGCGTGGCCAAGTTTGATGAACAGTACTATTTCATGTGCAGTTCAAGGCTTACCCTGTAACTACCATCCTCCCTCATTACGCTTCCTTTGCTTCGTCTCTCTCCAATTCTTCACCTTATCCATGGTACTCTCATTTCATCTACTTACCATATTATTGACTCCTTCTTAATCATAGGTATGTATATAATATTATAATGTCCACATTCAGCTGCACTCTGAATCCCTCATTGACAATGAACATTCTCATTTGCATATTATTAGTGTCCTGTCTTCCATTGTTCAGCTTTCCTAGCAAATGCTCTTTTTAGTCAAACTTTAGATTATTCCCAATCAATCAATTGAGCTCATCTGTAATAATTAGACCGACATCAGCAGCCTACGATGAAGACATTTATTATATCAGATGTGCCACCATTCAGCAACATTTCCCCGCTCCTTTCTTCTTTATTTATTTCTTTTTCCCAAAGCGGCCACACACCAACTCCACCACTAAAAGTAAAAGCAACAAAACATACAAATATATATAGGGTTGAGGTATTTAAATAATTTTTAATATTTTTTAAATAAATAAAAATAACTCTCAATAATTTTTAATATTAAAAGTAATCATCAACATTTGAAAATAGAGTAAACTGTTAAGTGTCCATTAAGGGATGTTGTCTCTAACATTTTAAAGTGTAAAAATAGGTATTAACTTATATCAAAATAGTAAAAAGCAATCATAAATTTTTTTTACATACATAAGTAACTTAATGTTGACTTCTCAAATATTAATTCACAAGTTTTTTTATTGTTTATGCAAGTTTGAGTTCAAGAGGATTTTTATTATGAGATGACTAAGAGTGACATAGATTATTCTAATTTTACCATATATATTTGCGATTTTCCACCTTATACAACTAATCGAACACATGCCCATAACACATGCCCATACTGTTGGCTCTTCTCTACTGCCTAGGCCGGGGTAGTTGGAGCAGCATCTTCCCGTAGATGTGTCCACCAGACTGCCTGGACAACATCTACCCAAACCAAGTCAGGAAAAAAATTACGAAAATATTTAAAAATTCATAATAAATTACTCTGACCTTGAAACACTATTATGATTAAGTCATGTTGTTCTTGATGCCCTCTACTATATTTTGGGATTTTATGAGAATTTTTTAGGTTCTCAGACCTATCGGCATTTTAACATAAAACTTTACTGAATTTTTCTTCTTTATGAAAAAAATTTAAGATTACTTTTTAAACTTTTGATATAAGTTAATAGTTATTTTGCACCTTAAAATGTCAGAGACAATATCCCTTAATAGCCATTAACAGAAACTTAATGATTTATTTTTTTTTAAATGTTGGTGGTTACTTTTAATATTAAAAATTATTTTTACTTCTTTAAAAAATATTAAAGGTTACTTAAACGCACATGTGTATAATACACAAACAGAATAGAAATCAGTCACCGTCTTCTCCGCCCTGATAGAAGACACAGATTGCTAGCTTTGGAGTTCGCCGTGGGTCCCTCTTTGGAAGCGGAAAGTTAAGTGAACTATATGGAGCGTAGCAGGTGGACACAATTAAAATCCAAAGGGACTTTTTTTTTTTTATCGATAAAAAGGTTGAACAAGAACTACCTTTAATGGCTCCCCTGCTTTTTTATCTGTATAAAGATTTCTTCTTCACATCATCACCAGCAACCCCAACCCCCCCGGAATCATATCAGACACTTTGTCTATCATATTCATAGGCGCAGCATTATTCTCTTCCCTGACAAACCCACCACTAAAGTTTGATTCTTTGTGCACCAATTTATACCCTTCTCGCCAATAATGCTGCTAAGAAGTACCATTACCAGCACCAAGAAGTTCTTTCACAGGACCATTGAGAACCTCAAGTGTTTCTTCTCTCCAGGCTACCAAAGGCTTCCCAAAACACCTCCCCCTGACCATTTCACTTTCCCTGTCACTGCAACTTCTGACTTTGTCAAAGCCAGCAACAACAATAACACGTATGAAGACTTGGAGAAATTCTATGCTAACTTCACTGAACAATGGGATTCTCAGAAACAGAGGCATAGGAAAGGAAGCAAGAAGAAAACTGTGATGTCAGCCCCAGCAAAGCAGGACGTGCAAGTCTACGGTGGGAATTTCATCTGTGCAAGCCCTGTGCAGAAATTGATCAAACACATGGAGAAAAGAGAAGAAATTGATCGCCGGAATAATAAGAGGATCATAACTCATCATCATATGGGAAAGAAGGAAGATACAACAGTTGTGAGTTCGGTGCAAGTGATGAGTGAAAAGAGAAGTTGTATTGTGGAAAAGAAGCTGAGGGAGTTGGAGATGTTGGATAAGGGCAATGTGGATCATGTGATGGACATTGAAGAGGTTGTTCATTATTATACTAAACTTACTTGCCCTGCATATCTTGAAATTGTGGAGGGATTCTTCATGGAATTGTATTCTGAGTTCTTTGGTCAGGCATCATCATCATCACCACCTGCTACTACACATGGCGCTGTTAAATCTAGGTTGAAGCTTAGGTCAGTTAGGTCTTAAATTGGCCTTTTGCCCTCTTTCTGAATTCATTCTTACGCCCCCCACATCATTTAACATTTTGTTTACTTGATTTGATTGATTGTGTGTTTATTTATTAACGTCGTGTTCATGGTTGATGATAACTATTGTGGTGTGTCTAAATAATTTGATGTATATTCTGCTCAGCGATTTCATTCATCAATCAAGATGTCATACACTTATGTTATCGTCTTATGGATGTTACTCTCTTTCTGAAAAAGTAAATATCTTTTCATGTGGCTTTCTGGTTAAATTGAAGCCTGGTAGTAACCTCAGGAACAGAAGAAGGTGATCCAGAAAAGACATACAAACCGTTTCTCTCTCTCTCTCTTTTGTCTTCTTTATACACTCTGCAACAATATCTGTAGCCAAGAGTTCTTTTAATGATAATACTTTGTATTCCCTTTCTTTCTTTTTTTTCCAACTACTTTGTATTCACTTTCTATTTTTAATATAGGACATATTTTAATAATTAATCTTGATATTAAATAAGATATAATTTTTATGTTTATTAGTTTTTTTTAAAAAAAATTATCCCTATTGATACTCAACGAGAAGAAGAAAAAAAGAAAAGAAAAATATTACTAGAGTGTTTTAGAAAATATATGTTATATTAACTAATTTAACTATTAAATCTAATGTAAATAATTTTTTTTTTTTTTTTGTTAAGGATGGGTGGGAGTTTATGTAAACAAACTTGACTTCAACTAGTCAATGCACCATTATGAAGTGTAAAGCACTACGGAACAATAACCTTTTTTCCTAGAATGAAGCCAAATGTTAGACTATCCCGTTCATCTTTGGTATACATTCTCTTGGATATAATATGGATATCTTTTTTAAAAAAAAGGGTCTGAACGTCTACGAAAGGAGAGTTAGATGTGGCCATATGAGTTATTGGATATGCTCCGAGTGCGCTTAATCATGATGGGCCGGAACCAATGGATCTGAGAATGGGCTGGATAAGAGGGCTTAAGGATCTGAACAGAATATGACTCTCTGTTGGGTCAACATCATGGCAATGACTGGTCTAAGACAAGCACTCTATTTTTTAACACATGGCCCAATACATTTAGTATCTGCAATTATGATTAAAGCCGAACAGCTATGGTCACTGCTCACTGGGTTTTTGATTTTGTGGCCTTGCTAGGGGAAGCTTAAATTGAAATGTAGGAGTGTCATGCAATGCGTGAGCTAGATAGGGTCACATGGTTGAGTGATAGAGATGAGATTGGAAAGGATAAAGAGAAGAAAAGACCAAAGAATTGAAGAAAATGGTGTACTACTGAGTTAGCACAGAATCTGCGGGGTTCTCCACCAAGCATGTAATGGTGGGATCCCATGAAGCAGCTACGACTCATGGCCAAAATTTTTGTTGCGCTTACCTGACCTATATAGCTCGTTCTTGAGGCAGTACACAAAGATTCCATTATTAATTACTATCCATTCTTATTACAAAAGATTGAATTTACTAGTCTCTGCCATTTTACTTTTACCCTATCTGTGTTTTTGTTTGCATCAGCATGATGCAATAATGCACCAAGAAGAAGGGTTTGATTTGATTGTGGATACGATGTTCTATTTTTGCCCTCTAACTTCATATATAATTGATGAATTGTCATTTCCAGTGATATAGCTCAGCCTCTTAGTACGCATGATGCTGCAAAGTCAGATCAGTTTGTTGAGAAATCAAGACTCGGTATGAAAGATATAGATTATTATTGTTGACCAGCGCATTTGTTAATGATTGGTGGTCCACCTCCCGTACCCCATAATTATGGTTTATATCATTTTCACAGAAGTTAGTTGAGCCTAAACCCATCACATTTTGATTGAAAAAAAAAAAACCCACAAATCTATGACGCAACTGCTCTTAATTACATGCTTTTGTTCACAACTGTTGGTTGAAATATCTATCACGAGTGATAAAATTAGCATGCTAGAATTAATGAAGAATAATAGAAGCAAATATGTACATACATATATGTGATGTACACCACACACATGCTTTGGTAATAATAGAAACAGGGAAAACCAAAGGGATGGAGAGTGATGGACAGGTTCCACGAAAGTGGAAAAAAGTGCAACTTCTCTGTGTGTATGTGGAATAGCTGTATGGGTTAGGAAAATTGCCATAGATCATGTGGAGAGTGTAAATGATTGAAGAAGACAAGTTATTGGTAAGTAATAGTGGTGGTCCATGCATATATGGTTGGAATAGAGAGAAGAGAAGCTAGCTAGTTAATAGAGAACAAGTGTCCAAAGATGTTAAGTATCCATCTGCAAATCCTTTCTTATGACCTGACTGTTACATATATACGAGTGTGTGTGTGTGTGTATTTCTCTCTCTGCACAACTCTGTATACACATATAGCTAATAGCTTCTCCTTATTCCCCTCTCACGCCCATCTCATCATCGCACTCATCACTAATATTCCTTTCTTTCTCAGCTCTGACCACTCATCATGTTCACCCATCTCACGCACACCCGCCTGCATGTCTTGCCCCTTTCACCTACGTAATAAAGCCAATCGTCTATATCAGCAACGTAACAAACAGACAAACACACACTCACTCACACTTACCCTTTCTCTATAGAGTTCAGTAAATACCTCACGCCATTACTAGTTCGCTAGATTTTATTTGCTGTTAAGGCTGATGAATTTACCATATTATGTCCAGCTAGGTGCTTATTTAGAGTTACGTACTTATCATTATCGATTGAAAATCTACTTTTGAAGGTTCTAATGACATTCTAAACAAGCCTTATATCTGCTAAAGATATTAACCTTGCGTTTATAGTTACATAAGCCTTCCTACGTACCTCCAAATGAAGCAGTCATTGTTTAGTCACATATATATCCACCGAGTCAAACTTAATATTACGTCCTCCACCTTCTCAGCGTTACTATCACACTTCAACTAGGGTGACACCATGTTCTTCTTCAGCTTCAATCTAGATTATTAGTCACGTTGTACTGAATACTATATGCGTCATATATCCATAATTAAATCAGTGAGTTTGTCACAATATTTGAGGACTCCTTGTAAATAAAGGATTGATGTGTAATAATTAAGTGACATATGATATGGTAAGTGCTTCTTATCTTTAGAAGAAAAGTAAAAAAGATTAATTATCCTAAAGTGACATCTCAGAGATAGAGTTTGAATTTTGAATATGAAAGAGGAATATATGTTATTGGCACGCGATGGTTGTGATGAGTTTTAAAGTTTCAAAGCTTGAACGTGCTGTGTAGCTGCTGCAGGAAAAAAAGTTAGGCAAGTGGTGGTGATACTCTCTCTCCCTCCCCCTCCCCCTCCCTCTCTCGACCCCTCCCCCTCCTCCCCATCTAAAACTAAATTAATTGCAAATGGTCCTGCGGAATAACATATAATACCCAATTATACGGTCATTACAATAAATTCCTAGGACCACCTACAGTCAAGCCAGTAAATTATATGAAATATATGTATGGTCCAGAATAGATTCATGATCACTCACAGCATGTGTGCACCCATGTGTACCTAAGCCATAGCAAGCTGAACTGAAGATAGGCTACCCATCACCTGTTACACCTCATTTTCAGGACCATATACTATTTCTACTTCACCTATATGTAGGCCACACCCTTCTTCTGGTATAATCCTATTTAATTTATTAATTATATCATTGCACTTTGCTATTAATTAAGTGCTACACAATATATCAATATATGAATAGTTAGTCATTAATTGATTTTGATCCAATGATTAGGGCAAGCACAAATTTTTTGAAGTGTTTTATAACTGTCTCATTCTTCAGAATCGCCGTCCAACCTATGGTTTCATCGCAATCACTACCGTTACATCATTATCACTATCATGTACAGTAGCATCAGTGTGTACATATGAGTTATATATGAATAATAATATTGTTATTATCATCTTCTCCTTACAATCATTATCATCACCTTAATAATATTGTCACATCCCTTAATTGCAACCCTTGCTAGGGCAACTTGTCTTCAAATAACTCGGTTTACCTAACCTAGTAGGACAGGAAATCATAATCCCATTAATTCCGGACAAGTTTGAAGTGGATTAATTGTGTCCATACAATTAAAAAGTATGAAATTTGGTACTATCTTCTCTGGGCTCTATCTTTTCAAAGCAGAAAATTCAAGGCGTATTAGTTTGAAGTTCGCTTTCGCTTTGATCCCCACCACATCGAATTAGGCTCTGGCAGAAGTTAAATATGTAGTATTCGACCTGAAAAGTAAGACTCCCCGTCTGCACATAAACATTAATATAATGGATATTATATGAAATCTCTTCCCAAGCAATACATTATCTAAGTAAATGCCCAATTAAATATGGCAATATATGTGGTCATTTCAATTATATATATTATTGGAGGAGAAAAGGGGGTCTCCATTACGCATTCTCACAACTTCTCTTCATTTAATCTCTCAATCATTAAATCTCAACTATTAAAATATGATCCAATAGTTGATAGATTAAGTTAAGAGGAAGTTGAGAGAAAAGTTAGTAGAGATACTCCTCCTCCATTAAACCGGCGGATATGTGAATATAAAGAAATTCCGGTAACATAAATAAGGATTTGGAGTGTGCTTGCCTCTTAAAATTTCTGAACTTTTTATATACTCTTTCAAATCCTAATTATAAGGTTCAGTTGACTTTTTTTTTAAGAATCATAAGAAAGCTAATTACATTACTTTAATACATTAAAATTTATCATTTTTTTTCAAACTATATTATTTGACTTATGAACTAATATATAATATAACAAAATATAACATATGATATGATTAAATAATGTAATTAGATTTCTTAGAATTATCTAAAAAAAATCAATTAAACTTTATAATTATGATTGGAGAGAGTATGTTTTTTTTCCCTTTCTCTTTATCATTAGATTCTATATAAAACGAGTGACGTTTTGATATCTTATGAATAAATACAAATGGTACAATTTTAAATTTTATTCAATTTTTAAAGGAAAAATACTCTGAATCAAAAAGAAACTGCACCATTTTAGAGTATTTTAAGAGACAGGGACAACAAATACCCAGATCCCATAATATATAATGTGCGTGAAGAAATGAAGCAACATCAACTAATTTAATCTAAATTTGACTTGGATTGCTCTCCAAAACAGGTTATTTTAGACGAAAATTTTCAACTCAATCTCACAATAATAGTGATATGGTTTGTTTTCAAGATATATTTTTATTGCTTTGAATGCATGTCATCAACGGATAGGTGGATCTGAAACAGTGAAAAGAAATACTACTCCCTCCACCATTGTAATTAATATAAAACATACTCCCCAGTCTTAATTATAAAACCCATTTAACTTTTTTTAAGGAATAATAAAAAAGCTAACCACATTATTTTAAAGTATTAACATTTATTGTTTTTTTTTAAACTATTTTTTTTGACTTATGAATTAATTTACTACTAAAATATAATAAAATACAATATATAATATGATTAAGTAAGTTATTTTGTTTCCTTAATTTTTTCAAAAAAGTCAACTAAGTGTATTAGGACCAGAGGGAGTATTTTGATAGTTGGTCTAAAATATAACACATATTTTTTTAATATTTGTCAATTTTTCCCCTAATTTACTCCCTATTAATACCCACAATAATAATCAAGAAGAATGAATGATAGAACTAAAAAAGATAACTAGAATACTTTAAAAAATAGATATTATATTGACTGACTTAACAATTTTTTTTACGCTAATCAAGTTAGATAAATATGTTTTCGGAATGACTAAGGTGGGCAGAGAATCCGTGATTAAAATTACCGCCCTCCATCATATTACTAAGCAAGTCCGAGGGGATCGAGCGAAATAGGGAAACGGAAAATCCTAGTGTGAGAAGGTGAAACATGAATTAATGCTAAAAAATCTTAAAAAAGAGAACAAATGGTGGCTACAAGCAATAAAACTTTTATATATAAATTAATCCTGCAAACGTTGGCGAATAACTTTTCATGGATATGCTAAATGTATTTTTAATTTGCTGGTGATTATATATATACTTACCGAGAGATCAGACAGACACACGCATTAATTATAAGATAATATGTTAATTAAAATGAGAAAGAAAAACAAAAGATGAAATGGTCGGCAGGCAAGAGGAATTAAGAACAACTAACGATGAAATTAAGGAATGTCGTCGGTCAAGCAATAATTAGTAGGCCAAACCTTGCTGGTCCTCTTCACCAGAATTGTACAACTGTATATATATATATATATATATGTATGTATGCATATTAATTTATTTTAAAAAAAAACCTTTGATCTTTTTTTTTTGGTAACAAAAACCTTTGATGTTGATAGTGTTGGTATATACCTGTTTAGGGATCGGATTGAGAAGGGTTATATGCCATCTTCATGGAAGCTGAAGATTGGCTCACCAACTCAACAAGGTCGGAACAAAACACAAACCCTAACTAATTAACTCCATTATTGTCATTTTCAATAAATCCAAACCAAGTTTTATCTCTTATTTGCATTTTCTTGTTTGTTGTAGACATTAAGACAATTCATAATTATAAAAATAAATTGAATGAAAGTCTTGGAAATATATCATTATTGTAATTAATTACAAAAATGTATACCCTTCCTTCTATACAATGAACCAATAAATTGAATGAAAGTCTTGGAAACATATCATTATTTTTTCATCTAATAGCTGATTCCCCCCCCCCCCCTTCCTTTTACTGCATTTCTTTTTATGTTCTGTTCCATTTGAGGGGAGAATGGGAGATAGAGATCTTAAATATATAATATTTTTTAAAAAAACAAAAGGTTATACAGTGATACCATCCGAAATGTAAGCATCAAATTAAAGGCTCTCCATGTCCAGACAAAAGAGTCTGAGCTGAAAGCTTGTTTGTGGTTATACATAAATTAGTTCACTGCAAAATGACACAGTAGTAGTGAAAGCTCAGTGTGTTGATTGATCAATAAGAGAAGATATATATATATATATATGTATGTATATATCTTGTCTTTTCAAATCTCTCTTTAGCTCCTAGCTAGCTCCTACTTTGAATTAGAATCGGCTGGCCCCTACCCTTCTTCATCTTTGAATTCTGAGTTTAATTAAGTTCACAGACAGTTTCTTCATGTGCATGGACTTTAATTTCAACCCTAGCTTGTCATGCATTTATTAGACCCACCCCATCTATGAATGGTTTTTTTGGGACTTTGAAGAACCAAAGTTAGGTGATCTTTATGACGATGGAAATAGCGTTGCAGTGAGAGATCACCAAGATAAAAACGAGTAAAGCACAAGTTATTTAAATAAATAAATATATATATATATATATAGAGAGAGAGAGCGGGCAAAAAAAACGAAGAGGGGAGAAGAAAAGCAAACCGTTATGTAGAAGTTTGTGAAGATAATTTGTAGAGAGGGACGCAATAGCTTTCATGCTCATGGAAATGAGGACCTTTTGGTACTCTAATGGACTTTTTCTTTAAGCCTTTGTTTTTTTCTTCTCTCTTTTGGAACACCTTTTTTGTCCATTATATTTTCCATCAGAATAAGATAGGGTTCACAGCTAGCTAGGCTAGGTCTAAGGGATTCTCTTCCTTGTCCTTCCCCTCCTTTTGTTGAAGAGAGATCCTCTCCCTAACAAGGATTCCTCCTTAACGCTTAATGTTTTAAAAAAAAAAGAAAGAAAAAAAAGGGATGGGACCCCCTTCAACTTGCAGTAAAATGGTACAAAGACGTTATAGAGGCACGAGGGAGGGATTCTTGTAAGGGAGGGATCTCTCCTTTCCTCTCCATTACTCTCCTTTACTATTGAATTGAAGTTTTGAGGGTCTTACATTATATAAAAATAAATATTATTATAATTTTGCTTAAAATAAACAAATTTAAATTGTTCAAATTTGATCCTAACTTTATAAAGTGTAATTAAAAAAAAAGTGAAAAAATCACCTTATAATACTTCATATAGTCCAAATTATAAGATTCAACTGATTTTTTTAAAAAAAGTTAATAAAGTAAAATAATTTATTTAATCATATTACATGTTGTATTTTATTATATTATATATTAGTTTATAAATCAAACAATATAGTTTGAAGAAAAACGATAAATTTTAATACCTTAAAATAACATAATTAATTTTTTTATAATCCTCCAAAAAGCCAATTGGGCCTTATAATTAAGATCGGATAGAGTAACAATCTACAAATGTCACTGTTCATATTAAATTTTAACCATTTAAAATTATTTATTTATTTATTTGTTAGTAAAATTATAATAAGAGTTATTTTTATGTAGTGTTAAATCTAGACCCCCCAAAAATTCAATCCAATGGTGGAGGAGAGTGATGGAAAGGAAAAGGAAGGGAAGGGTAAGGGAGAGAATCCAGTCCAAGTCCAAGTCATATAACGAATTATGTTTAACTTCTTCAACAAGTACTTCAGATGTAACAAAACTAAGGTCAAATATGATGAAATCATAGATTACATAATTTCTATACACAGCACGCCATACATATAAGGGACTAACGTGATATTACATCCCAGGAAAAAAATACCTAGCTAATGACAATGTACAAGACACACACATGTATAATAACATGATCACAAAACAGGGACGTAAGTGATATCAATCCACTAAGTTAAGGTTAAAAAAAAAAAATCACATGAATATAATCTCTGAATCTGGTATACACACAGACCCGTAGTTTTGTTAATTGATGGGTAACAGGATGAATCGCGCATCGTAGCTATATATATATGCGCCTTTTCCTTTTTGCTTCCTTTTCTTTTCCTCCTCCTTATCACCATCATCATCAATATTTGTTCCTTTTTCTTCCTTTTGAAGTGTGCTGAGCTGAACTGGGAGGAGTGTTTGGGCAGAAAGCAGTGTGTGGATGGCACGTCGAATGAAGGGCCAAGAAGTCCCTTTGTCTTTATCTTTTTGGGTCTCTTGTTTCTTTTTCGAATGGAGAAAGAAGAAAAAACACCTAAATTTGTGAAGTGTCTTTGTGGTGGGATAATGCAAGTGGTGGAGGAGAGAACTTGATAACGTGGTGGTGGGTGGTGGCCTGAGCAGCTTTCCAGCAATGTTCAATATCTTGTGCGATTCGCTTTGCATCAAAGGAGGCTCCGAGGAGGCCACGTTTTGTGAATCCCACTGAATACAGTCCGTTTTCACCTTTCCATCCATTGGGAAATTCTTTCCGGGGCAACCCATCTTTCTCATTAAACATCTCACTCTCCTGATCATCATAATAATTATAATTAAACTCAATTAATTACTTTATAATATTCATGTATACCACAAAGAAAGTATACTTTTTTGGGTATGCAAATAATTAAGCAGAATTCGTGTTAAATGATTTCAAGGAAAATGAAGGGCTACATGATTATGATTCTTCTATTTGAAAGTTGTAAATATTGATTAAATTGAAAAAAACTTTTAAATATATAATAAAAAAAAATTATACTTGCATCAAATTCCTTACATATATCCATTACATCAAATTCTCCAATTACACGTGACCATATGTCCTATTTATTGTATTTAAGTTTATAATTAAGTAATTATAATTCAAAATTAAAATATACGGTCACATGTGATTGGAGAACTTGACGAAATGAGTATAAGGAACTTGATCTGAGTATTTTCCTAATAAAAAACACTATGGAGATAAATTGAAAGTATATATAGAAGCTTAGGTGTACGTTTGTGATGATTTAATATAGATATTTTGTAGTAGAGAGACATATATAAATAAAAGCATACACATATATAAACTGTCAACTTTAAACAGAAACAGAATGACTCAATCAATTTGTAACTTTTTCTTTAACATAATATTTGACTGGAGTATCTTTTTTGTAGATTTTGAAGTATATTATCTTCTGCAGCGCATGGATTAAATTCAGTGGGGATGAAAAAGAGAGTAGGGAGTGTATGGAAGCTCATATATAGATGATAGATATTTGAATCTCAACTATCTCTCTTCTTTTCATAAGGTGATCTATTTCATATACTGAGTTGCAAAACTTTAATTAGTAGGTTAAATGAAAGGATTTGGTTTCGTAATTTTAGATATTTACATATTTTCTGAGGGCCAAGGCAAGTGAATATTTTACAATTCAACATTATGTGTTGTGTAGAACTTTCACTTTTTTAAAAAAAGAGGGATTCTCCATCAGTTTTAATTTTTTTTTCCAAAAATAAAAGAATTTTGCCTAGCTAATCTTAAAAATTGAAAGCTATAAACTTTGGCCATCAAGAAAACGTTGCAATATTAGTTAATACCTAACATTCCCTTGGCTTCAACTCATAGATAGATATTCCCAATATATATCCAAACATAAAAAGTGACAAAAGCATATATACACGCCAAACAGAGAACAAAAAGGAATCACCTTTAACCAAGAGGGCACATTACTTTTGTAACCAGTCGCCAGAATGATGGCATCAAACTTCTCCACTTTACCATCCACAAACTCTACTGCATGCCCACTTAGTCGTGAAATTCCCCGGCAAACCTGTTCATATATGTGTAGATACATTCAGCAAGTGCAATATGTCGCACATCAGACAAACGAACAAGAGATCTTCATACACGCATACACAAATTCTTTGTTTTCTTTGCAGTTAGATTACGACAAGGAAATAGATCATCTATAATTGTAAGAAACCTTGTGCGAACGAGACAGGACACACACAGACATATATATGTTATTAATTCTAACCTTGATATTGCGACATTTGATTTGAGCGAGTGTGCCAATATCCAAAACTGGCGTCTTGCCGTTTAAGTTTTTGAGCTCTAGAGGACCAACCTTGGGTCGATTGAGTCCATATTGAGCAGTATCACCAAGCATGAGACGTGACATGAGAATCAAAAACCGATCCACAAGCCTTATTGGGAACCATTTAAGCAGACACATCGATAAACCAAAAGTAGATTTCCCAAACATCTGCTGAGGCAAGATATGCACCTGCACCGCAATCAAAAGAAGAACTTTATAAAAAAAAAAAAAAAACACAGAAATTCTAGGCTTGGCACGAGGGCTAGCTAATCACAATCACTCTTTCAAATTAGTTTTCTGATATATTTCTGAAAACCCTGACAGTATAGTTCAAGATTTTGAACAGTTGCACATGCATACGAATTCCAAGAAAAGTGTTAGTCCACATGTTTATATACATTAAAAAAAAACACTTTTTGAGAGGTAAATATTGGTTTTATAATGATGATGATGATGATGATGAGTTTTAAGTATATGAGCTCACCGTGTCTCTAACCACAAGGGAAGGGTGAGCATTATGATCACAGAGGTCCAAACAAACTTCCATGCCGGAATTCCCACATCCAACCACCAGAACCTTTTTTCCAGAAAACTCACTGCCTCTCTTGTACGAGCTAGTGTGTATAACAGATCCTAAGAAATCGTCCATGCCTTCGATTTGAGGAACTACGGCTTCTGCATTCTCTCCTGTGGCCACTATGAGCCATTGACAAACATATTCTGTCATCTCCTTCTTCAATCCTTCGGTCTTCACTCTCCAGTAGCCAAGTCTGTGATCAAACTCTGCGCCGATCACTGTGCTGTTGAAGGCTGGTTTGATGCCAAAGTGAAGAGCGTAGGCCTTCAAGTAAGCAAGAAACTGCTGTTTGGTTGGGTAGGAAGGGAAGTTCTTGGGAAAGGGCAAGAGAGGAAGCTCGCAAAATTGTTTGGGAAGATGAAGACGAAGACGATCGTAGGTCTGGAATTCCCACAATGAAGCTAAGCAGTCGGACCTTTCAAGGATGAGACTTGGGATTCCTTTGTGTCTAAGGCAAGCTGCTGCGGCTAAACCAGATGGACCAGCTCCCACTATAACTGGTCCACGAACCATCTTTACCATTTGAGCATCATAATCGTGCACTCTTTTGCCTTCTATCTCCTTCAGGTATTCCTCCATCATCAAAACCTGCCACAAATTAAAGTTACTGACACACACAGAGGGTGAAGTATTAAGAGTTCAAAGCCCCGCCAAATCTGATATGGGATCGATTTATGGAGCGTAGTCCCGAGGGTTTGAATTGAACAAATGAAGTCCGAATTTGAAGATTGGAGGAGAAAGCGGGAAAGTGATGAGACAGTGGTATTAATTGAAGGAACTAAAGGCACACAGACAGAGCTATAAGTATATGGATTATGTAGAGAGCCAGGGAGCTATATAGTTTTAGTCCAAGGGTGTTTGACAAGCTGGGGTTGATTTTAAGGAGGGTGCTAGCATGTAGTCAATTCTATCATGTCCCGGTCGTTCTATTTTAATTTTGATTATTTTAGGACAGGACGGAACGTTGGACGGGTTTTATCCTATCCCGACCTTCTATCCTATTTTAAAATTGTTTTCTTATTATTTTATTTAACATATATAATATACTCATATTTATATTTTTATCAGAAAATATAATATTTTTATGAGTTATACAAATAATATACTTTTATATAGGTATTATTTATATAGAATGGTGTTATTATATAATATTTTTAAAATATATATTATCATATACCTAGTTTAGTTTTAACCTAAAAAGTTTATTAAATATTTATATAACTAATATATTTCTTATATATATAGAGTATTAGTTATATAAAAGAATATCTTTATATAATATTTTTAATAAAAAAATGTTTTAAACAAATATAAATAGGACATCTTGTTACTATATCAATCTCATCCTGATTTTGATAGAAACAAAATAAGACAGAAAATAACTTGGTTATACTATTCCTTTTATTGAAATACGAAATAAGCTTGCATTGTCCTGTAAACACCCCTAGATACTGGTCTGGGTCAAGTTTCTCTCATTTTTTTTCTTATAGTCTCATTCCAACTATTTTATTATGAGAGAGAAAAGAAAGAGAGACTTTCTCTCTCATAAGTCAATGGTTGGGATGGGACTATGAGAAAAAAAATTAAAAAGATAACGAGACTATCCCTCTACTATTGGTTTAGTGAGTGTGTACATATATTGATATATGAATTGGCCAGAATGTCGTCATGAGTGTTGAATTCGTTTGGGCTGTGTGGGACTATGCTAATGTTAGTAATAATAGCGAACATTGACCAGCAACAACAACCTTTCATCTACCCAAAATAACATATCGGTGAGTGTGCTGTGAGAGAGAAGACAAGTCCTAGGGTATAAGGACAATAATTCTATTTAATTGCAGTATAAATGTAGAAAGAGACTTTTAAACCCTTATTTAATTTATAGGTTCTAACAGTGTAACGAGAACATTAGTTTTTGGGAAAATCCTATATAAGCCTAGAACTAACCATTAGAGTTGGGAAACCTAAAGGCCTTTTAGGTCTCTCTTTTGAGGAAGCCCTCCCAATTTGAGACTCACCACAATTGACCAATAAGAGATTGAGTGAAGTGTTGTGCGTAATGTGGAGCTTCCAAAACGTTGACTCCTAAGGCACTACAATAAAAAATTTTATATACAACCATTGTTTTTTTTATATATATGACCATTTTTAACCGTTATATATAATAATTAATAACTGTCATTTATTTTAATTATATATGGCAGTTTTACATTAAGGACCGCCATGTGTGCATAACTTATATATAATGGTGTTTTCAGAACAACTGCAATATATATGTATATATGATAGTTGTTGACAAGCAACCACTAAGTGTTTCTTGTGTTTCAAATACAACAATTGTCAGAGTTCTTCTTTTGCGATAATTCATATTCATCCGGCAAATAAGTTCATCCAAATCCTCTCCTGCATCCATCTATGACAATCTACTTTAAATTATCTTGAGCATGCAGGTAATATTATTCTTCTCACCATATGCAAGAAGTTGTATGGTGAATAGTAGTAGTAGTAATATATAAATGCGCTGAAAATTGAGAAAAGTAAACCATAATAATGTATGGTGCAAAAGAGGATGTTAAGGAAATTTGCCAGCCAGAGGATTATGAATTATCTCCAGAGAGGGGCACTAATAGATACTGTGTTTGAAACATATGTGTGTGCGAGCGCGCGCATGGATATGCACAAAATGATTTATATATATATATATTAAAATTAACCAAAGCCAGATCAAAACAATCTATAAGCATGAATATAATTTAAAGAACATATCAAAGCAATAATAATATGAAGAAATCAATCAAGTTATTTATTTCTCTAGTTTCTCCATTGATCTTCACTACTATTATTAAGCTATGGCATTCAAGGGGGACATTACATATAACTCTAAATGCCCGAATAAAGTTAATAATAGTGACAAAGATTAATGGAGAAACCATAGAATGGCATATATATTTAATTTACCTAATTTTAGATAAGCATTTACAGTCCGATGCTATATACTCACAAACATGAAAAACCGGAAGAAATGGAAGAATTTTTCTTAGGATTCCTACAAGATCTATTTGTTCTTTTTTCTCTAACCATGTAAAGAACAATAAGCTAAGTGAGGATTATTAATCAATAATGTTGACATATATAAAAGAAAACAAATATTGAACGACGGTCAATAAGTAATCAAATAAATACTATAAACCCTGTATTAAAACCACTCAAAGCAATAAGATCAATCATTTTGTCAAATCATAGAAACAAGATGTGTAAAATATAGTACAACAAAGAAAATAGTAAGAATGAGAAGAAAATTCCGACTTTTATCCAAAGAATAGTACAAAATCCAAAATCTATATAAACATTACAGCTATAAACAAACGATTTTGTATAAGAAAATACGCTTCAGGGAATAAAATTCTAACTAATTCGATTCAACACCACAAAAGCTGTAGAGATTTGTAGAACAACACATCATCCACCGATAGATGGATTCATAGACACCAAAAGAAGGAGAATCACGATTTCAGTCATAATGGAAAAAGAAATGAAGGTAAGGACACCGAAAAACAGTAGCAAAAGGACATTCATCGAATGTCAAATGAAGAGGTTTCAGGTTGATATTTTGAAAATAGGGTTCAAAGATTTTAGTTTATAAAAGCATATCTATGATAGTTGTTGATAAAAAACTGTCATATATAAGATATATGGCGATGTATAATTAATGTCTATATATTGTGGTTCTATATAAACTGTGATGTATTTATTTTTTATATACAACGTTCTTTTAATAAACTGTCATATATATTAAGGCAGATTGTTAATTAAAATTATGTATCTTTATATATAACAGTTTTTTAAAAACCGCCTTAAATGTTTTACATATATACGGCATGGTTTTTAAAAATTATTATATATGTCAAGAGCGAGCATCAATTCAATTCTTACCCCATATCTGACGGTATTTTCAATAACCACGATTTATAGAATATCATATATAATATAAATCTATGTAGTGACGGTCAAGATGCATTGTCATGAGTTTCCACATTACCAGGATTTCCTTGTAAGAGTGTCTTATGGGGACCTTAGATTCCGCAGCAACTCCAACATCTAGCTTTTATAGTGTAATTCTCTCAAAAACTAGTGTTGTTACATAGAATATAGTGAAAATTGGATGGGACATACGTATGTATATAACTAGGATTAGTAGTAATTATATGTCGGCAATAATTTACTCTTGCATGGTCCGCGACCGGTGTTATTTACCATGGGCTTCTTCTGTTTTTCTTTTAATATATTCTTATCATATAAAAGTTCCAATACATATAGATGTGAATGAATTGATCTTCGAATTACTTGCGTACTTATTTATCCTTTTGTTTACTGAAAACACTTGATTAACAAATTACCTAAACACTCACTTTAATTTTATTTTGTCCTCAATAAATTCAATGAAAAACGTAACAATTCATTTAAGGCGTGGGTAAGAAAATAAGGAACTCAGCCGGTTATGTAAGAAGGCTCTTGAAAGCGTATAATAGATAAAATACATGTGAAAAATGTTTACGGCAGGGTGATATACAAACTTGAATATGGAAATGATGAAAGCTTAACAGATACACTAAAAAAAACATATTTGTAGCAGTTAAAATGTATGATTTATAGCGGTTTTAACGCTACAAATGACATCTTAAACCGCTACAAAATTTTATGTCGCAAAATATTTTGTAGCGGTTTTTAAAAACTGTTACTCATTGGTCAAATACTGCTACTAATTTGTAATTGTTATATTAAACCGCTGTAAAGGCTACCACTTTGCAACAGTAAATAAATAGCTACAAAGGTAAAAAATTTAGGAAAAAAATTTGTTGGTAAGAATTTGTAAATTTTTTGTGGGAAAATTTTGAAATTTGGCGTCAAATTTTGTAGTGATTTTTGTAAAAAAAAATCTAGTATGAATTAATGAAAATTTAAATTTTTGAGCCAAACTATTAGTCGTGGTTTTATTAAAACCGCTACAAAAATAATTTTTTTTTAAAAAAAGGCATCAAGATGAGCGTTAAAATAAAATATTTTGCAGTGCTTTCAAAATCAAAACCGCTACAAAAAATCATAGATGAAAAAAAAATTATTTCAAATTTTTTCCAAATGAAATAAATGTAATATATTAATTTTTTTTTAATAATGAATTTAAATGTGATTAAAAAATTTGAATATAGTGAAAATGATATAAATTTACTTATAAAAATTATTATGAGAATATATATAATCTTAATTTGTTGTAGGTAATATAAAAATTAGGGAAAATGACACTTAAATACCATTTAAATTTTCAAAACCCAAAAAAATCTGTTAACATTTCAAAAAGACATTAAGGTATTTTGACCAAATTGGGTTTTTTAAATTTGGTGATGTGAAAAATGATCCACAAACTAGCGAATTCCATTACTATTGTTGCAAAACGCATTATAGTCAACTTGCGAAAAATCTCCTCTCTCCCCTGTTTTTGAAATTTGATGATGTGAAAAGTGATCTACAAACTAGCAAATTACATTACTATTTTTGCAAATCTCATTACTCAACTTGCAAAAATTCCCTCTCTCCCCTGTCATGAGCAAATTTCTCTCTCCTTTGTCACTATGCGTCAGCCAGTGTCAATGTCAGATGAATAGTGTTATCAGAGGGAGAGAGAAAAACAGAAACAAAAAAAAACTAGCGAAATCCATTACTCTTCTTGCAAAATCCCATTACTCATCTTGCGAAATCCTGTTACTGTTCACATCAGCAAATTTGAAAACCCCAATTTGGTCCATAGTACCTTAGTGTCTTTTTAAAATGTTAATAGACCAATTTGGGTTTTGCAATTTCACATGGTATTTAAGTGTCATTTTCCCTAAAAATTAATTGTTAGGAGAGTGTGAAGAAATGAAATAAGGAGATAATAGTTTTTTTTTTGTATCAAATAAGGAGATAATAGTTGGAGTTAATAGGGCCCTGAAAAACATAAAGGAAGAATATTAGTAGCACATAAGAACAGATATCATAATGAAAGTGGGAAAAAAAATTCTTACAAGTGGATATATTACTTGATACTATCAAGATGTTGTTGAATAAAAATTGATAAAATGAAAAGGGAATAGGGTGAAGAAGGAGAAAGGAGAAGATAATGAAGTAAGAATGAAGTTAAAAATGAAGTAGGAGTGAGGGGTATTTATAGGTATTAGCGAGACATTAGTAGTGGTTTGTACAACGTTTTTTGTAGCGGTTACTATTTGTAGCGATTTTATTTAAGTTTATAGTGGTTTCCAAAACCCCTACAAATAATGTTTTTAATTAACTTTTTTCATGAAAAAATGTTATGACTTGTTTATGATTTTCAATAATATGGTTTTTAAATCCACTAATTTTTTTATTCAGTTTGATTGGTTTAAGAATATTATGACTTATTCATAATTTAAGAGAAAGATATTTTTAATACCCCTACAAATGTATTTTGTTAAATTTATTTGGTTAAAAAATGTGATGACTTTTTATAATTTACAAGAATGGCGGTGTATATTTTTGAAACACTATTCTTCGTCATCCTTACAGAAAAATGCATTCAGAAATTGTTAGTGATATGAAATACATATGATTGAAATAAATTTAAATTTAATTTAATTTGTGATAATTTGTAAGTAATGGAACGCACCTAACTATAGGTAAAGTGTTATCGCCTTTCGGGAAAAAGTTGTCAAAGCTGGTAGGTTCGAAGGGGTCACTCTCGTAGGCGATATTATCACCATCACCCATGTTGTAAAGATCTATAGACTTTAATTGAACCACCATATTCCAATCTTTATGCCTTTCATCCTCGACATAATAAACCTGTTGGGCCTCAGATGCAAGAATAAATGGCTCATCGTCTTCTGACTGCCCAGTGTGAATTGGCCAGGAGAAATTTATGAAGTTATGCCCAATTCGTCAGTTTATAGACCTCGTGAGGTTGTGGTATTATCCCACAAACACTTGAAGAGTGTGACAATGAAATGACCCTGGTAATTTACTTCGATGACATCAACAAGCTTGCCATAATAAGGGATGCCTCTAAACTGCATGTTGCCGTCACTAGTA
>JBAGKO010000010.1:18094631-18106542 GCA_037177275.1 Acacia concinna
AAATAAATATCCTACAAATATGAGAAATTAAGAAAAGTGACTTGAATTTCGAAAAGGACAAATGAGTGGCAATAACAAAAACTCAACAGAAAATTATTAAAATTGAGCAAATAATGACTAAAACTAAAAAGGGAATAACTAAAACTCAATAGAGAATGACTAAAACATGACCAATTTTTCGCCTCTCATTTGTCATTTCTGAAATTCGAGTCACTTTTTTGAGTTTCTCATGTCTGCAGAGTATTTATTTATCTTTTTCCCATTAATTTGTAAACGCCATATATGTTGTAAAAATGTAATTCACTGTAACCAGAGCACTGTCCATTCCCAGTGATTTAATAACATTAAAGATCGATAAGACAAGGTTTAATATTGAGCTTTTTAGAGTACTGTTGGAAGCCCCTCCAATATGGGTGGTTCATTATTGCACTAAAGTTTGTGAATAGAACCATCAAAATGTTGGAATTGGTTGAGAGAGTCTATGTCTATCGGATCATTGTAAATAATGCCCTATGTGTAGTTCAATTCGGTGGTTCAAGATTCTTTCTCTGACATAAATCTCTTCCAACGCGTGCACATTAAAAGCCTTTTTTTAATGATTTCCTCTTTTAGTTTCTTTATTCAACATATATCTCTTCCCTTTTTCACTTCAGTTTCACTTCAGCTCGGCTGATCTGGCTTTATCAGTCATATGCCTTTCATGGTTTCAAGTTCTTAATAATGAAAGCTGTACCCTTTACTGTGACCAACGTAACCTCCTCTACCTGCTAGGAAAAAAAAAAATATGTACTTTCTCGGTTAATTGAAAGCAACTTCTAAACATGATGGACAAAATGCTATCAGTTTTTTTTTTTTTTTAATTAAAGGTTCAGATACTAACTTTACTGCCCGAGTTTATTCAAGAAGATTTTTTAAAAACACTATTTTCATACATTGTAGCTTAACTGGTCCACCTCTAGCTAGACGTACGTTGGTTGTTTATTGACTTTACTAATTATATTTATATATTATACGCATTACATAACATATCATATCCTATAACAATCTTGTTCCCTATTGCATGATAGGAGTACTTTCCTTTCGATTTTTTTTTTTGACCCTTAAGTCAAATTACCTGAATAGCCTTTAAACAAAATTGATCCTTGGAAAAAACAAAAAAAAAACCCTACATTAATGGCAAATGATCGATATCCAGACCCTGGCCCCTCAAAGATTTATTTTGTCTGACTCTTTGTACATGTTGCCAACTGCTTGAACGCTCTTTGGCTCTTTAATTTGGCTTTCTGATTTTGTCCAAAAGTAACAAAAAAATTAGAATGGTTGATTGGATGTTTCAACTTTGAAGGGGTACATTTATATGTTACATGGTCAACTTCTACTTCTGAGTTAACCAAAGTAACATGAAGTTTCATGTAAAGTAAATTACTAGTTATGCCCCATGATTTTAGGCCGTTCTTGGTGCTCTTGATCATGATCTTAGACCCTGACAAATTGTTCAACCTACAAGCCCAGACCCTGCTCCTTTCAGCAACCCCACCAAGTCACCTCCTGCATGTTTCCTGTAATTCCAAATCTTAAAAGTGGTAAAGATATATTACTTGCAGATATATATATACACAGTTACCAGAGAGGAAAGAAAGGACTGATGAATAATTGTGTAGAGAATACATGAGAAATTAAATACGGTCCCTATGGAATTAATTATAGGTTTATTCATCATATACAATATTCATTACTGCAAAAGTGACTGCAAGAAAATCAATCAATTAATTAAAAAGGGAAGATAAATATAATTAAATGCATGAGGTAGACTATATATATGGTCAGTTAAATTAAGCACCTTCCCTTTAAGTCAACTGAAAAACAGAAGCACGCATTGCTTTAGGTTAGGCTAACGGAGCACAGTATAATATGATGAACAGCCATATGCTATATCTGTGCTCGCTCGTGCTAAAAAAGGGCTAAATATTTTGTTACTTATACCTACCTACTCAGCTCGAGGGTTTACAAAGCTGCAAAACTCTTTTTCCTAAGCCTAGAGGTGCATTATTTGATATTTTGATGCTCATGTGAGTAAGTTTAATTTCCATTTGAAGTATCTTAATTGGGTGTATTATAATTAAATATAATTAATGTGCGTGTGTGTGTTAGCACTATAATAAGACCCATTGGAGCTCACTCGATCATAAAATAATATCCCCAGAATAGTCTACATACTGTACCTAGCATCCCTATCCCATAGCCTTTATGAGTACTTAATTTGCTGATGATCACTTCTATAGGGTTCTTTACTTATTCGTTAATTTGTTTAATGCACTTTCATTGTCAACCTTAGAAGGTAACTCATCAACTCCCGCAAAAACATTATGTATAATAAATAAATATGGAAAATCCGATCGGTCTTCGTGCGAGTTCTCATTCTTGTCATATACAGAATTTTTATCAATTTTTTTTAAGTAGTCGTCTTCTCTGTATATGGATCCTCCACTGTATTTTAAAAAAGGGAAAATGCAGGAAAATGATTGGATTTGCTGACTCATATTGTTCAAGAATGTCAAAAATGTTGCACACTTCAAGCTTTATTCTTGTTTATAGGAGGATCTCATGCTATTCCATTTCCAACCATTCTCATTTTATCACTCTTTAAATATGTAATATATATATATATACTAACTTCTATCATACATTATTATTGATGGTTGGGGCTGCGAAAAGAAAAGAACATAAACCATCTGAAACAAATACAAACAGAAAATTAAAAGCATACATAATTAAAAAAAAAAATCAAATTCGTCATCGCACAAGTTGTTTACATTTTCTATCACCAGAAATTCTGGCCACAGCTGGCTAGATTATAGCAGACCTCCATAAACGTTAATTTTTATATATGAACATCCCTTATTTCAGTTTTTAACAACATAAATATGTGTGTGTGTGAGCGCTCTACTTTTTGAATATGGACAAAGTAATTAAATACATCAAAGAAAATTAGGAAGAGGGATCATTTTGTGATGCTGCTAAAAGGAGCTGCCTAACTGTGCAATAAGACATGAGAGCGTGTAATCTCCATCTGAAAATCATTGATCTCAGGATTACATATTTAGTTAATTAGGCCCTAAGTAACTTTGCACAGTTGAAAATAGTTTCGTGATTCTACAAATAATGGAAGGGCTATATATATATATATATATATATATCATATTGCAGTAGGGCTGTTATTAGCTAGCTAGATAGCTTCAATTCTTCAAATAAAAGGCCAAAAATAATAAACAGTGGTTAATTAAAGTAAGTTCGACTTTTTGATTTTTCAGCGACGTGTGTGATTGGGACTATCATGATTGTATCAATATTTTTTATCAAGATGATTATATCAATTTAACTCAGAAGTTCGAAAGAGAATATAATTACCTTTTACAAATGGCCTATGGTGATTCAAGGTTTCACTCAACTCGTTCTAATTCTCTGTCGTCTAAAATAACTTCAATATACGCTTGTTTGTGTGTCACTAGCTATATATACCCCTTGTTCGTTCTTTGTTTGTTTAATATTTTTTATTAATCTTTAATATAAGAGTGAATTGACTTTATTTAGAGATTAAGAAAGTTAAAACATATAAATCATAATAAAATATTTATATTTATCATTTTTCTCTAAATTAATTTGCATACTTATAAACTGATATTTAATATAATGATACTTAACATATACTATGATTAAATAACTTATTTGAATTCCTCTATCTTTCTAAAAAGAAAGGAAAATTGTAATTTGATCCCAAGAAAAAAAATTTACAATCAAACAATTCTGTAAAATCACGTAATTGTAATAAAGTCCCATTAATTGAGTTGTTAACGAAGCCCATAAAGTTGTTAATGACAACCCTTAGAATCATATTGAGTTATCAACTGGGATTTTATTATAATTACATGATTTTACGGGACCATTTGATCGTTAATTACCTTCCCTGAAACCAAATCGCAATTTTTCCAAGAAAAAAAAAATCAACCCTCTATTATATTAATTAAGAATTAAGAATAATATGTATTGATAGAATATTTTATACTTTATTGAAGTTTAAGGCAAAAGAGATTGTGGTAGAAAACATTTGGTATGAATTGTGTTATTCGAGGAAAAAAAAGTTAATTCATTTGGACCCAAATGTAGCTCACTGTGAGCTTTAATAATTAACTTGGCCCATATATAGTAATTAAAGTGGTGTGGTGGGGGCAGTAAATTTAATTATAATAACATAATAAATGAGAATAAGCATTTATTTATTATTCCTGTCCTAAATGAAGTATCTAATTTGGAAGTGGATCCTTATTTTAATAGTTTTTTTTAAAAAAAACTTATCTCTTATATTTATTTTTTTTACAAAATAATTTTAATAACTTATAAATTGGTATATAATATAATATTATAATCACGTATGTATTGAGACATGAACTCAAATATATTATCATAATTAAATAATTTATTTAAATTTTTTAATTTATTGAAATTAAATAAATTTATCTTATATTAAAAATCAGACGAGTATTATCTAATTTACCAAATTCGATTAGCTTCACTGGTTCGCACTTCGCATCCAATGCCCAACCTCCTCTTCCTCTCTTTTGCTCCATGCATGTATCGTTCGCAATAAACATGAACAATTCAAATTAATATATTCAATTACACTAGTATTGATGTTAACATCTTTTTAAAAAAGGGCATTAAAAAATTTTATACTCTATAATTTTATTTTGAGCGAACAATTCGTTGAATTGTATAAAAATTGAAAAGAATAAGCAAGGGGAAGAAGTAACGAAAGCCAAGTCATCTAATTTATCGTACTTCTATAAGAGAAAACACACCTAAGGGGCCATTTCTTTGAAAGTTGTAAACTGGAGACAGTGATTTCCCTCTCCATACCATTATATCAACTATAATAAAGGGAAAATTTTATATAAATTCTAAAACCTTAAAGGGCTGCTGAATTGTGAAAAATAGACATTTTGGTTTTCAGGGTGGAATATAGGTTTTTTAATTTGACTGAAGTGACACCTGACGCTAATACTGATAGAGAATATAGGAGAGAGGGAGACGCTAACATAAGAGGGAGAGAGAAGTTGATCAGGACAAAATTGTTAATCTCATTACGAGTTTTGTCATTTACATTATAAGTTCAATTATTTTCACTATCAATTATGTCAAAGCACATTCACCAACTTAAAATGCAAACTCAAGATAAGCTTGTTAATCTCGTTATGAGTTTTATCATTTACGTTATGAGTCTAGTTATTCTCATTCCTGATTATGTCAAAACACACAACTTCTTAGGTTTGCATTTTAAATTGGCTAAACACAATGAGTAATTGTGTATTTTAACATGATCGGTAATGGAAATAACTAGATTTATAACGTAAATGACAAAACTCGTAATGGGATTAACAAGCTTGACCTGATCACTTTCACTCTCTTTCTCTCATCTGTCAGCGCCATATCTCCCTCTCTCCTCTGTCTCTTGTAAGCGTGCGTCAGGGTCAAGTGTCATATCATCCAAATTAAAAAATCCAGATTCCTCACCTAAAACCAAAATGTCTTTTTTAAAATTCAATAGCCCTTTAGATATTTTACAAGTTTATTTAATATTTATCTTGAATTCCTCTATAATAAAAATCTATCATTAGATCTCGTCTGTTAAAGATTGATTTAATGATAGAGGCATTACATAGATACTAAATGGAGAAAGAGATCTATGGTGACACCCCTCTCTAGGTTTAAAAACAAATAATTTGAAAAGTTTTAGTTTGTTGGATTGTTCTATTTCGCTATGATCAAAATGAACACAGATCTCACATTTGGCTAATGGTTGACATTAATTTTGCCACAATTGACCTCAGATGACCAAATATGCCAAAGCTATAAGGAATATTAGGTTATGACTTATGAGGATATTTTGGGTAAATTTCTCAATACTAAAGTTGATATATACTTATATAGTGTGTGCGTGTGTTTATAAAATACAGCTTCGTAATCCTTAATACAAGACTATAATGAAAATCCATACAAAATCCTACAATGCATAAGTTGTAAATGATATAATAACTTACCGACTTGAAATTTTATAAGCAAAGTCAAGATATTCACATCATCTTAATGAATTAAAAAGAGAATTGTATATATGTCTTAAATAAAAAAAATAATATTAAAAAAATCTCTATTGACAAATAAAAAGTTAGCATTGATAAGTTGATGAGCTGCATTAGTATATTAGGGAGAGAGTTACTATTAAACTTGTCAATAAATTTAAACACAATTCTCCCTAAATTAGACTCAAAAATGAATTAAAATGTGCACAAGGAGAAAAGGATTAATGATAAAGGAGTGGCAATCCTTGTCATGGTTTCAAAATTCAAAATAAGGCTTCAGTTGCCAAAAAAAAAACATTCAAAATAAGGCGAGATGGTTAGGGAATTAAGAAATGAATACCAAGTGTTTATTAATGAGTTACAATTGAAGCACTACAAGACAAAGGAATTTGAGTGGGCATCATTTGTTGCAACATGCTTCCCTTTTACAGGTACCACTCTGAGAATAATAATATTATTATTATTAAGGAGTGCCCTTTAAAGTTTAAACCACTCTTCAAAGCTTGATTAGACATTTGTGGGAATCATTCTCTTTGTTATGGTTGGATTACAATTAAAATCATTTTCATTTCTTTCCCCAAAAAAAAAAGAAAAAAAAATTAGTCATATTAATATGAGATCCAAAAAAGATGATTTAATCACCCATAAAAGTTTAACAACTTAACATCATATATACAATAAAAAGTTCCACAGACAACAGATTTATATTGTTTACTTGTCAATGTGACTTTTCGATAATTAAATCATTTTCTTAAGACATCACAATAAATCTCTCAAAAAAAAATCCTACTCCCTCAAATCTTAAATATAATTTATAATTGACTCTTTTCAATAAGGTTAAACAATATTAATAAGTTATTTAATCATATTGTATGTATGTATTATTATATTGTATATTAGTTTATAATTTAGATAAAATAATTTAAAGAAAACTAATAATTTTAAATGTTTTAAAGTACTTTAATTAATTTTTTTAAAATGGTGACCGGAGATGATATATACATCAAATACGTGTGTGTGCACTTCGTAGCCTACTGGATACCATGTTTTCAGCAGATTGTTCAATGACTTTCGGTTTTAATTTATAATTTTATTCAAATTGTTTAGTTATTATAGTTTGAACATATATAGGCCATTAAATGTGATTTTTTTTCATGTGTTTATCAATTTATGTGGAAACTCTTTTAATTCCCACCAAACAAGTCACCTTAGAATAGGAATGTTTAAAAAGAAGAAGAAGAAGACATAGTGGCATTTACTGATAAATTTATGAAAAAAAGTGAATTATGTGTTAGTGAAAGCAATGGAGACCGGAGATATTGAATTATATTTTACTCAAAGCAGCAATGATAATTCACTGCACCTTATGTAATGATTAATTCAAATTTTTGTAAACAACTTTGAATACAAAAGGCAAAATATTTTAAATATATGTTGTCAATAACATTTATTATTAGGACACTACATCCGATACTGCTTCAGAATCAAACCTAATTATAATTAAGGCTCTATATATATCCGTTAAAGTGACGTAATGCTGGTACAAAAAGAAATGATTAATTAAACCTGGCATTATCTCCAAAGACGAATTGGGAACGATATTTATGAATTAAGACGCGGTGTCTCATCATGAAGATTCATATAGAGAAATAACGAATGAATATAAAGCTTCTTCTCTATGTTTTGGTCAATTAATGTATGTTATCGTTAGGATTAGAGGAAACTAAGATGATTAGGGAAGAGAAGACTTTAATTAACAAAATAAAAAGAAGCGGTTGAGCCTTAATATGATACTATAATCGTGCCTTAAAAGCAATACGCTCCGACATTTATGCCCACCCCCCTCTAATAATAAAAGCATAATCATGAAGCTGCACCCTCGAGCTTAGGTTCGTTTATATAGTTATATATGTACTCTTTCGATTTTCAATATGAGATATAATTATTTTTTTTAGAGATTAAAGAAACTAAATAAGTTAGTTAATTATGTCATATGCTATATATTATTTGATTATTTATTAATTCATAAATCAGGAAAATTAATTTAGTATAAAAATATATCAAGATTAATATTATAAAATAATTTATTTAGCTTCATTAATTTCTAAAAAAAATCAATTATGTTATATATTAAGCATCATAAGAGTAATAATTAATAACTATGTATCTGATTATGAAATATAAAACCAGAATGGGAAGTGTGTCCTATACTCTTTTTTTTCAAATCAATGATTTTAGTTTCTTCCCTGGAAGGATTTTCAAATAAATTATTCTCATAAAACAAAAGCATTGGAGGAATATAATTTAATGTAACACATGCAGAGGGAGGAGGGTAAAATTTACCCAAAAAGAGAGAGCTAGGAGAGTAAAAATAAGTCAAAATGAACTCCACTTGATAGTAAAATTGGGGGGAAATCACAAGGCGGAAAATAAACACTACAAAGCCTTATAATAAGTGAGCAATATATAATATTAATAAATTTTAATATAAGAATTAATAACAAGTCTATAATGTTTAATTGTTATTGAGACTTTTTTATGATGACATTTCGTGTCTCCACCTCCATGCTTTTTCGGCCAAGCTCAGAATTGGAAATTGAAATTGGTGCCACCCAAACCCAATTGGGAAACAGAGAAGTGTGGTTAGATAATTTGGGTTCATGATGAAAGTATTATGTGGTAATATTGCAATATTTGTAAGCCAATAAATAGCCAGCCCACTTCATTTGTTTTATATAAGTCCAGCCCAATCACCGTCACGCCTAAAATATTGCCCAATAAAGTAACAAGCCCAGCCCAGAAGATTAGTGGAAAAATTGCCCTTACCTTATCTTTCATTTCATCACAAATTTACATACCAATGATTTTTCATATTTCCATCAACCTAAATGCCCTTTAAATTTTATTTTTCTTTAAAAAAAAAATATGGGGCCTCCACCCAACTATGAATGTTTGTCTAAACACTCGTATCAAAGTTTGAATAATCACTCCGGTGCTAAATACACAATACAAATGACTGATACACCAAATGTTTGTTAAAATTGTTGGGAACAAAGGTTTTAATTTCTACTAAGAAAGGCGCCTATTTAAAAAATTTATATCAAAATATACAATACTATTAATGATATATCATTGTCTTAAGAAGATACATGTGCTTATGAGAAAAAAGTTTATTATAGTTTGTTTAAATGCAATAAATGTGTGTGTGTGTATAGATATTAAGGTGAATGACAAAAAATTACCTTTTCAATTTTAAAATTTTAAATAAGTGGTTTTTTATAAAATTAATTTATTAGTATTACAAATTTAATTAATCATATTACTCTTATAATCAATATAACTAATATGAGATTTTAAAATTTAAATGATATTTATATACCATTTCGGTTGGACGTCAATAAACAAGGGCGAGTGCAGGAGAGAAGTAATGAATTGGGGAAAAAAAAATTACATAAGATAAGATAAGATAAAAGAAAGGTGAAAGGACAAGTTTGGGGTTGGAGGGGGTGGGTACAAGATGACGTGGGGGATGACTGTTATAACGAGACAGCCGATCCGAGGTGTCACACGTCTCTATCACTAATCCCTTATTATTTATAATTAACTTAACACTCACCTCCAATTATATCTCTCTTTCCCCTACTTCTTAGGACGTGGGCGTCTCACAACCCCAACTTTCCCTCCATTTTTTATTTTTATTTTTATTATGACTATTCAATTGTCTCTCCCCAAACAGACAACTTTCCCTCTATCCTACGCTCCCTCCCCTCTCTTTCCTCGTATTTTGCCCACTCCTCTTTTCTCTCATCTCCCTTAACAATATTCTCTTTTGCCATTCCTTTTTTATTCTAATATACTACATATATATCTTAATTTATTTTTTTATACTACTACTCCGCTCCATTGTACTCCCTCCGGTCTTAATTATAAAGGCCCATTAACTTTATTAGAGAATATTAAAAATATCTTAAAAAATTTAAGTATATTATTTAATCATATCATATATTATGTTTTATTATATTATATCTTAGTTTATAAATCAAACAAGATAATTTAAAAAAACGATAAAGTTTAATGTTTTTAAATAATATAATTAATTTTCTTAAAATTCTTTAAAAAAAAACTAACAGAGCTTTATAATTATAATTAAAATTATAGCGAGTATTATATAAGCTGTATTACTTTGTGGGCTTACAAGATGACGCGTCTCACTCTCACTTCCACTCCCACTCTCACCAGTGTCTGTGGACTGTCTTTTAAATTCCGCCCACCCAATCACATGCCTTCTTAGAGTTGAGGTGGGGCCCTGTTATGGTTGCCCATGCCATTCCCTTGGACTGTTCCGGGCTGTGATCCTCTGTCTGGGGAGAGCGCCAGGCTTCTGGTGTGCTTCAGTCTGGATCACAACTCATAAAGCGAGACCACTTGACCACTTGACATGCGTGGTGTTAGATCGGTAGCCCCCACGTGGTTCCAGGGGCCGAGGGAATGGTCCCCACCTGATTAACGACTTCGGATGCCTCGATTCCATTATTGGAAGCCAAGTTGGGACTCCTCTCTCCCCCCTCCATTTAATGAGGAGTGTCCAACTTTATTAAGTGTCTCTTTAAATTAGTTTTTAATAATAATTTTTACGTTTTACGAATTACGCAAGTTTTTTCTCAATTTATTAAAACAGCTTTTAATTTCTTTTTTTTTTTCCAGTAAACAAACACCCCAAACTAAATTGCTCTATCCATAGGGTTCCGCCCCATATCTTTTTTACTATTATTATTTTTTATTTCAAATTTGTTGAGGGAGCTTAGATTGACTTAAGCAACTAATCAAGCCTGGATGTGGTCCAAAACCTTACAATAATAACGTGTTTCAATTTTCAAACCATGCAGTCCAAAACACATCCAACAAAATGTATCATGCACAGATAGTGCTGGGAATTCAGCCTTGTAGGCTGACTCTAAAAGGTTAAGGTTCTAAAATGGCTAACTCGTTGAAACCCAACTTAAAAAAAATACTTGTTTTTTAAAGCTCGGTCTAAGAGCGGTAATGTTAGTTCAGCCCTACAGGGTTATAAGCATTTTAAGCATTTTTTTCAACATTTTGTAAAGAAACAAAATTAATAAATTATAACAATTAAAATCCTAATAATTTAACAAATAAATTGTGTCAATATAAAGTCTGAATTTTATGCAGTATGCAACAAATAAACAACATAATTTAAGGCATATCATTGTCACATGTCAATAAACTATAAATATGAATAACACACACAAAACATAAAAAGCCAAACATTGTTACTAAGGAATATGAGGATGACTATCATTTCACTCTTCTCTATTATGGCTCCCGCATTTCAGATCACAACTCACAAGCTTGCAACGTGGTGTGTATTTGGTCACTCTGGTGTCTATCGCCACTCATCTCGTTAGTCTGTGTGAGTGTGTGACAATGTAGGTGTGTGTCAGTGTGTGTGTTCACTGTTGTTTTGTTATATAATGGCCTAATGGGTTAGGGTTTTAACCCATAATAAATTATGTAAAGTATATAAAAAAATTAAAAAGGCCTAAAAGGGCTGGCCCGTAGCCCTGCAGGGCTGGCACTTTTAAGCTCGAGGCCCTATAGGGCTGGCCCTTGTAAGCTTAATTCCATTTTCAGCCTCCAAAATACAAGCTAGGTCCTTGATTTAAAAGGGCATAAAAGGGTCGGCCCGTTTTTTTTACTCTCTATTCTTATTAAATGGCCTTTAATTAATATTCAAACTGATTTAAACTTTCTTTAAT
>JBAGKO010000010.1:18106642-18120938 GCA_037177275.1 Acacia concinna
TAACATTCAATTTTTGAAAATGGAGCAGAAGTAACCATAAAAGATAACGTTGTTAGTGTTAGTCAAGTCTATCATTTTAAGATACAAAAATATCATTTAACTTATACTAAAAGTACAAAAAGTAACCATAAATTTTTACATGCACAAATAACTGAAAGTTGAGTTCTACAACATTAATTCATAAGTTTTTATATTGCTTATATAAGTTGGAGCCCAAGAGAATTTTAATTATAAGATTACTGTGAGTGATGTGGATTATATCAACCCTATTATATACAATGTGATCTTCCATCGCCTTTTACTTTTCCTTTCAGACATCCTACTTTAGAATACACTTAGTGCTGATTGTGGAATTACTTTTACAATTGTGATCAAAATAATTTAAAGGTTGGTGTTCATGTTAGATATTTTAGCTTTTGAAATTTGAGTGACAAATTTGTTTTACTTTGTCATTCTCATTATAATAAAAAATGTAATTTTTTGAATAAGTTTTTATTTGACTTTTATCTGAGAGCGAAGGAAAATCGCATATGAATATGGTAGGGTTAGGATAATTTATGTCACTCGCTTCTAGTCATCTTATAATTAAAATCCTTTTAGACTCTAACTGGCATAAGAAATATAAAAATTTGGGAATTAATATTTTAGAAGCCAACTTTTAATTACTTGTACATACAAAAATTTATGATTAATTCTTGCACTTTTAGTATAATTTAAATGCTATTTTTACACCTTAAAATGTTAAACTTAAATGGACGTTAACTCTTATGGTTACTGTTGCTCTCTTTTAAAAAATTGAAGGTTATTTTTTATACAAAAAATTGTTGAAGGTTATTTTTACTTCTTTAGGATATGTTGAAGGCTATTTAAAAACTTTAACCTTTACTAAAATATCCTTATTAATTATGAGATATGAAATAATAGAGATAATACTTTTATTAAAGTCCACTTCTCTCTCCCCCACCCCCTCTCTTATCTCCTTAAAAATAAAATTTTTTATTGTCAACACAAATATTTATATTAAATAAGAATAATTTTTTTTAAAGAAAAAGAATCAAAATACAAAGTATTCTTTAAATGTCTTTTACATTTTAAAACGGTGTAGAGGTTACGGTTCTCTTTTATAATTTGGGATGTTCTCGTTTATAATTTGGTTTGGACGGAGTATAATGCGTCATTTTGCACAAAACGATACGTTTTACGTAAAAGCACCCGTCACAGTGCAATGTTGGCGACCCTATTCCCTTGCACAATCCAGCTACCCCCCAAAAAAAACTGTAAGAATAGAAATATAAATCTTAAACTAATTATACTCCATCTACGATGAAATACAAAGTAGGTATTAACCTACCGCTTTGGCAAAAAAAGGGTATTACCTACCGTTTGATGGATGAAAGAAAGGTAGTTGGATTGAACTGCCTAGTTCGAGCTGGTAACTAGTGAACTAGTTAGCTATCTAGTCTGAGTGAACAAAACCCGAGTTAGTAATTTTTTTTAAACAATGCTAATTTATTTATTTTTAATTTTATTTACACTTTTATATTAATAACTCTAAAATCTTTATTATCTCACCGATCTAACCTCAAGTTGCCTCTTGTTTGACTTTAATCTAATCTACTAACTTTTAACTCACTACTTTGACATGTTTAAAGGTTGGTTTGGGTTCAATAATCTTAAGTGAAACTCTTAACATGTGCGACCAATAAAATTATTTTAGAGAAAAAATTATAAATCTAAAAGAAAAATTGAATTGGAGTATTATATTTAGATTTAATCAAGAAAATTAGAGGGAAATTTATAATGAGGTCCCAAATAAGGGACTTTACGTCAAATAGTCCCATGAAATCGCATATTTACAGTCAGGTCTCAAAGTTATTAATTGCGCTACTGGGGTTGTTAAAGACAATATCAAGAGGTTATAATTTACAATTCCAGCAATGCCATTAACAACTCTAGAGTTGTTAATTGGGACTTAACAGTAATAAATTCATAAAACTTGAGACCTAACTGTAAATACGTGATTTCACGAGATCTATTTGATGTAAAGTCTCTTATTTGGGACCTCAGTGTAAATTTCCCAAAAATAAACTAATAAAGCCCAAGACCTTTTGTTTTGTTTGTTTGGTTTTTTTGGTTGGGTGGGGGGTATGTGTGAGGAATATAGATTCATTTACCTACTTTGCATCATTATCAATAATGCATGACTCAATAAAGACTTATATCTAATTATCATAATAATGGCTATTTTGAATGCTAATATACATTACGTATTTTTAGGGGTGTTCAAAAAATCCTAATCCCAGTAATTCTAGCAAATTTTTTGGACTGAGACTGGGATCACTTTTGTTGATCCAGTCGAAACCGGGACCGAGATCACCCTTGGGATCCCAGAATGATCTCGGTCCCGGATTTGTATATATATATTTTTTAAATTTTTTTACCTTATAAATTAAAATTATCCTTTTATTTGTGTATTCTTACTCATATTAATTAAGTTATCTTTTAAAAATATGTGTATAACATCTTTAATTGGAATTAAACCTCATATATTGCGATACTAAGTTTAACTATATACTGTATAAAGATAATAATGAAGATAAAAATAGTAATAATAAACATAATTTCTAAACTCTAGATCAATTTGTGTAATTTTTATGGTATTATTAATTAGTTGTTAAATGATTATTTTTAATAATAAAATATGACAAAAAATTGTTTAATTTTAAAAAATAAAAAAGAAAAGAAAAAAATCTGGGACCATGATTTCCCGATATCGGGATTGACAAATCTCGATCTCAATCCCAAATTTAAACACCTCTACGTACTCCATGTATTGTTTAATATTTGAGCTTCTTCTTTTTGTTTTTTTTGTTTTTTGAGTTTTGGATTGTTATAAAAACTCATTTAAAGTTAAGAGGGAGTATGTGATCGCTCAATTACGTATAAAAATAAAGATCCACACTTATGCAAATATCAGCCTGACGACGTACTCTTGAATTTTAATAGCATGTCATAACCATCCGCAATCGACCATGATCTCCTTCGTAATTGTTCTCTCAATTACTCAGCCACTGCTAAACAATAGCTTCATCTTCACGTTTCACCGGTTAAAGGAAAACATATTCATTATTATGAGCATAATTAAGACAGTATTTATTACAGTACTGTTTAAAAATATTACTAACTCTAATTTTCTTTTTTCTTTTTTTCTTTCGCAAGGTATCCCCAGCCCGAGTCCGGTAGGCTAAGGACTAATCCTCCGCTCATTGTGAGTTATTATAATTTTAAATATAAGTCACATTTAATTTTTTTTTCTTGAAGATATTAAGGAAGTTAAATAATTTGTTTTAGAGTATTTATATATTTATCATTCTTGTTCAAACTAATTTACATGACTTGTATATAATTTACTTATAATCCAATAACATATAATAAACACTATGATTAAGCATAATATATTTAATTTCTTCAAAAAAAAAATTGTGTTTCATATTTAGGACCGGATTTATTTTCATTTCTTTTCATACTAGACTTTGAACATCATTTCCCCACTCTTATTCTCTCATACATTAAACCTTCTTCCACCTCAATAATGCAATACTTACAAAAAAAAGGGAATTATATTAGAGGTGGGATTCTGTCGTTGAATTGATATATCGATAAAATTTTGTTATCCATCAATTAGTGACGATCTATTATATGATGAAATCATTAAATTTCATCACTAAATTTTGCAGCTGATCTTCTGTGTTATTGTAGTATATCTAACTGTTAAATTGTCATGAATCTACTCATATTATTAGCAAGATTTGAAAGGGGGAAAAAAAAAGAGCTATATAATGCTCTGATCTCACACCAAATGAAGGTCAAGAGATCTACCACAGTCCACAGTTAACTCTATTAGCAGAGTTACATATAGTTGATAGTGTCTCCACCAAAATTATTTCCATCAGGATGATACCTATATTATTGAACACAAAAAAGTCAACAGCAATTAATTAAGCGACCACGTTTACTGCTCAGGTGATTATTTGATGATTACTTTTGTCAGCAACAAGCCAACAACACACATGTAAGTAATTGAGAATATTATTTGTTTGATACATAAAATTATATGTATTTTAATAATAACATATTATTATTTTTTAATCTTATTATTAATATTTACAAATCTTCATACCCAATTCACCAGATTTACATCCTGTCGTATGTTGAACTTATCCATGTACATACTACCTTAGCATTGCTTTTCATAAGAAAAAAAAATTACCAGATTCGAGCAAAAGAAAAAAGAAAAAAATGACCAAATTTACAAATATTTTAAATATTTATATTGCAAGGGGCAAAATTCAACACTAACCTAGCATAATATCAGATAAATTTCCTTGCTATCTGCGTTTTTCATTGTTTTTTTTTTCTTTGAACAGATTCAACAACAAAACAAAAATCTTCATAGACAATCAGCCTGGAGCAGATATGATTAGCATTAGAATTGTAACTGGATTAAATCAAAAGATAGAATCCGAGGACACACATTCTGTGAAGCAAGAGCAAATCTAAAAGCCCCACTCCAACAGCGAAAATGGATAAGGCGGCGGTTTGCTCTGAGTCTCCGGCGCCATATCTGTAAAATAAGTCAACTGCCCATCACCGGCGGGGCATCCCGAATACGTTTCTCCTTGAGGGGGCCACACGGTTCCCACCGCCGTTCCCACGGTGGTGTCACTATTACTCTGCTGACTCCGAGGCGGTGTATCAAGTGTAGCTTGGCTTCGGCCCCACCAATACCGTGATTCCTGTGGCGGAGAAGATTGACAAAAATTATGCCCTTCGAAACCAGTCTCCGGCGACGACGAAGACATTAAACCTCCCACAGTCACCTCGTCTTCTTCCACCTTTGCTTTAACAGCCATGCCAGACGAAGATGAAGACGAGGTAGTGGCAGCGGTGGCTGACGATATCAAACGCCGCCGCTTGTCGGCCAACTGTCTTTCTTCTCTCTCAGCCAATATCCGGGATAATAAGTCAGGGTCTTCCACCACTTTGCACAGAAACGCCATCATTTTCTGAGGTCGTCTCTCCGTCGCCTCTAACCTCTTATTCATCCCTTCCACCTCCCTGTCCAACGCCTTCTGCTCCTCCTTCAATCTAGCTATCTCCATCACTAAAACCTCCTCATCCAATTCCTCCATCTTCCCAAGCTCCAATCCCTCATGATAACACATAATATTCTTATTCTTGCTCTGCTTCTTCCTCGCTATGTTCACCAGCAGCTGCTTCTGGCCGCGCAGGAACCACTCATTCGCAAACTCCCACATATCTGGATCCACCTTTTTGAAACCCTATCATGATGAATTCGAGCATAAACACACATGCACATGATGAGAAGAAATTAAAGTAATAAAAAGCGCGGTTAATTGTGAAATCAAATGAAAACTGAATGGAAGTTATGGCGGAGGAAGAAAGCTAACATAGGTATTGAGCTGACGAACGAAGCTGGAGAAGTTGTTGTGCTTGAAATAGGCAGGTAAGATGCAGCGGGAGAAATCCAAAGGGTCGAGGACGATGAAGCTGTTATTGGCAGGCCCCCAAGCGACGAGATTATCGGTCCTGGGATCGTTGACTATGTTGTAAGTCTTTACGACGAACGGCGCGATTACGTCGTTCTGCTCCATCCCATACTCTCTTTCTCTCTCTGAATGATGCGGGCGGGGTGTGTGTTTTGTGCGAATCTGACTGAACCTGAGGGATTTGCTATTTTTGGTGGGAGGTTCGCTATCTTAAGGATGATGGAGCACCACCGTAGTATATAAAGGGACGCGCACACAGTAACAGAGGCCGCTAACGTGGCGATCTTTGGGAGTCACGAGATGGACCCTACCTGCCTCTTCCTTTTCTTTTTCTGTCCAAACCAATTTTTTTTGTTACACGTCAGGTTTGAGGGAGGTTGAGATATTTTGGAAGGGCACAAACAAGCGACGATAAGCACGCGCGTATTGAGAGAGTGCGCTTCGATCCCCACTCGCTTCTTTTTGTGGTACAATTTTAAAATTTTTTATTTCTTTTTGTGGAAGTACAATTTTAGAATTCAACTGTTGTATTTGTACTGACATAAGCATAAAATTGCTGTAGAAGTATTATTCTAAAAATAATTTTATCCAATAAATTTTGTAAGAGGTAACTTTATTTTATAAATTTTAGAAGTAGAGCAATTTTACTCCTGAATATGTTGACATGACAGTTCACAAATTATCCACTATATTTTTGCTAAGATGAAAATATACACTAAAACTTTTGAAAAAGATGAATTAGATAACAGATAGACTTTTGAGACAAATTTTCACTTTAACAAAAATAAACTGCATGACATGTGGACTGTTAGTTCAACATATTTAGTTAACTAACAATCAAAATTAACGGATTTAAAACTTCCGAAACAAATTTTCACCTTCATAAAAATAAAGTTAATGACATGTAGATTATCAACTCACTTTATAAAACTTATAGGGTAAAAGTCCTTAGAACAATACTTTTAGAAAATTTTTATCCTTTTACCCTATTTGTAATTCCCTAGTTTGTATGCATGGGTGACTGGGGAAGAATGTCTCTGTTACTTTTTCGCTCAACTAGAGCATAAATAGACAATCCAGGCGCAATCAATATTATCATTTGTTATCATTCTTATATATTTAATTTTGAGAATTGTTTTATCATTTATAACTGTTGCTCTTTTTTGCATATTAATTCTTTTTTAAACTTTGAGAGTTGTTATTACATTTAAATTGGTAGCGTGTATATTTTTTCAGCTTCAGGATCCATTATGACAGTAGTTCACATCTCAGAAATAGTCCGACTACTTGTTTTTTCGCCAACCATAGTCCTGCTTCTTGTGCTTAATTATATTTACATAATATATTGAATTTATTTATAAATTTAAAGTAAGATGTAATATAGCATGAAACTTTTACAAATAAATTACATTATTTATGACCACCTATGAATAACATACACCACTCATTTAAAAAACATTATACTCCCTCCAGTATAAGACTCAATTGATTTTTTTAGAGATTAAAGATATTGATTAAACTAGCCAAAAAAAGTTATAGTTAAGAAAAATTATAAATTCAAGAATCAATGTAGTGTCTAATTATAATTAAGAGAGTATTAATAAAGATAGTTTAAAAAGTGGTTAAATATGAGAGACAAAGTGGATATGTATTTTATATTTAAGACCAAATCAAATTTCTAACTAGGTCTTATAATTAGGACGGAGGGAGTATTTGAGATATTTGATTATATACACATGGATGATTTTCATGTGAGTGAGATTTTAATCAACAGCAGTGATAATTAAGTGGCAAAAAGTTTAGACACTAGACAAAAAGGTTAACAGTCATGGTAAATACTGAGTTTACTTAATTTAGGAAGTAGTGATAAATTACAAAAAAAGAAAAGAAAAAGAAACAAAGTTGGGTTTCATTGAAGGCAAACAAATTAATAAGAAGCTTGTAGTGTAGCGGTAGAAAAATTTTCTGTAGTTGAGAGATTATAAGTTTAATTTTGTCATCTCATATATCATATCGTTAGTAAATAAAACAGAAGATATATAAATTAATTATAACAAGGTACATGGGATATTAGAAACCGGGGAATGAAAATGGGGTGTGTGGTAAAGAGAAAAAAAAACAGGCAGTACAGATCAAAAGTGCAATATTTTATACACAGATTTAGGAATAGTATTAGAAAAAAGAAAGCCAATCAGTGCGATAAGTCGTGTAATAAAGAAAAGGCTTCACCAGCGGGTTGAGATTCGGGTGCTGGATATGGGATTCGGTTTATTTTGGAGCGCGAAGCATAAAACGACAAGAGATGTGCGTGTCATACTTTGTTTGATCCACGTGTCATTTCTCCATCGGTATCAAGCTGTCTCTGCGCCGGGGAGCAGATGATCATAATCTCATTCCATACCACAAATTTCTTGATGAATATGAATTAGGGTTAAATGTCAAATTTATTTCAGAAGTATTATTTGAGGGGTGATTTTTCCTTGAAAATATAATTTGGGGCAATTTTACTCTAAAATTTTGTAAAATTGGATAATTTTGCTCCAGAATTTTGTAAAATGGGTCAATTTTGCCTTATCGTTACTTGATCAAATATGTTGAGCTGACAGTGCACATGTTATCCAATGTAGTTTTGCTAAAGTAAAAATTTCTACCGGAACTTTTAAATTTAACTTTAAAAAAGAAGAACTAAATGACATATAGACTTCTGAGACAAAGTTTCAACAAAAATAAACTTGATGACATACAGACTACCAGTTCAACAATTTGGTCAACTAACAGTAAAAATTAATAGATTTAAAACTTTCAGAACAAATCTTTACCTTAACAAAAATATAGTGGATGACCTACGGATTGTCAATTCAACATATTTAATCAATTAGCAGCAGGGATAAAATTGCCTTATTTTACAAACTTTTAAAGTAAAAGTGTCCCAAATCATACTTCTGGAGCAAAATCGCTCCTCAGGCGATATTTTTAAGACAAATTTAACGCTTAACCTTGTGAATAAATATCGTAGGCTAATTATGCAATACAACGGTTGAAGGCAGGAAAAACTGAAAAAGGTTTCTATTTTTGGGCCAAGAAAAAACCGAAAAAGGTTTCAGTTTCGATTCTTGTTATAAATTAGGAAATATATTCATACCCAAAAAAAAAAAAGGAAATACATACTTTCTCCTGTTCCTGTCCCTTGTGTAAGACGTCTTTTAGATGGTGACTTTAGTCTGTTTTTTACAAGGTGTCTTAATCCTTTGACTAAGTATTAAATAATTTTACACAAACGTACACATATTTAATATGAGTATTTTTAGTTAATAAGAAATTGACTTATAACCCACAACGTCGTGAGTTTAAATTTCACTGTTAATGTGAAGATTTTGTTGGTGGGCGATCTGTAAATACCTCTGTAAGCGCTCTTTGAATCTAGAGGCATACCCTGACCCTGGTGAGCCCCGGGACTCAACTCATCTTAACTTTAGATTATCAAAAAAAATAATAATGAAAGAAATTCAAAATTAGTATGAAGGTGAAGTTTAATGTGATTTAAGGAATATATTAGTGTATCTTGGTAAATAAGACCTAAAAACCCAAATTAAGAGAGGTTACATTGCTGTGCAAATATGAAAAGATATAAGTTTATAAAGAGAGATATTTCTGTATGCTTTAAAGGTAACGTAACATCTATTACCATATCACTGTACATATAAGGTTACGTACATACATTCCTATGTGACTATGTGACCATACATACACTCACGTGGAATTAATGGAGTAACGCGAGTTTGAGTATGACATGCACAATCATATCCTCCCTTTTAAAGTTTATATACTATATGTCACAAGATCGAGTTCTTTCTTCTCCTCCCCTCTGATCTATTGCATTTGTTATGTAAAGTGATCCGGGTTTGCATCAGTCTTTTGTGGGTATTTCAATTCACTACTTTGTCTTATAGTAAGAATTGGTGAAAGTATGCGTAAAGATATATATACATATATATAGTTGAATAGTGGATGAGGAAGAGGACAATTGAAAAGCGTGGAGGTTGCCCTTTGGGGAAAGGAGAGATCCATTACTTAACAAAAGCAGCAATGGATCGGATCGGATCTGAGGGAATAATCAATTAATTAATGTGTAATAGAAGATAATAGTTGGAAGGCACATATCTTTTGATTGGAATATATATTAATATATAGGTTTGGGGCACTCGGGGGCTCTAACAACGTGTGGATTATATTCCATCTTTAGCATATGCCTCCAAACAAAATAATACTTACCTTTCTACTACCCCACCACCGAACAATTAATCTCAAGCGTGGCTATCACTTATTCGCTGTTAACATATTTTTATTTTCAATTAGGCTGACAAATACTAATTAATGGCATGATGTTACAAACAAAATTGAATCCATCATGACTTCCTATTAATAAGAATATGTGTTCATATAATTTAACTACAAGATTCATTGGTTTTATCGTGTTCTCCCAATAATATTAAAGTGAAAGTGCGTCCTATGGTCATCCCAATATAGGAGGTTGGAATGGTGAGTACATAGAAGTGGCACTTGCCCTTTGCTTGAAGGTAACCCCATTACTTGAGAGGACCTACTTAGGCACAACCATGACCTAAATAACACCTGTCTTTAGTTTTGTGGATCAGCTTGCTCTTCTTTTCTTAGTTCGCGTCTTCATTAATGATTAAGGAAAAATTAATCTTTTGATCTTTATAATTTTAATTAAATTATAACTCAATCCCTATATTTTGATCGGTGTAACTCAGTCCTTAGAGTTTTGACTCAGTTATGATTCAGTCCTTAAACTTTGACTTACTGCAAATCAATACCTGTAGTTTTGATCACTTTATAATTTAGTTTCTAACCTTTATTCTAGAAAATTTAGGAACTGAATCACAACTGAGTAAAAACTTTAAGTATTAAGTTGCATCGAGTCAAAATATAGAGACTAAGTTATAATTTGATTAAAACTATAAAAGTTAAAAGATTAATTTTGCCAGCAATTAATCTTGCACGCGAAGAATCACAAAGTCAGATACAAATCGCATCACCATATCTTCAATTCAATTCATATCTATTATATTATATTCTATCTACTATACAGTCCTTCTCTCACCTGCCCTTTTTTTGTGGTCAAATGGGCTCATCAATTCTACCACTTTCATTTGATTTTGGGAGAATTACGTTAAGGTTCAAGTAAAAAAAAATTATATTACAAAAGTCTCTATAAACAAGTGATGAGCTATTATTGACAAGTTGAGGAGTTATATTAATAAATTGAGAAACTAGCCGGGACTTATCAAAGAATTAATTTCTTTATTTGAGACCCCAATACAATTCTTCCTTTAATTTTCAGATTTAATTAGTTACAAAATTTAGTCCAGCACGCGTGTATAATGTTGGGTAACATATTAAAACTCTAATAATAAGGGGGCAGTTAATTACCAAAAATACTCTATTTTGACTATATGGCACTAAATAGTGAAGGTGATATATATGACCACCAACTTAGGACAGTGTCCAATAATTTTTGGTTAATCAGAAAAAACTAAATGAATGAAGATTAAGGAGGTGATTGGTGGAATATTGGTCAAGGGATTTGATGAAACAGCATAATGGTTTTTTCCTTTTTAGAGTGTTTGGTAAACGACTCTATAAGTAGCACCAATCACCAACATATGGATTAGAGACTCCGCCAATCACTTTACTTAAAATTTAACCACGAACAAGCACTAACCTTTTCACTCATATCTCTCTTTGCTTACCGTGTTTGACTTCATCAGATGGACTCCGAACTACTACATGACCTGAAAATCGAGGGGACTATTTAAAGACTAAATTATAATAGTGCTTTCAATTTAAAAAAAAAAGGGTTAAATTATCAACATAGAGTTTATTTAACCGGAAAAGATCTCATTAGATTGTTCTAGGTATCGAATCATTTTCTCAAAGAAAACACTTGTGTTGAAAAGGTCAGTCACAAACTTTAAACCAGATACGGGATAATAATATTTTAAGAAAAGATTTATTGCTTGACTTGATCTATCAGTAGATTTGTAATAATATAATATAAGGGAAATAATATGCATATATCATAATCTAATAGCTAGCGTTTGAATGTGATACCTACAACGGTGTGTAAATGAAACAAGGTAGGGAGACAGATTTTTTTAAGAAGTGCCCTGTTTTAAAGTACTCATCAACACAAAGATTAGTTATTTTCCGTGTGAGCCAGGTGAGAAGGATTTAGAGACTTCATTAAAAGTGCCCTTAGCCTTAGGCCAGATCTACAAAATCGCACTGTATTCTGCATCTAAGTATACGTGGATTCCAAAACCTGTCATCAAGAAGGGTCCAGAGTAGTAGTAGTGTTCCACTTCGAGTAGTGAGTTTCTTTCTTCTAACACATGTATATAATTAACAAATAACAAGTCTACAAGTTTAACATTGGCTTTCCCAAAGCTGTCACTCTCCTGAATAATTACTCCCTGGAGAATTTAGTGTCAAAAAAGCAAGAGTATCTTCATTATTTCCAAGTCACTGTAATGTCGGTAAGATGAATAGGGTTTAAGCAACTTTAATACATCTAGGTTTTTAGGGTTTCATCAGTGCTGCAACTAATCTCGGGCTTAACTGTTTGGAATCATGTGCATTTAAGTAGTTGCTTGACTTTCTCCTTACCTAACTTGGAATATTCTTTATTGAGCATGAGAAGACAAAAAAAAAAAAGCAAATTCGTTCTGCAGTGGTATCTGTGTGCACTTGGTGAGGTCTCATTAGCCACATGAAGATTTTGATTCCAAACAGGAGCAAAGAACGTGCGGGGTTTGATTATATCCTAATTAAAAGTGATGAGCCAAGAGTAGAGGGGCACAATTACGGTACCAACATGTATGGTCCTAGTTGAAGGGCCATGAATCGCTTAGATATGAGTCTCAAGCTGTGAATATGAAAACGTTTTTAGGAGAGCTAACTTAATTTAGCCCGACAATACTTGAATCCAACTTAATCAAATATCTTTATGTAAAAGAAGAGAGGGACAGGATTATGATACCAACATGTATTGGTCCTAGTAGAAGAAACTTTAACAGCTTAAAGAGCTACCCAAATTGAGTTTGACAATATTTAAACCAACTAAGTTAAATAACTATATAAAAAAATAGAGAGAGATAAGGAAAGGGACATGATAGAGGATTTGACGATCAATAGAGAGAAGCCAGGTCTTGCCGTGTGTGCACCTAAACTGTAACAATCATGTGGTGGAGAAAGAAGAAAGGAACAAGGACAGCTAAAGACATTGAAAGTGAAATGAGAAGGTATGATTGGCCAAACTTTAATCCAAGAGTCTCTTTTGATCAGTGGTGTTGTTGGAGGCATGCAACAGGTGGCACAAAACAATAACTCTCAACCAGAATCTGTGATGTAATTCCCTTCCTTACTTGGCATCAACAGAACAAATTCAACTATAAACATATAATACCATATACCACATCATCAATCCGTTGGAGATTGTAATTAAGTTTCCTTTTTTATTGATATGTGACAATGTTGGTAAATAATAAAGCTGGATGTGATGTAACTTAAAAGAAATTGTTGAGGGATAAGTGTCGCCACTTGGGTCCAGCTAAATTAGTGTACCTCAGGCTTATTGACACATCAAGGTTTCTATTTTGGGAATTTAATATAAAGGCTAGGGCATTGGAATTCAATTGTTATTTGGCAATTTAACAAGAGCTAAAGGGCAAGCCACCAATTAATTGAGATGATGATATTGTGGGTCCTGTAATGTGAACACAGAAAAAACTTGGCATTTTGAATGGGCCAACAGGAGAGGCATTGGACAAACTGAAATTCGCCTCACAGATTTTGACCATATATTGAGACTGTGAGGGAATTGGAAGATTCAAGCCTTGTTTCTGCCACTTGGAGGCATTATCTGTGTTCATTCTCTATCCCTTTGCATATTAAATTTACCCTATATTTGGATGAAGGGAAAATTTAGGGGAGAGAAATTTAAGGGAGAAAATTTCTAAAAATGGTAAGTTTTTTTTACTATTTATAGAAGTTTTGAAACCTAGTATTCATTTTCTCACCCTTTCTCCCCACTTTTCTCTCCAACTAAATACACTCTTCCTGTCAGATTATGCTCAGTATTGTTTGTGTTTGGAAACAATCTCAAAAGCTTTGGCCATGAAACCTTGACCATCATCATCTTCCATGTTAACTGACTGAATTAATACATGTAAGTTTACACACACACACACAAACACAAGCCAAGCTGTGTAGTTTGGGCTTAATTAATTAGCCGATTATAACAGCATGGCCCTCCAAATCAAATGTTTCGCGTGCACGCTAGGAATATAATCATCATCATGTCTTCTATAATTCTTTGACGCCTCTAGAGTTAATTATACCAGATATGTATACTCCAGGCTAGGGATTTATTTTTAATTAACAGCTATTTAGAGATTAACCTTATAGCCTTTTTAACTTGTAAGGATTAATTTACAATTTTTTAATTCTCAAGACTTTCAAAATTATCTATGTTACTCCCCGGAATTTCAGGCACGTTAAATTTATCCTGCCTGTGGTTCTTTTCAAATTAATTTCAAATTTTTTTATTAATGATATTTTACCAACAAGTTGAGATGGCCGAGTTGGTCTAAGGCGCCAGATTAAGGTTCTGGTCCGAAAGGGCGTGGGTTCAAATCCCACTC